>OX393581.1:43044723-43547723 GCA_947652605.1 Elmis aenea
GTAATTTCTAAAAAAAACTCTGCTTATTGCTTATCGTACGTAAAGACCCTCTTACTAAGCATGCAGGCTGTACCATAATAGTTATTTACAATAACGGTCGTTAAAAAAATATTTTAAAACATGGTGGCAAGTCAAAAACAATTACTTGTCCCGGAGCAAATAATTTTGATTGCTCCACTGCTCCACTTTACTATTATAAACTACAATATTTTTTTTTATGAATTATTCTCATGGGTATAGTATTTAATAAAATTATAAATAAACTAAATTTTATTTTTTTGAAGTAAAATTATTATAATGTAACTTTTCTGAATATTAATTTTAATTATTTTTTATTTGAATTTTGAAAAATTTTAAAGAACTTTTTTTTTTTTTTTTAACTTTTGAAGATCAATAATTTGTTCATTTATTTAACTTCACTTGTTTCTTAGGGTCAAATATTGTAATTTTTGGTCCATTTCCACATATCTCATAAAATTTTAGCTTTGTTTTAAAAAACAAATTTTTAGATAAAAAAACTTATTTTATTAATATTTGGTTGCGGAGCGGAGCGGGAGCGGAGCTGGAGCAGGCATCTTGATGCCGAAGCGGAGCTGGAGCGGAGCAACTAAAAAATTGGACTGCTCCAAACCCCTGAAAAAAACGCTATTCTTAGTTTCAATCAATGAGTAATTGCATTTTCAACGCTACTGCACTTATAAATAAACTGTTAGAATTACTTATCGGTGAGCTATCATGTTGGTGTCCTTTCTTTTTTCTATTCCTTTTTTTTCCACGTTTTTTATTAGTCCTCTTCTGTCTGTTTAATATTTAAGGTATAGCATAGTTATTTTGGCTATCCACCGACGATGACCCTCAACTTTCTGACCAACAATTTAATGGTGTTTCTGGCTTTTCCCTGCTGAAAACCATCTTTCCCAATCTTTGGTATTCGGTGTTCTTGCATTTTTTTATTTTTCTTTGACGTTGCCTGGAAAATTTTTCTTTTTTCTTATATTGCATATCTCTGAGAGTTTTTGGGTTGGCACTCCCTTCTATCAACGTTTTCCCTACTATACTGAGCTTCTCATCTCGGTTGTTCTTAGATATTGCAAAGTACTGTTTGTCTCTTTGCGTGTTTCGAGAGCTTATGGTGGTTCGTCCCACAGCACATATGTAAATTTGATTATTCTCAAGAGACGAACATTTATTTCTTCATACCACATCTCTCGGCAAACCAGAAATACTGCGCCTTGTTGTTGTACTTTTAAGGATCTACGTATGCTGCTTCTAGAGTTGTAGTATCTATTCCTAGATATTTAAATGACATAATATTTTGATCACTAATATCTCCATTTCTATCGAAACGCTATTCGTGACATTTACCTGCGTTTTGTTCGATTTCATTTGCAGTAATTTTATGCTACGGCTGTGGATGTTTGAACAAGTAAATTAATATCAAGCCTTTGTGGAATCAGCTGACAAAACAAATTATTTTGATTGATACAAAAATTACTGCTGAATACTTTCCCAAACCATCATTATGTTTCCTGTGCATGAATATTAAATAAAACTGTCGGTGTGTTTAACTTTCATTAATTATTTTTGACCATAATGCACGTAATTGTTTTGATTAAAAATTTAATTTGATTGTTATCAGCAGGCAATTTCAGAGGTTGGAGTTTTCATTCAAAATCAATTTCATTGAAACGTGAATGTTTGAATTGGGGTCGTGTTTTACAACCTAATAGCGTCTCCAAGCTATTTAGATTGTATGTATTTTTCACGTTTTATGAATCTTATAAAATTGATCTAATGAATAAAACAAAACAAAAATTATGAGAGATAAAGAAATTCAACATTTTCATATTTTTTGCTATAGGTAACATCTGAAGTACAAGGAATCTTGTGCTTCTAAAAATTGATTCTAGCATACTTGAGAATAATTCATCTAATATTAAGCAAACCTGTATCTCCTATAATAAGCGAGATCCCCATGCTGGAAATATTATCTGGGACACCCTGTATAGGTTTATGTAGCCCCTTAAATAAAGACCTTGGTCGCATGGCTCTCTTAAAACTGACACTGCCTGCCTAGTTATTGCGATGGTATTTTCTTGCCATCAACCGACAAATTTTAACAATAATACAAACGATTATCAGATTTTAAAATGGTTTTTTAATACATATACTTATTTAATTTTAATTTCAAAATACCGAATCCTCGAAAACCCAGATAATACCTGAAACATTGTAAACATTTTAATACAACCAAATTAAAGAACCCATTGTTGCATATAGTCTGACCTAATGTTGAATCAGACAGTGTTGAATAAAACAAATAAAATTGCACGTCGGAAAACATTATTGAACTTGTTTCTTGGCGCAATGATACAGACTTTACACTTCGACTGAAAACTTTGCCGTTCGTTACTTGCAGCTAGCTATACGAGAATATTTCATCGTTTACTCTGACAAAACATTGCTGGTGTAGAAGTGATTGGTAGCCATGTTACTCTGCAATGTCCAGTTTGTTTTAGACTTCGCTTTGATATTTATCTTCAGGACGTTGTTATTTCGTAGCCGTACGGATATCGTGGGCACTCGCTAGTTTTGCTGTGTATTGTTTGCTGGGGTTAAAATAACAGCAGGTACACTTTAGTTCTAGTTTCAACATCTTCATGCAAATTGAAGTTGTTTTAGAATTTGAAGTTCCGCAACTGCTGAAAATGTTTTGCGTTATCTCTAATTACTGTTATTATTTTAATGTGCCAAATGTAATTGCATCTGTAAACTAGACACAATGGGCCGTGCCTTGTAACCCTTTTAGCTTTGAAATAACTCCTGTGCGTTACCTTAAAAGGGTTCTCAATTTAATTTGTGGTTCTGTGCTCATTCGACAGTGGCAATTGTTATACGAGGCATATTCAGAAAGTAAATGCCGTATAGCATTAAAAAAAAAACAAATTTGATTTTTTTCCCTCTTAGATTTGCCATGCCTTAAACTACTTGTATACAGGGTGTCCCAGCCAAGACGAATTATTCGATAGCTCTGTTATTAGTGATAATATTTAAAAAAAAGTTCAATATAAAAGTTGTTTGTAATCCTTTACTACATAACCTAAAATAATTTTTAACTATACAGTGTTTTGTTTTTGCGCACTGATACCAAACATTGTTTTTTTATATGAAACACTATGTATATTTTGTAACTTTTGGATGTAAAATAAAATTGTCTTTCAAAAATATTATAGGTTGTTTTTGTCTAAAATAAACCGTTTTTGAGTTATTAACGATTTTTTGAAAATTTTGACAGATGCAGACCTTTATAAAAATATTTAGATTTATTAACATAACAACACCAGAGCAATTTACTCTTGTAATTTATTAGACAAAAGTGTCATAGTAATTGTTGACTCGATACATTTTTAAAACAATATACAGGGTGTTCGTTATACTCGGTCCATTTCCCTAAACTTGAAACGCATATAAGTCATCTTTTTTAAATAAAACACCCTATATATTTTTACATTTTCTTGTAGAAAATTTAATTATCTTTCAAAGTTGTTAAGCATGGTTTATGTCTAAATATAATATTTTTGAAGTTATTTCGTAGTAGCCTTTAAAAATCCAAAAAAATCTCTATGATCTGTCAACAAGAACAGTTAATCGGCACAATTTCCACTATTATGCCACTAAAAATCCATATTTTTTAAGAACTGTAGATACACAGCATTCTGGTGTTATTTGCTTTGTTATGTACTTTTATCGAACTTGTGTTTAGTTTTTATCTTAAATTGGTTTAGTAAATTAATATAGTCTTACACCTAACGGTAGAAAGACAAATGACTAAATAATAAAAAAATCTACAGAGACAATGGTCTCCAACCCGTGGATCGCGACGTCCTCTCTTGTCGATTTCGAGGATTTTATAAGTTTAATAATAATAATTTTTCCCCATGTTTACCGTTGTACCTATTCGGAAATGAGTTTATAATTTTTCAAAAAAAGTTCTTGGGTACGAATTTGACATAAAAAGTGATCCTCAACCAAAAAAAGTTGGAGACTACTGCCTTTAGGTGTTATTAGATTGTATAAGAGTTGAACTTAATATACACTTAGTTCTGTTTATCTAGATTTGCCAATTTGCCAGTCATTTAACAAAGTAAATATTTCAAAACCAACTGCCCTGTTAACGCTTATTAAAAACGTTTACGTTTTCTAAATAAGATTAATGTAAACTAAACAGCCTATTTAAACTGGAACACGAGACACTTAACTAGTTTTAGCATGAAAGACCTGTAGTTTTGGCTACTTTCCAATGTATACTCGAGTCTTGCCAATCTATAAACAATAAAACCTGAAAAATTAGTGAAATCCACAGATGATTACTCCGAATTCTATTTCAATTACACTTAATATGAAAGTAATTGCTAATAAATTTAAACTGTGCTTGTCTCTCAAAATTTAATTTTGTTTCGTTTAAACAGTTTTTAGGAACCGATGTTAGTTTATAGTTTTATTTATTTTGACTTAGGGGAGACCGGGAATGAAAGCAACATTTTTTTTGTTTTTATTTAATTTCTCATAAAGTATAACAAGTTTTTTACTACCAAATTGATTTAATGATAGATTGGACATTTGTCTTGCAATATATTTATTTCGTATGTATCGTAAAGCATATGTGAGTTTTTTTTCCTGTAGTAAGTTACCCTAGTAAGTTATTTCCAACCTCAACGTTGGGGCTAAAAGTAACAATGATTGGGGTAAGATGTAACGGCAAAATAATATACACAGCTCATAAGTAGTGGGTAAATATATTTGTATTTATCAACAAAATTCATACTTGATTCCAAAATACACAGCAATATTCAAAAATGTGAAACAAAAAATACAACAAATTGAGAAATTAATCCTACAACTTTTGTATGTTCTCATTTACAAAGAAAACCATCAATTATGTGCTAAGAGTGAACATTTGCAAGTGAAAACATTGATTGGTATTGGTTGTAACACTGTTACTTTTGACCCCAAGTGTACACAAAACAAATTAGAGGGAACCAACAATTAACCACGATTCCAACGTCAAATTGCATTGCATCCGCCAATAGCCAACAAAATTTAGAACATAATAATTTAGGTACTTTTTTGTTTCTGTTTTAGAAATCGCCTAAAAGTCACTCGACCGGTGACACAACGCATTAACTTTATGGCGGAAAATAGAGACTCTGGCTAGCAAAAACTTAATCTTTATGACAGATGAAAACTAGCAATGTAGGTAGGGAGGTGGATGTAAATGAACATTGCTCGAGCGCTTAGGGCGACATTATGTACAGGGATGCGCAAAAGTATGGAAACATACAAATATCTAGAACACTATTGCAGATATAACAGTGAAATTATGTATCTGAGCGTTATGGTATTTTTCGGGTTCGATGAAAATATTAACGTTGCAATACGACTTCCGGTTCAACCGGAAACGGACTTTGAAATTTTAAATAGAACATCGTGTATATTTTTATATTTTTGGATTCCTCTTAATATTTACTTTAAAAAATGTATAAGGTTATGTGGGTCTAAAGTCAACCGTTTTCGTAAAATGTACATTTTTGTGAAAATTTTGAGCGATACAGCACTTTAAATTTTTTCTAACATTAAAGTTATTTAAAAAGGCAGTAGAATTTCGTTTGAAAAATAGATTGACAATAGATTATTTAACACTTTGCACTAGCTACATTTTTAAAATATTATACAGGGTGTTTTTTACGTTTGAACAAACCCGTTAAACTTTAAACATTGATAACTCACCACCCTGTATATTTTTACACAGTCTTGTAGAAAATTGATTGTCTTACAAAAACATTAACCATGTTTTATACCTAAAAATTATATTTTACGAGATATCGTGATTTTATAGTAAATTATTAGGCAAACGTAATATTTTCGAGAAGGCTATGAAGGTAGACAGCGAAATTTTTGAGATAATTGAAAGATAAAAACAAGGAAGTTATAATATTACCTTTTTCTCACTTATTTTCGACATTTCTAGAACCATTTTTACGTTTAAATCGAGGTTTCTTAAAATGATGCATTTATTGATTGGACTAGTGTGATGGGACAATTACTAAATGCTATAAACTAATTTTTTGTGTTTCTACAGTATGATTTTCGGTTGAACCGGAAACGGTTTTAACCCTAACCGTTTTTTTTTTTAAATTTAAAGATAAGATTGGCCAGTGACTTTTGTTTAATCAGCGTTCTTTTCGATCAAAATCAATTACATGAAAAATATTGTGGCCCTGATAAGAAATCTCGATGCAAACGTAAGATTGGTAAAATTAAATCTACGTTACAAAAAAATTTCGAAAATTCCAAAGGAAAAGAATATTACAATTTTCTTGTTTTTATCTTTCAATTACCGCTGTCAACCTGTCATAGCCTACTCGATAATATTACGTTGCCGGAATAATTTACAATAAAATCGCGATAACTCGAAATATGTTAGTTTTAGGTATGAAACATGATTAATGTTTTTGAAAGACAATCAAATTTCCTACAAGACTAAGTAAAAACAAATAGTGTGTTGTGTTTAAGAAAATCGAGTTATCGATGTTTAAAGTTTCACAAGTTTGAACTAGTGTAAAAAACAACCTGTAGAATATTATAAAAATGTAGCCAGCACAAAGTGTTAAATAATCAATTGCTAATCTAATTCTCAAACGAAATTCTACTGCCTTTTTAAATAACTTAAATGTTAAAAAAAATTTAAAGTGCTGTATCGCTCAAAATATTCACAGAAATGTAAATTTTAGGAAAATGGTCGACTTTAGACCCACTTAACCTTATACATTTTTTAAAGTAAATATTGAGAGGAATCCAAAAATGTAAAAATATACAGGGTGTTCTATTTAAAATTTCAAAGTTTGAGTCCGTTTCCGGTTGAACCGGAAGTCGTATTGCAACCCTAATATTTTCATCGAATCTGAAAAATACCATAACGTTCAGATACAAAATTTCATTGTTATATCTGCAATAGTGTTCTAAATATTTGTCTGTTTCCATACTTTTTCGCAAACCTGTATAACAAAAATTAAAGAAACTATAGGCACTGCTACAACCTACCCGTGATACTTCATTCCCGATCTCCCCTATTTATTATGTTCCGTTAACCGTTTAACACTATTCTATCAATTAATTTTCCGCAATTTCCTAAACATGCACATTTAGACGTAATATCGTGCATATTTAATTACTATACATTTTAATTAAATGCGATTAATAAGCCACTAATGAAATTTAATAATGTTAGCAGAAATTTTGTAATATATCGAGTCTTGTTTGCTAAAACCATCGGAGTACGCCAAGAAGTTTCGCAATAAATTATTTCGTGTGTGAACTGAACTATATATTTTTCAATTTAAGTCGGCGATTTTCTTACTGTCGTTTGTTTTTAACAACAAAACGAAACGTGGGCTTTGTAATGAAGAATGTCACGAGTTGAACAAGACAAAATTTACTGTGTTCGAGGGACTTAAATAAATAAATACGGCCGGATAATCATGTAAAATTCAAATATAGCAAGCGCATAACAGCCAGGGATCAGAGGAGTTTGGCGCTTTCAGCATAAATCATTTTCAGCTGTAATATTAAAGTAGTCCGTTATTTATGTATACGCATAAATACCGTTCAGCTGTTAAAATATTGGCGCTTTTTCCCGTTACTTGTAAGTGCATATAAATAAACGATCCGCATTCTCAGATTTACGATAATGCGACGAGGATTGAGAAGTCTCTTAAAAAATTTTATAGCCCTTAGTACTACTAGTAGATTGTTGAGTCGTTTTTTTTGGCATGCTGACAATGTTTATTAACATTAATGGTCCCTACGAGTCGGCTAAAACATGATATTGTATAGATCTAGCGCGGAAAACTCTGTCACAATCTTACGCAATACTTTTCTGTAAAAACAAGTTTTGAGAACACACGGAAAAACTTTTTTTGCAATAAATAACTTAGTCACGGCCGGCAGCTTATATATTGTTATTTCGTATTTCTAACTTTTTAACTGAGTTATGCATTTTAGACATACTTTTTTTTTAAATTAATAATTGTAGCGCAAATATCATGTGTCCTCGGTTCGAGTGAACAACAGAGTGGGCCCTTAAACGTTGGTACACAGGTCTAGAGCAATTATTACACAATAAGAAACAAATAAAACACAACGATTAAAACAAACTGTTTTATTTTTCGACTGGTTGTACATTTCCTGAAGGTTGGCACTTAACTACCTAAGCGCGCCTGCCCTTAGATTTTGATCCAAAGGCCCTCTTTAGTAATTGTGTGTTTATCCGTGTCATCTTTTTCTATAAACACATATTGTGCTAGTTCTAGTTATGATGTACAAATGTATTAAGAAATTCTTTGTTGATCGACAAAACCCGAACACTGACGTACATTTCCACTAATGACCGTAAGATTTTAAGGTTAATTTGTTTTACTAAATCAGAAATCTATATCAATTGCTCCTTTTAACACGTTAAGCGCCACCATGTTAAAAAAGTAGGTTTTTCTGGCCACCAATTTTTTTTAAAATTAACGTTTCTAAATTACCCTTAAGTAATATAAAAAAAATTCGCAACATAATAATAACATTTTTAAACAAAAATTGATTTATTTGTATCCATTTGGATACAGGATACATGGGGAAGAAAATAGTGTTTCACTACTGTATCTTATCGAATACAAGTATGTATATAGTCGTAAAAACTTGCACGTTACTACCTACTTACTAACTATTATAATCCGATGGTACCAGGTAAACAAATAATTAAATAGTTACAGGATTAATTAATCCCTAACGGTAAAAGATTTCCAAAAATAAAGTGTTCATATTTACATTATGTCTTATGAAGAAGAGCTCAATTATATAGTTTTTAGTTTAAATCATTTATGTGCTTTTATTTTTGACAATTCTAAGTTGTAAATTTGATTTTTGTATGAATAAATTTGTATCATAAAACTTAATTTTTTTTTTAAATATCAATGTGGGTAAAAAAAATTGCTGGCCACCAAGGTTTATTGGTCCACCGGGCCATCCTTAAACCTTTTCTGGTATAGTTATAATATGTAATACATGTATGTTTAAGAATACAGGCAGCCGAATCTAAAAGTAGGCTGTTGTATCCAAATAGTACAGGCCCATTGGGCCAAAATGATTTGTATCCATATGGATACAAATGGCGCTTAACGTGTTAAAATGTTACATGTTTAAGTAAATGGTGCGCCAGTGTTTGTTCCATGTTATTCATTTAAAAAGCAAATGAGATAACGCTGTAGTAAAATAAAAGTACCTAATTGATGCCAGGTTGGGCGTCACATTAACAAATTTTGCTTGTCCCAAAACTGCAAAGAAACAAATAAATCTGAGATCAGTATTTGTTTGTTGACATTAAAAAAACCAACTCTCTAGCTATAAAATTTTAAACTTACTATTCTCACAAATTGTCATAATACCCTCTTCTATTATTCATAATTTTAAAAAATATCCATGCTGCAGCAAAAAGTTTATTGATTCCGTGTGATGGAATTGGTGTACTGTTTTAAATAATATATTCAAACATGAGTGAACGTGACTGAATTTTTTAAAAGTACTTTTAATAGAAATTAATATTTTGGCCATGTGTAGCAAATGTATTAACGATTAGAGGATAATAAGTTATTAAACTATATAAGCCTACCGTCCTTTTAAAAGGCCACCGTACAGTTACCTATATTATTAAATATTAGTTGACTTGAAATATATGGCAGCACTCTCTTAGCTATTCAGAAACTTTACCGGTCACTAATAGTTAATTTTGAATCCATGTTATGTCTTTATGACAAAATTATAGCTGACTTTAAACTATTTGAATTGGTGCAATTTTGTGAACACACAGTTAAAAATGTCTAGGTAAGAAAATTTTAACAAATAGAAACTATTTATGCCATTGTTTTATGAAAATTTAACCTAAAATTATATAAACACTATTTTAAAAATACTGATAAACTTGCTTTCCTTTTAAAAGGACGATAGGATTTTAAATATTAGTTGGTGTAGAGTTTCAATGAGGGGCAAAAAATGGTATTTTACTTTATTTGCACATTGCATTGATATGGTTATGCAAAATGCGTGGAACATTCATAGATTTAATGGTGGAAAAATGGACCAATTATCTTTCCTTAGAAGTGTGGCTACAAGTTTACGAGAAACATACAAAAAGTCTGGAAAAAGAGAGCCATCTAAATCTCAAAAAAGTGTGCATGAACATTCAAAATATGATAGACTTGACCATTTGGTAGTGCACCAAGAAAAACACAATGTGGAGTTTTTCATAAAAAAGTGCAAAGCAAGTGTATAAAGTGCAGTATCTATTGCTCTACACTCTACATGTAAAAGATTGCTTTTTGTTCTATCACACAAAATATTAATATAAAATTATTAATAAATCATTAATTTTTTACTTATACTTAGTTTAATTGTATATTTTAAATGTCTTATTATAGCAGTCCAAAGTCCTACCGTACTTTTAAAAGGACGGCATTTTTTCAAAAAGTAAAACTCTTACAAACCTCTTTTTCCAATTAAAAGTGTTTCAAATTTGCTAATTAACAAGAATAACAAAAAAAATATTATAAATCAAAAGTAATTAGTTTCAGGATTATCTGGGTAAATTTTTTTATTTGTTCAATTTTAGTGCTTTAGGATCTGGTTACTAGGTTAGATCTTATTACAACAAATATGTTGATTACATTTATTCTGAGACAAAAAACTTTCTTATTTATATATGTACTTTAATTTTGTTGTCCCAGCGTAATAAGGCAAAAAACGCATCAATTTTAAGGAAAGTTATTTTTGGCTTGCTTTATTCCTAATGTGTATTTACTTTCATTTATTAAAAGCAAAGATAGATCTCATCAAATAAATTTGTTAGAAAGCAAACTAGATAATCGCATGCAAATTTGGTGATTTGTCTATTTACCAAACTCATTGATGGCGATGAATCAGAAATTACGTTTGATATTGTTCTTGACAGAACACTTGTGGTATCCAATAATGATTATAAAGCTGAATCGAGGGAGCACATCACATCAAACACGAGCTTAATCATTTAGTGTTAGTTGTCAGACTCTCTATCTGCATACAGCGTATATTTGCTGCCAATAGGAAAGCCACAAACCGGGAAATGATATTGGAATTATTAATAGGCACTACGTTTGTCTTTGCTCCTTTATTATAATTGAATACAAAATTTAGTAATGTACTATTTAAAACTGTCTCTCGGTCTTGCCTTTGCAATGTAGAAGAAAAATTAAATAATAATTTTTTATATACCGAACTTTTCGGCATAAAACACGCTCTTGTTTCTAAATTTTAGGGCTGAAATTCTCTCAGCGTGTTATACGCGTATACTCCTTTATTATTTAAACTTAAAATAAATAAGAGCATAGTCATTTTACCTATCTATTCGTAGATTTGATTTAATTGTAAAAGGTCTAATATCTACGATGTTTCATTTAAGGAGGTACTTTTTATTTCAACTTTTTTATTAAAATTAGGCTGCGTGTTATACGCCGATGCGTGTTATACTTCGATAAATACTGTACGTACTCTATCAAGATCAAATACTTTTAGTATTTAAAATAACTTTTATTTAAAGTTGACAAATTAAAAATCCTTCGTAACAATTGAGTTTTAAAAGGTTTTGCACCTTGTAGTTTTTTGTTTTCACAGTCTACTATGTAATTCTTTAGAAAAATACAAACTAAAACACCTTCGTAACATGCTCATTATTAAAAATAACTACATCAAGCCTTATATATTTGGAATGAAGAAAAACTAAAGATTGTTATAATTTAAAAAATATGTTAAATATTTGGTTAAGAGCGCTGTGGGTGTGTTCATCCGTCATAAACACTCAAGGATAGTAAACTAATAAGATGGCCCATTCCAATAAAACTAATGTATTACTGAGGTTTCCGGAAGTGACGTCATTAATAACGCAAAAATATTTAAACCGATGCCTTAGATTTTACATTGAATGGTATTTAAATTTTGACATATATATGTCAATACATTATTTAAAAGGTTCGAATTGTTTAAAAACATCTTTTTTTGTTTATAAACTGAAACGCATATTTCTGGTCTAGTTTATTATGCTTGCATAAAAACCTACGAAATTTATAGTTAGGTAGTGCTATTGCTGAACGGATGTAAAGATATTATTTTTATACCCATAAGGAATATGTTTTTGCTTCGTAGATCTTTTATATAACGTCTCTATTCATTGGCCCCGTAACTGCAACTGCCTTAAAAAAATGACGTTTTTTTGATGCAACAGCAGTTTTAATTTAAAAACTTGTGTCATGTAGATTTTTAAGTAAGATATTCTATCAAACAGTATTAGTAACAATTCCCCGATGAAGTCTATGTATATATTATGTATAATATATTTGTTATAATCTTAACTTTAAGACTTTTAAAATCATAAATTATTTTTAAAAACTTAAAGTTCTCGTCTATCTATAGCTGTAAAATATTTATTATAAATTGCACGGTATAATTAATGCAACAAATTGATTTATTTGCTTATTTAAAAATATTAACTGTATTACTGAAAAATTGAACTAAATTTCAGTCATCATGTTTTATAATTTGACTACTTTTAAGAGAGAATTTAGTTTAAAAAAATAAACTGTTAGCGAAAAACTTACAACTGTTTATGGTTAGTATGAAAATAATTGAATAGATCCCAAAAAAAATTTTTTTTTTGCTTAATATTTTCTTGTTAATTCTATTTCCAAATAAGATTAGATTTCTTGTAAACCAAATGGGTTGATTTACATACAACTGAACGTTTTATACATAGGTGACATATGACACATCTGTCACTTTATACATTACATTTGTATGACATCATAGCTGACGTCATTAATATCACTCTTTCGTTATCGATATGTTTACGAATTTCGTCGGATGGACCATCCTATTAGTTTTCTATACTTGATAAACAATCAAGTATACTATACTAATAGGATCCCATCCGACGATCCCATCCGACGAAATTCGTAAACATATCAATGACAAAAGAGTGATATTAATGACGTCAGCTATGACGTCCTGCAAATGTTATTTATAAAGTGACAGATGTGTCATATGTCACATATGTATAAAACGTTCAGGTTTATGTAAATCAACCCATTTGGTTTATAAGAAATCTTATTTGTCAATGAAATTAATAAAAACAAATTTTTAAAAAAATATTTTTGGTGAGCTATTCAATTAATGTCATCTAGCTATACTTTGGAATTTGTTATGTAACATAAAATCTAAGACATCGGTTTACACATTTTTGCGTAATTATAATGACGTTACTTTCGGATAGCTCAGTAATACATTAGTCTTATGGGAATGAGCCATCCTATTAGTTTACTATCCTTGATACACTCACATGAAACGTCATTTTGACAGACGTCATTTGATCATACATCACTTACAAAACTAAGGTCAATTAGAACGCCTGGAGCGGCACTTTAAACTATTAATACACCCAAATACACATTATGGTTATGGCGTAAGTTATCTGTTGGCCACACCAGTTTATTTTTTTAATTAAAATCAAAGTGTCGCGGTTTCGCATTTTGCTCTTTGTTTTTTTATTGCCTAATAAAAGTGTAAGCAAAAGTTTTTATTATACAGGGTGAGTCACGACGGACGCGTCGGAGTTTTATGGCGAAACGGTTTATATTTTCCAATTTCTGTTGTTGTTAGATTATGTAAGTCAATAAGGGCTACATTTTAAAAATATTTTCAAACATACAGGGTGCTCCAAAAAAGAGTAGCTTATCAAAGTTATACTTTTTCTTAAGGAACACCCTGTATATTTTTACATTTTTGGATTCCTCTTTAAATTTACTTCAAAAAATGTATAAGGTTATATGGGTCTAAAGTCAACCGTTCTCGTGAAAATTGCATTTTCATGAAAATACAGTATTTTCAAAAATTTTCAACATTTGAAAACTTTGACAAGTCTGAAGAAATTCGCTTGGAGATAAGATTGACAATAGATTATGTAACACTTTGCACCACCTACATTTTTAAAATATTGTACAGGGCGTTTTTTACGCTTGGTCAAACTTGTGAAACTTTTAACATCGATAACTCATTTTTTTTAAATACAACACCCTATATTTTTTTGCACCGTCTTACAGAAAATTTAATTCTTTTTCGAAAATATTAAGGCTGTTTTTCACCTAAAATTGATATTTTCCGAGATATCGCGATTTTATTGTTAATAATTAGGGCAAAGTAATATTTTCAAGTAGGCTATGAAGGTAGACAGCGGTAATTTGAAACAATTGAAAGGAAAAACAAGAAACTTATAATTTTATCGTTTGACTACACTTTTTTGACATATTTTTATAGGAAAGTTGTAGTTTTACCATCCTTACGTTTAAATAGAGATTTTTTTAAATTATTTATGCATTTATTTATTGGACCAGAAGATAATTACTAAATCCTATAAACCATTTTTTGTCTGTTTACGATACGATACTACGACACTACCGAAAACAGTACCAACCATGTTTTTTTCTTTTAAATGTAAAATTAAACAAGTCAGTATTTTACTTTTTTTTTAATCAGCGTTCCGTTCTCGTACCTAATACATTATCAATCGGTTTTTAGGACAAACGATCAAACTCAATTATATGAAAAATATTGTGGCTCTGATGAGAAACCTATATTTAAACATAAAAATGGTAAATCTACAACTTTCTTATAAAAAAATGTCAAAAATGTGTAGGCAAACGACAAAATTATAAGTTTCTTGTTTTTCCTTTCAATTGTTTCAAATTACCGCTGTCTACCTTCATAGCCTACTTGAAAATCTTACTTTGCCCTAATTATTAACAATAAAATCTCGATATCTCGGAAAATATCAATTTTAGGTGAAAAACAGCCTTAATGTTTTCGAAAGAGAATTAAATTTTCTATAAGACGGTGCAAAAAAATATATGGTGTTGTATTAAAAAAAAATTAGTGATCGATGTTTAAAGTTTCACAAGTTTGACCAAGCGTAAAAAACGCCCTGTACAATATTTTAAAAATGTAGGTGGTGCAAAGTGTTACATAATCTATTGTCAATCTTATCTCCAAGCAAATTTCTTCAGACTTGTCAATGTTTTCAAATGTTGAAATTTTTTGAAAATACTGTATTTTCATGAAAATGCAATTTTCACGAGAACGGTTGACTTTAGACCCATATAACCTTATACATTTTTTGAATTAAATTTAAAGAGGAATCCAAAAGTGTAAAAATATACAGGGTGTTCCATAAGAAAAAGTATAACTTTGATATGCCACTCTTTTTTGGAGCACCCTGTATGTTTGAAAATATTTTTAAAATGTAGCCCTTATTGACTTACGTAATCTAACAGCGACAGAAATTGGAAAATATAAAGCGTTTTGCCATAAAACTCCGACGCGTCCGTCGTGACTCACCCTGTATATATCCAAGTTTCTTACAGGTGGTTGCCTTGTGCCAGCAGTGCAGGTTGATAATGTTTCGGTAAATATTTACTTTCAAAGTTTGCGACATTTAAGATTAATTACGGCCAACTTTGAAGTACGAGCGAAATTAACTTTAATCTTAAAAAGTCGTTTATGTTTTTAACCAAAAAGAGCAAGAATATAATCTAAAGCCCCTGGAATCCTGTTGAAGAGCTATACAAAATTAAACGTCAACTGTTGTAGGCGTAATTCCCAATAAAACAAAATGCAAAGCTGTTTCAAGTTACTTTAGTGCTTTTCTCTGAAAGCATAAACTGCATTATCTGCGCTCTTACCTTCTGAAAGAACCGCTGAATAAGCTTGAAACGCGACAGCGTTGATATAACAAAGTAGCAAAGCCCAGATTTACATTGTTCTAGCTCCTTAGCATTGCCTTGAAATAATAATTCGTTTCACCGATAATTCCTATAAGAGACCACACATTATGGTGCTCAAGTTGCGATTATGGGAATAGAACATTTTCCTCGCTCCCGGTTGCCTTAGAGCGTTGCAAATCTTCAAAGGGCGATTAGATTACGATCCGAAAACAAAGAGAACGCGCTGCTCACATTTGTATCTTAATTTTTTCTGCTTCTTTAATTGCCTTTCTAGTCGGTGGTTGTTATGTATTTAAATTTTAAAATGGTTTCGTACGTTTACAAATTTAAACGCCCTGTGGCAGCGTTTAACGGCCCTCTTTATTTTTTCGCAAAGGATTTTTGGAAGCTTTCGTTATTTCTAATCGTCAAATAATGCAACTGTAAACTAAAGGGAGCAATTTTAAGGGCAAATCTTCCGTAAAAAACGTAATTTATTGGGACATTTTTCTTTTATTCAAGAACTGTTCAACCATACGGCAAGTGGTGTGTGTACAGAGCAGACTGTAAATCCGTGTATTCGACAGATCTTAAGTCGGTTTTATACAATACTATTTGTTGGTTAAAAAAAAATTGCGTACGATTTTATGTTACCGTGTCAATCACAAATTAAAAATCTTGAACGAAAAAATCGTACGAAAATAGGACGTGTTCTAATCGCATCCAATATTTGGCATGCGCGCATGCTTATTCCACAGTAATTGTGTCTGACCGCATGTAATTTGTGGGTTAGGTTAACTGAAATAAAAACCAGTTCGTTATTGGTTGTTTAGTAACATGGTAAATGGTAGTGCAGCCCTAAGTAGTACTTTTCTATTCACTTGTAATTATCTATAAGCACTAGGGTGACAAGATTTCAGTTTTTGTAAACCCGTTGATGATGACAGGGACTGAGGGGGTTAGGAAATCCACCTTAATTTTTGGTTGTAGTTTTTCGGGATTTTAATTCGTAATAAAAAAGTCCTCAGTGGGATTTATGCGATGTTGATACATAAAAAACAAAAAACAAGCAAATTACAACATTTTGTATCTCAGAAAAAAAAGTTCTATTCTACCAATAGCGTCCGTGCTAACATGTCCTTGAATATTTTTAAATCAAAAAATGATAAGCGACTGTTTTTTTCTTCAAGAGTAATAGCCTTTTATTTGTTTACTCGAAAACCGTTCGTCGGACAAAAAAAGTCAAGAGGCCATTTTTACCAAGACAAAAAGCAAAATTATAAAAATGACATTTATTTTGAAAAAGAAAAAATAGTGGCGTATCATTTTTTTCATTAAAAATATTCAAGGACATGTTAGTACGGACGCCATTGGTAGAAATAGAACAATTTTTTAATGTGTTTTTGTGCCTAGTAAGTACCTACTAAAATTCAAAAAAATATCTAAAGCGGTCTCAAAAATATTACGAAAAAACCGATATTTTCTTCAACTTTTAACACCCTGTATCTCAAAAATACAGCAGTTGCGGACCTACATTGATATGAACATTTTTTCTCAAAATCATGCAAGGAATAATACCCTTAAGGATCAGTATTCAATTATGAAAAACACCTGGTAATAAATGAAACATCTGCTATTAAGTTTACGTCATTTTATAAAAAAAAAGTTTGGTACTAACAATAAGGCAACACATTAACTGATTAATATTTTTTATTTTCTATCACAATCATAATACCTAGTTATAATTTAGGAAAAGAGGATGAACTTAATAACTACTATTTTAAACAATATTTCTTAAATAATTTACAAAATGGATGAACATTGTACATAATTTGTAATATATTCCATAAAACATCTACTAATAACATAAAGTTTACGTCCATTTATCGTATTCAAAACAAACTAGTTTCACACGAAGGCAACACATTAATCGGGTAATATTATTTATTCTATAGATTTATTTCATCGTCCTGTTCACTAACCTATCAAAAAAAAAGAGAATCTATCGCGGATTATTTGTTTTAAGTACTTTAAATATCACCAAAATATTTGTTAATTTAATTTTCATTCATACTATAATAACATAAACAAGATTAAAAATCATAACATACGCTATTTATGTAGTAATTTTTAAACATAAAATTAAAATAAGAAGTATTAATATACAAGAAACAATTTTAGGCTAATGTAAAATAATCTGTAAAAATTATATACAGGGTGTCACACAAAAAACGCCGCAAGCTGTAACTCCGTTGTTTGTGGTCCGATTTTGGTGAACAAAAAAGTAAATGAAATGGCTCCTCAAATACTATAAACTGAATTGGATTTTAATTTTTTTCAAGTTGAACTTAAATGTCAAACGATAGTCAATTTTTTTTTCCAAATGGCAGCATCTATTTTTTTTTACTACAATGTACAAAGTTTATACTTTAGTCACTGGAAATATAGCTTCAATGTTAATGTGCGTTTTAGCTGAATAAAACCACCAATATTAAATCTTTAATTTGAAGATCTCTTCCATATTTACTTTATAAAGCTAAATAATAATTTGAAAGCAGGATATTATATATAATATGTATATTGTATACCTTATGCATATTAGATAAAGTTCAAAGGGAAACAACATGCACGAAGCCTTTTGTAAAATGGTCTTCTGTTTGCAACTTTACTGTATTCCTTTCATCCCTACTTTGCACTTTTATGTGCTAGTTCACATGCACCCAAAGGATATAATAAATATATGAAAAGTGGAAAATTGCAAGTAGCCTATTTTTATTGAACCCCCATTTCCAAGTAAATAGAAATATTATCTCTCAATTTGAAATACATACATCAGACACGGAAAATTTTAAAACGTTACTATCCAATTTAATCGATATTTTCTGATGCTGCTTTTGGTTTATACTCGTTTAACTTCCGTTATTACCTGCGAAATTTAATCTTTGTTAGGGAAAGTTTTAGCAAGGGAGATGAGCAGTGTTCAAAATGAAAATGTAAAAGCTAAGCATGTGGGTAAAGCAAACCCTCTTGTTAATTCTCTCCCTATTCAGATTTTTAATTAATTTGAATAAAGTCCCATCTACGTTATTACGCTGAAGTCTTGTTATTTTTTGAGTACATTTCCAGCAAAAAAATATTTATAATATCCAAATCTGACCGCGATAAAATCAGATTGTGGTCCTGTTTTCGTGTGGATGTTCATAACTTAACTTTTAAATTCTGGAGATTTTGATGGTAAACACAATAATTTGAAATTGTGTATATTTAAGGTATGTTTTATAAGCGGTGGCACGATGTTAAGAACTGGGTAACCAAATAATAGTTTAACTTATCCCCATGACCATTTGTCATCTAGATAAACGACAAATCTGCAATTGATTTTTATTTATATAAGTAAAATCAATTTATGCCGTATAGAAAGAAAATATTTTACAACGTAAGTGTGGAATTCATGTTAATAAAAAAAAATTAAGATTTTTAACAAAATCATTTTTAAGAACCTACTTTCTAACTTAGTATTAGTAGGTATAGTAACTTTCAACCATCATAATCTATTGATATACAATCTCGTCTCTTCATTATAAAGAATAATTTAAGGGTAATTCACACATTTTAAAAGTCGCGACTTTTGATGTCACCGTGTGAACGCCTAATGTCGCAACTTTAAAAGTCGCGACAGCGAAATTGACAGTGCGGCATTTGACGTAAGCCTACCATACTTTTATATTTTGACATAGGTAACAGACAAATAATATACATTTGTTTGTAATCGATTTCCAATTTATCATGTCCCCAATAGATGTTCCAACGATTTTAGAGCATTATCAACAAATAGCAACTTCAAAATAATTAGTTGCTCTACTCGATGCTGCAAGAGCGGCAATTTTTATTTTGAAGTCGCGACTTTCAATTTGGGTAGTTCACACGGTGACATTTAAAGTCGCGACTTTAAATGTCACCGTGTGAACTACCCATTATTTATATATTAGCGGCAAAGTATATAATTTCGCTTTCTACAGAATGCCTAGGCATTGCACAAAAGTGATCAGATATGGAATACATGAGAAAAAAGCTTAAACCAATCTCAAACCTGCCTCTCATTTAATTGGTCTAGAAGAGGGTTAGATTATTGAAAATATATATTTGTTTTTTTTTTAAATTTATAATTCCAAACTATTAAATTCTCGCTTTGTGACTTACTTTGTTAATTTATAATTAATCAAGTGAAATTAATGATATTTGCAGACATTCATCGTAGTGACAAGCTTTTTTTGTTTTTTATTTAAACAATAGAATTTTACCAAATTTTTTAAATATACAGGGTGTCCCCGTATACATTTTAATCGTTTTTTGTCTACAGGCAATTGTTTAAAAGTTATAAAGCAGTTTGTGCAAAAAAATGTAAAAAATTTAAAAACTTTAAATTGTTTCTTAGGCTTTGCAACTGCTGCATCTTTAAAACCAAAGGTTGTACAAAAAAAAAACAGACGGCCCATTCCGGATAGCAAATTTTAGGGGCTACAAACTTTATTTTAGTAAAAGTTTTCGGAAAATGAACCGATTTTCTGGAAAAGTTAAAAATAAGTAACTGAGTGTAAAATTTATACGCAATTTTACAATTTATTGTTAAATTTGTTCGTTAGACCAATACAAAATGGGAAAAAGAAGTTAGGCAGAGACTAGAAGAAAAAGGAGTCAGCTGTAGAGATGTGCCACAATTAGCTAACGATAGGCTGGAGTGGAGAAACATAACACAGAAATAGAAAAGCATACCTCGACACAAAGGGAACCGATTAAGAAGAATAAATTCTTTATAAGAATAAATAAATAAATAAAATGTATGTATTATGTAATTTCAAAAACTAAAGGTATTCGTCCTTCTGATATATTTCATCGTAGAAAAACATTTTTTAAGATCATTTAATAGAGAATTTCCTGCGATTTACAAAAATTTAAGGTTTATAGGGGTTTCCTCTTAAAATAACAAAGTTATAGGGGTGCGACAATCAAACTGAATTACTTGGTACATAACAAAGTTTTATACATTTGCCTAAACCGTTCGCGATGATTTTTTGAAAGCGGAAACCTTTACTTTGACAAAAGTGTGATCACACCTGACATTTAAACACTTTACCATAAGCAGTTAGCATTGTCCTATGTATGTCCTAGGTATTTCACAATTCCAATACGAATAATCAATGTTTATTTAATTGTAAGCTAAAAATTTTGTTTAAATTAATAGGCCTAATAACACAGGTACTTACGATAATCATTACAAAGTTAGGCCATGCCACGTTCGTGCAAATCCAATTAGTAGGCCCAGCCAGTATGTAACTATTTCATATCTGTGGCAATTAGTTTTGGTTTAATTGTTACCACATATTGGATCTTTGGCGGTTTCGTGTAGTAACTACCACGTTTTGCTCTATTAATTTTCAAGGCGTTTAATGTGTGTGTGATAATCATTTTGCAACTTTTGGCTGTTAACTTTTTCGAAACAAAAACAAGTTGCTCGATTTGTCATGGAGTTGGACGGGTCAAAGAAACCACGCATTTTTACAGTGCTTTATTTATCAAATTTTCAAAGCTTTTTACGGAAAATACATTGCTATATATTTCGGTAAAATGAATTTTTTTATTTTGTGTATCTTCTGCTGTTGTATGTTATGTAAACAGTGTCGGTAAATTCAAATTGTGTAATTTCACACGTTGGTACGTAATTCCAGTTTAAATTTACATCGATATCTATTACACCAATCAATATTTATATACGATTAAACAACGTGTTGAAATGATCGGATTTGTAGTATGTATTTGAATTGGTAATTACGAACGCTTTCGTGAGTGTTATCACTAAACACTGGCTACCATGATGCACAAAGACAATAATATGGAATTATCTCAACTGGTGCATTTGAAGTACTTTTGCAGTCCAAAGAATAGTTAAATAGAGTTTCATCACTTTTTATCCAGGGTGAGGCATCACTTATCATACCCCCACTTATTGGAAATAATTATTAAAAAAAGTTTCAAATTAAAGTTGTTTGTTACAATATTTCCCAAAATTACTGAAATCACACATTTCCAATCGATTATTTAAATAAAGCAAGAAGATGAGTATTCGGAGATGAAGGAAATCAGAGCTGGAGTACCGCAGGGCAGCGTCCTTGGACCGATCCTCTATTTGCTCTATACAGCTGATCTTCCAGAATTAAAAACTGTGACTATTGCCACGTTCGCAGATGACACTGCAATCCTAGCAGTTGATAAGGACATAGAAGCCACGACAAATAAACCTTACCAAGTCAGTGATTAAATATTCAATTGGACCAGGATATGGAAGATAAAATTAAACGAAATAAAATCAACTCACATAAATTTTACCAACAAAAACATTACTAATCCGTTGTCAATCACTATAAATGGTAATACTGTTCCCTACGAAATCACAGCAAAATATTTAGGAATAACACTAGACGCTAAACGAAAATGGAAGGAACACGTTAAAAGCAACAGAACTGACAAGGGAACCTCACTTGGTGGTACTAAAGTAGTAAACTCGTTTGATGGGACTAAGATTTTTCTAGAGAAGATCGTGAATGAAGAAGACTACCAACTTTTTTGGCCCCGGAAACTTAAAACTTACCGTTGAAACTCAATTTTTATTTTTGAAAAATTGAACGAAATAGGTTAAACCAGTGGTTTCCAACCTTTTTGTACCTACGCCGCCCTTTTTCATAAAAAAAAAAATTGCGCTTCCCCAACTTTTTGTAACAATCTAATTTCATACTTTAATAATTATTTAATGGGCTACAAAACAAATATACCATATTCTGTAAAAACAAAGTTATTTTTGTTTGTTTGTATTCAAAAATAATATTTTGGCAACAGCTGCAAGCCCCCCTTGCAATAGCCTCGCGCCTCACGCCCCACAGGTTGGAAACCACTGGGTTAAACTGTTAAATAGGTACCAGGTGTAAATGAACTCATTAGTTCTAATTTTTAATAAATAAAATTGTAGACGTATGATATGTGTAGAAAACCGGATTTTTTGAGCACATGCATACAATTGTTTCACTTCCGGTTTAGCCGGAAATGACCCTAACTTTGTTATTTTAAATGGAACGCCCTGTATATTTTTACATTTTTGAGAATAGGAAGCAATTTTGAGTATAATAGCAACATTTTGGTTAATTTTTATAACCTCAAATAGCCAGAGTTCATTTACATCTGGTATTGCAGGTTTTTCTAAATTTGAATTTGGCGCCAAAAAATAAAAAAAAGTTATTGTTACTTGCGAATTCTTACTTTTAAAGAGAAAACTTGGATCTTGTTAGTTGTTGTAAAAGCCTTATGATCTAACAATAATTATTTACAAGTTTGTTTTAAAACAGATGGTAAACGGTTATAAACAATCGTAAATTTATATTTCTTGCAATCGCACATTGTCTGTGGCATGGTCACGTATAATTTGGAAAATTCAGTGTATGTAGTTTATTGTTATTGCTGTTGCTTCTACTCTATATGATAAGCATTTGACAAAAAAAAAACCGCTGGAATATTTGAAAAATATCTTGGCGATATAATTTCCTTTCGCCAATATCTGCCAAGATATATGGTGACTATTTCGCTCTACAATAAAATAGTGTTCGAATATTCACTTTGCAAAAATCTAGTATATGCTCAGGACATTCAAATATGCGAATATCGTCCTTTTCCCGAAAACGATATACCAGCAGGGTGAACAAACCCTTCTGTTACATTTTGGCGCAGAAATATATTTGCATTTCAGCGTGTTAAGTTTGAAATATTACGAGCAGAATTTAGCTATATAAGGATTGTAAAACACAATATCTATTTCTAAATAAGTACATGTAATGCTGTGCCAATTCTGATTTTGTTTACTGCAAAGTTTAGTTTAAGTGCTTATCCGTTTGTTTTTTTTTAAATTACCAACAACGTTGATGGATTACTACAGAGTAATTATCGTTATGGAAATTAGTATTGCACCTCAGTAACTTTAAAGCGTTTTTAGAAATACAGGGTGCGCCATTAGTGCGATAAAGTCCATTATTGCCCTTAATGTCAACTTAATAAAAAAAAGTTTTTAATGAAACTTATAGTATTTCTACACGTGCATGTTTTAAAATTAGTTTCAAGTATACAGGGGGTTTCATAAAAGTGGGGCGTCACTAAAGGTATTTTTTTTAAATTGAACACCCAGTATATTTTTAATCGAATTCAGCAAGAAAATCTCCATATGCCAGTATTTTGTTTTTTTAATTTTTTTGCGACGTTGCCAATTTATCTTAAAAAATCTTTGAATTTCCAGAAAAACAGGGTACAATACTTGCCAAGAGCACAACGTTATGAATAATAATTGGCAAATGATATTTTGCACATACAAAGTCAAAAGGTGTAGTCATAGTCTAAATACATCAAAATTAATTTATATTATACAGGGTGTTTCTTATAGATGTGCCAACTTCCCAGTTTTCAAACATCAATAACTTTATTTTTTCAAATGGAACACCCTGTATATTATTAGGTCATTTTGTTGCATTTTTGTTTTTCTTCAACTTTTCTTAATACTTACCTATACCTAAAATGAATATTTTCTGTGATATTTACATTTTACTTATTCTTATAAGCGTTGTGTAGGAATTTCCTAGTTTTCTCGGAGTAGGTCCCGACTTTGACAATAGAAACAATAATTTCTGTAGTAACAAATGTCAGAGTAAATTGCTGTCAATTATTAAAACATAAATAAATGAGTATAACATATGCAATATGAATTTTCCAAAAAAAGAATTGATTGATACGGTCTATGTTAAGGGTGGCGTATTTTCGATGCCCATACAGGGGGGGTATCTCGTTAATTTTCAGAGATTAAAAAAAGCTATATTTCGAAAATTAAAAAAGATATCAAAAATCTATTTACGACAATAAATTCCTCTCGAAAAAAAAAATCGAGATTACGTACTTAGTTTTTTTAAATCTCTGATTTTTTAAGATAAATTGGCAACGTCGCAAAAAAATGAAAAAAACAAAATTCAGTCATATGGAGATTTTCTTGCTGAATTCGATTATGCAAAAATATACTGGGTGTTCAATTTAAAAAAACTACCTTTAGTGACGCCCCACTTTTATGAAACACCCTGTATACTTGAAACTAATTTTAAAACATGCACCTCTAGAAATACTATAAGTTTCAATAAAAACTTTTTTTTATTAAGTTGACATTAAGGGCAATAATGGACTTTATCGCACTAATGGCGCACCCTGATGTACAGTATTATACACAGATTTATAGGTCGCGTTATGCATCCTCAACATATGAGTTAGTAATAAAAATTGTAAGAAGTTGAGCAACTGTGCAAATTTCAAATTAGTAAAACATAAAGAATCTAATTTAATTTTTATATCAAATAAAGTTCAACGTTTTTATTAAAAAGTTTATATACATTTTTTTAAATAAGTCGCAAAAACTGCTACATATCTTTAAAAAGCAAATTAATAACAAACTTTTTGCGTTTGTACGTGCGTCTTCAATATAAATTTTCACATAATCTTTGTGGAAATATCTTATAGCCTCCAGCATACGCTAACCTCAAACCCAAGACAATTTTCTTTATGCAAAGTACCGGATATAATTACCAACGAGGAGAGAGGACCTTTAAACAGTTTCGTAAATATACGTGAGCACTGCTTTTTAAATCAAATTTCCTTTCACGCTGTCTTGTACATGCTAAATAACAAGAAGTAATTGTTACACAAATTTAAATTTTACGTAAGAAACGTTAAATAGAATTTCAAATGTTAACAAACTCGAGTACCAGCATAAAAAGAGAGAACTCAAGTACAAAGAATTTAAGTTAATATTGTGGTAAATATCAAATAAAAAGTCATCCACTAAGTAAAATCAACCTTTTGAAATCTTAAGATTACATTGGTTAATTTTCAAACCACAAAATGTTAGTTGTGGACGTCTAAGCAATATCTAGTAGAACGAGAAATTTTGTATATGTATAGAAAATTAAAAAATTATTAGCAGTAACTCGGACAATATGGGTTATACGAAAAAAAAAACACTCTTTTGTGTTTCTTATTTCGGAAGTGTGTTATTTTTATCTGTAATAATTTATGGTAGAGTTATTAGAAGTTAAAATAAATATTTTATTACAATATCGGCATAACATAGTCTCTTGCTTGAAGTTATTTTTAACTTATTTAGCATTTAATTTAATTTCTTAACTGCTAAATTAGTACGGTTTCACCAAAGCTTGTTTGTTTACACTTAAATAAACATAATTATAGCAGGTTGATAATTCAAAGCAACGGAAAGACTCAAAAAGTTTGATCAGAGACTAACAGCAAACATGTATATTTCTTAAATAAAAATCATCAGGTTTTGTTTTAAAAAATTATTTGTCTATAATAATTTTCATTGTTTTTTTTTTTTATTTAAAGGCGAACTATGCTGATTTACATATTAATAAATACGAAGTATTTATAGTCTAAATAATCGAATACTATGGGGTTTCATCGTATTAATGGGGTTGCCTTCCGACATCTGGCGATCATTCTTAAAAAGTTATTTGCTCTGAATGTTGTTAAAAGTGAAAAGTTAAAAGAGAGTGGCGACTAAGAAAAAAAAAGGTCCTCAATTGGTGGCAAAAAAAAAAAGTAAAACGGTTGTAAGCGTTCTTAAATTTCGGTACAGATATTTTCTATTTCTAATTTGTTGTTTGAATCATCAATGTAGAATATACACTCGATTGGATATGTATTATTAATGTTTATGTTTTATTTGCGTTTAGAGTTAATAAAAGAAAAATTTGTACTTACTTCGCAAAGGACTTATGTAAAAGAAGATTTATTGGGAGATGAGATGTGTTGCTAGTAAGGTTGAATGGAATGTAAAAATGTACCTACATTGTATGCTATGTACAAACTTTTAAGTTAGACTATATTTCAAGTTTCTTTTTATTTATTTTTATTTATTATTAATGTGTATGTTTTATTTGCGTTTACAGTTATTATAAGTTTTTTGTAATATCTTCTTTTATTTATAACATTCATAAAAACATTTAGTGAATTACCCACTTGAATTAATTCTTTTGTCTTTTTAAATAATTACAGCAGGATCTTATTTAATTCAAATGCAAAGATTTTTAGTACTAAAACAAATTTAAAACAACACTTGCTACATTTTTATATTTTTAGATAAAGATCGTGTATTCAATTTAAACTAATCGAGTTGTGTTTTTGCACCTTACGAGTATTATACTAAATAAAATGGTGAAATGTTAATGTGTTTAACAATTTGGTAAATTTAATATGGCAGCGGTTCGCCAGTCTAAAATATGCTGTCTGTGAGCATTTAAACCAATCGTCGTCATTTATAATTTAGTGGAGATGCAAATATTGTTATCGTATTAATAAAGGGTTTTAATAACTTAAAAAAAAAAAAAAATAAATAAAAATCCTCGATTTTTTGACAACCAAAAAAAACTGTAAAACCGGTTTTAACCGTTATTAATTCTGTTTTCGAAAACGAAAAAGATTTTTTTTTGTGAGAACGAAAAGAACAAAAACGATATAGGTATTTCGTTTTCGTTCCGAACAAAAACGAACGAAATTTTGTTCGTTTTTAGTCCCTGATAATAACAAAGCATTTGTCTGTGCATTTTGTTTAAAGTTCGACCACATAAAATGATTTTGTCAATATCCAATTTTTTAAGAATGTACTTAATAATCTCCAACAGTTAATTTTGTACGCGTCAAGTACAATAATCACGTGTTAGAAGCAAAAGACGTTACTTACAGGATAATGTGTTACCCACAAGTAATCGCATTAAAGCATTGCTACATAGGTACTCTACTTGCTTTTTATAGACGTATGTGTTAAGTAGTTGTGGGCTTTCGTATTTTTAACAAATGCTAAACCAAATTACAAGAAACATAATACACAAAGGAGTGACATCAAAGATTCACAGCCTTATTCATAGATACCAAGGAGACCGATCCTTGACTTGCGCTAAAATACGGAAACACATTCAAGTTCATGGCCGCCTTATTTAAAACGGCAAAGAAAATGTACGTTTGTTTAGGAAGTGTGTTCGCACCTGTATTATTACGATTTTGTATTCAATCTGAAAATATACTGACGTTTTGTGTGGTTATTTCATTTTTATATGTCGTTATGTTGTTGGTATCTTACACATAAAAAAAAAAAAATGTTAACTGAGTAGGTATGTACCGGGTGTTAACCACCAGCCGTGAACATAGGGATTTAACATTGGTTTTAACTTTTTTCGGATTCCCGCTCCCCAATTGAATTTATATTAATATTAATGGTAACAATAAAAAGATACAATTATTACGCATCATTTGAGACCATTAATAAGCTTAAATGTTTAATATTTAGTTTTTAATTAATATTTTAAAATTGGATTAATTTTACAAATATAAGTAGCCATGACTGTCAATCTGACATTTGTTTTCATTAATTCTTGTTATTATCTGACAACTTTTAAATCAGCGAGTTATTTCTTTAACGATTTTGATTAAAATGAAAAAAAAAAACTATAATAGAGTTTTAATGGTGAAAACTTTTTACAGCATTATAGTGCCGCATCTTTGTGGAGATTAATTACAAGAGTCGACACTATTATTACTTAAATTTCAACTTAAAATTAAAAACAATAACAAAAAATTTTGCACATATTTTTGTATCGTGGTTGTAAATGGTATTGGGCGATTTATAAATTGTAGGGCAAATAAATCCCGTACTCTCCGCAAAGATACGCCGCTGTAAAAAGTTTTCACAATAAAAACTCTTTCTTCGTTATTGTAATTACTCAATTTAATAAAAATTGTTAAAGAAATAACTCGCTGATTTAAAAATTGACAGATAATAACAAAAATTATTGAAAACAAATGTCAGATTGACAGTCATGGCTACTTATATTTGTAAAATTATTCCAATTTTAAAATATTAATTATAAACTTAATATTAAACATTTAAGCTTATTAATGGTCTCAAATGATGCGTAATAATTGTATTTTTATATGGTTACCATTAATTTTAATATAAATTCAATTGGGGAGCAGGAATCCGAAAAAAAGTTAAAACCAATGTTAATTCCCTATGTTCACGGCTGGTGGTTAACACCCGGTATATTTTCTAAGGAACAATAAAACTAAACCACCTAGTATTATTTTATTCTTAAATATAACCTCGTATTTCTCTTGGTTGTTTTAAACATTGTTTTTTTTTTCAATTTTGCGGGAGAGTGATATTCAATTGACAGCGAAAACGACATGCCGGAATGTTGAGTGACATTTTCAAAACCATCGCCCAAATTAAATTTCTTGTCTTCCAACGACAACGTTATATGTGTATACAGTATGTAGGGAAGAAGCAAAGATGAAGCTTATAATAATTAATTATTCAGTATAATGACATAACTTTCCAGTTAATATCCGGTTTTTCAAGATTTTATCCGCCAACTTCGGATTCTTTGTTAAATATAAATACTTTGCAACAAAATTTGTAACTTAAAGATCTTAAGGTCAATTATCTAACAATTAAAATTTTGAAGATAGTTATATACCGAGATAATATTACTCATTCTTTTTGTTTCAAGTTGACAGGCGAGGATCAAATATGCTACTGTTGTAATGTATTTTTTCTGCCTCCGTCCAGAAAATCAGTTGTTTCCGATAAACATTTAGGCTGGAAAATTCATCTTTACTGGACTCGTACGCTTCCAAGACTCGCCTACGGCTCGTCCCAAAACTGCCCACTCGTCCAGTAAGTTACCACTTTCCAGTCTTGTAATGTAAATAACTATTTTCGGCGTCCGTCCAGAAAGTCAGTTGTTTTCGATCAATTTTTAGGCTGAAAAATACGTCTTTACTAGGCCAGAAAGTATCTGGTTGCCATGGTAATGAACTTTCTTTACCGGCCTAGGCTGGTTGCTATGGTGATGAGTTGTTTTGTTGATTTGCGCTGTCAAACAAGCGTCACTATACACCAAGCGATTTTGCCCTGTAGTTTGTTAAGTTATTGTTTGTTTATGGATGGTGACGATAGTTATTTTGGTGTCAATGGCGGACGCAGAAAAAATATTGTACGTAAAATACCCGTTAAGTGTCTTTAGTCGAATCGTATCCTTTTAGGAATCGCCTACCGCTCGTCCCAAAACTGTCTACTCGTCCAGTAAAGTACTTTCCGGCTTGTTACGTAAATAACTATTACATTAAAATCATTTTTAATACACTGGTGTAGTCACCAAATCACCAGTGTTGAAAATCTATAAAGCAAATCGAATCAAATATTAAACAGCCCATAGGTAACTAGTCAGATTATGTATTAAGCGTCGAAAAAGTGGGAAACTATGTTTTTTGTTTGTCAGTATTTTAATTAATCTTATTTTTTAAGTGGAGAACCTCACATTATTACTTATTAAAAGTGGTCTACTCATACGTTACTTAAAATTTATTTAAATAGTAGTCCAGCGAACAGTAGATTAAACTAATTGTTTAAATTTGATGAATATTTCCCTGACCACTAATTCATGTTTACTAAAATCCCTGTAATAGTGGATTAAATGTAATCTATAACTGACATATGACGTACGCCGGGCCCACTAGATCAATAACAGTTTGGATTAAAAACTTAAAAATTACGTGTAAAATCAGGTTTTCGTGTTACTCACATTTTTATAATACCGGCACATATTTGTGATTTAGATTTTTTTGTGTTGACTTCAAAATAATAATTGTACATAATAATTATGCATGAAATATCAGAAGCGTTTATGTAATCAATATATTTGATTGTGGCATATGTGTTGTTTAATATTTTATTGACATCGTAATTTTATGTTTGATTGACGTTTGTAATTATTTGTCATTTTTATCGGGTTAACCGCTATCAAATTATCATCAATCATTCACGAAATATACATTTCAACTCAGAATATTAATAGTAGTAATAACACTAATGGGTCAGTTAGGTTTATTTATTTTCCTGTTCTAATAAAACGAAATATATGGGCGTATAAACAAATGCATATACAATTCTTTACGGATTAAAGAGTAATTTTGTACCGAGACGGCTTCAAAATTAATTTCAGGCAGGATAAACAATATTTTCATAAAAGAAACATTTATTTTTAGATTAAATTAATTGACTTTTCTGTTCCTCTATAAACAAATTCTATTCAAATTTTCCCCCTCTGTGTAATGTATACATATTATTTTAATTAACTAACTTATTTTGTATAAAAGCTACTCTGATCCAGCACGTTTGTTTCAATGACCGTGTTTTGTTTGGTTTAACTTCATTTGTTTTACACCAATGCTGTCGAATACAGCTGCTTCATGTTAATATTTCGGTCGTCAATCTTTATATCCGACGGAAACCATATATTTTTTACATCTTTCCGATCCCATACCTCCTTGTTTAAAAGTATAAACCTCCGAGCAGGATTGTCAACAGAGAAAACCGCGTCCCGTTCCGTGTTTACCAACCTGTGTACGCCATATTACCACTTCTGAACGTTTCAAATAAGCCGGTCTTGTTATGCAGCTCCGCGAACAACTCATCCAATTGAGTTCGGTATTTTTTTCAGTAAGTGGTCTGTGTGTGCTTTCCACGAGCGGAGAGATTGGTAGCCAATATCCAGGATTATTGGAAATGCTTTCCTGTTCACGTACTGCTTACAATGAACTTAATATTGTATCAGACACGCTCGCTGAATTCGCCAAACCTTGCGCTAATTTGTAAATGAAAACATCGGTGGGTCATGGTGACAATTTTTATTAAAGAACGCTAAGCAACGAAGTTTGTACAAAATGTAAACATCTTTGTTACCGGATGCGTTCTAAATTATAAGAAAGCTCTACCAAACATTAACATGAGAAATTAGACTAAATAAGCTTAATTAAAAATCACTATTCTTTGTTTTTAAGGATTTCTTGGCGAAGAAGTTTAAATTAGACAAATTGTTCCCCTTTCTGAGACGTATACAGGGTGTCCCAGATAACATTTCCAGCATGGGAATCTCGCTTGTTCTAAGAGCTACAGGTTTCGTCAACCCTCGTTAGGCGGCATAATTTTACAACGTAACAGGCGGTAAAGGTACGATTGTACCTTCATATATTTTGTATGAAAATTCTTAGTAAATAATTTTTTTTTATACGGCAAATGGATAATATTTAATATCTACACATTGTTTTAGTCATGTTTTGTGATATTTTGCTTATTTCAACACTACTTAGATATTTTGTTTTGATTCTGTAACCGGCACCTGCAAAAAGATGCTGAATATTTGCATTCTGATCACAACATAAGTAGACCTTTGATACACATTCAGTATTTGAAGAATTTGATTCTGAATATGAGGAAGAATCATATGTTGCATCTGATGACGAAAACTATGTACCACCAGCGGCTGTTTTAGCTGAAGAAAAGTCAGACATCGAGCAAGAAATGGTCATAGAGCAGGAAAAAGAATACCAATCAGAGGAAAGCGTTGAGGATGAGCTTCTATCTCAAAGTGTGGATGACATTTCGACTGGTAAGGATGGAACTCAATGGCATAGTCATCCACTGCCTAGTACACAAACAAGATCTCGTAACATCATACGACAAAGAGGTGGGTACAGTAAGAAAAAACAAGAGATTTATGTCAAGCAACATGCACCCTCCAAAATAAGGCCTATAAATTCGACCAATTTTGCGTACATACGTGATGCAAAAATCTGTTCATATGTGACAAAGAAGAAAAAATCAGTCGTGCTTTTGTCATCCATGAAAATGACGGGATAAGTCGATGGGACACAAGCACCCAAGCCAGAGATGATAAACTATTACAACAATTCCAAAGGCGGAGTTGAAGTTATGGACAAAATGTTAGGCGAGTACACTGTGAAACGAAGAACATTACGTTGGCCTCTAGCAATTTACTATAACATGTTTGACGTCACTGGGTTAGCATCCTGCATCATCTACAGAGAACACAACCCACGGCTCAGGACCAACGATTAACGAAGAAAGTTGCTGAAAGATTTGGCCAATCAATTATGTATGCCTGCAATCGAAGCTCGTGGTACAAACCCAATGTCGATGAGAAACCATTTCCTTCGATGTGCAGTAAAAATGGTGCTTGGACGACGGATTGTGGTAGCTAGCACCAGAGGCAGCAGGTCCTCAAGTACCTCATGGTAGTCGCGGATCCTCACCTGTCGTTGGCAGTTGTTATATCTGCCAAGAACCGAATCAGAAACAAAGTAAGACTAGGAAGTCCTGCGTAGTTTGCGTGAAACCTGTTTGCGATGACCACTCAGTGACAAAGATGCACGTAGCATTACTTGTGAAGAAAACCTATTAAAAAATGTTCTAAAATTTACTTTTATAATGTAAATCAACTATTTCTTACTATTTTTAAAAGTAAAATACTATAAAAAAAATATTTCTTCCTCATAATTTCATACAAAATATATGAAGGTACAATTGTACCTATGCCGCCTGTTATGGATGGAAAAACAACTTGACCCCTTATTTCGGAAGAGGGGAAATATTTTTTTGAAATTTAGCTCATCTTATAATCTAGATCAAAATTGTAGAGATGTCACAAAATTTTAGCCATCTACGGTTTTCAGAAAAAAAGTTATTGCAATTTAAAAACTAAAAAGTTACAATCGTACCTATGCCGCCTGACAAGGGTTAAATTGGGTGAATTATTCCCAAGTGTGAGAGGAACTATAATCATTTTTTAAAACTACAAAATTTTGAGTACTTCAGATGTTATAGCAAAAAATATGAAAATTTTGAATTTATTTTTTCTCTCCTAACTTTTTTACTTTATTCATTAGGTGAATTTTACTAATACTCTCTAGAAGCACTTTTTAATAAAGAATGTAACTGCCATTTCCCTTTCAATAATCTCTAAATTTTCCCTCAAGTCAATAAACTTTTGCCTCCAAATTGCACTTGATTGAAAATCAATTATTTGCATTTCAAAATTTTCTAATTTTAATTTTTCTTAAATTTCCAAATCAAGTTCATCAACTTTAATTGTGTCTGAGTAAATTATGAATTTTGAAATTTCTTCGAAATTTTTAAGTTGCAAAAATCGCAAAGAAAATTCTTATATTATTGATTCCACAGCTGTGGTTAAATCTTCAGTCAATTGAATTTGCTTTATTTCAGGTTGACGTGTCAGATTTTCGATTACAAAAATTTAAATTAGGAAAATATTTGAAGGCATGAGAAACAATATCTGGGTTAAATACTTGTAATTTTATTTTGTTTGTAATTGTAATGCTTAAATATAATTATCCATGGTGAGAATTGTCTTATTTAAACGTTGTACCTACCTATTTGATTAAATATGATTTAGTGTTATTAAGTCATAGTTTTTAAAAAATTAATAATTTACCAAAAATTTTAGAAAAGCAACTATTTCTCCCGCGTACCAATAAAAATTTTCTACGTACCAGCTGTGGCACGCATGCCATAGGTTCGCCACCCCTCGCCTATACCCTTAGGTTTGGTTCATATTATTTTCTCCGATGTTTTTTTTAATATCTTTTTTATTTATAACATTTAGTAAATTATCCACTTGAATTTATTCGTTTGTGTTTTTAAATAATTACAGCAGGATCTTTTTAATTCAAATGCATAGATTTTTAGTACTAAAACAAATTTAAAACAGCACTTGCTATATTTTCATGTTTTTAGATAAAGATCGTGTGTCTAATTTAACCTAACCACATTGTGTTTTTGCACCTTACGGGTGTTATACTAAATAAAATGGTTAAATGTTAATGTGTTTAACGATTTGGTAAATTCAATATGGCGATGGTTCGCCAGTCTAAAATATGCTGTCCGTGAGCATCAAACCCCATCGTCATCGTTTATATTTTAGTTGAGACGCAAATATTGTTATTGTATTTATAGAGGGTTGTGGTGACTAGAAAAAAAAATGGATTTTTTGATGACAAAAAAATATTGTAAAACCGGTTTTAACCGTTATTATTTCGGTTCACGAAAACGAAAAAAGAATTTTTTCGGTTAGAACGAAAAGAACGAAAACGATATATTTCGTTTTCGTTCCGAACAGAAACGAACGGAATTTTTTTCGTTTTTAGTCTCTGGTTTTAATTGTGTAATTTAACATCTGCGTACTGTTTTTCTCAACGTCTGGTTTTTTATATACTTTATTTGCTTCATAAAGAGCTGAGGGGTTCGCTTAAAGCTCCAAAAACATGATATTGTCTTAAGACAACGGTTGGAGAAACTTCTTTTGTAATTTTTGAAGGCTTAAATAGGAGTACGAGGGTTCGTCATGGATTGACAGATAAACTCATTTTGTACACAATGACTTTACTGTGTATAGAAAGATTAAGTTAATGGACGCAAAATGTAAATTAACAAGACACTTTAATGTGTATCCGCTTTCAAGATAATCGTTCTTTTAAACTTAAACAGTATGTTGATGATAAAATAAAATAAGGACGTTTAGTTCATGTTTGTTTCCGGTATGATTGCTTCAGCGTTAAGAGAGCTTGATTACAATCTTATTATATATAGAAAGACAAAAAAATATGGTACATACAATAAATATCACTATATATCAAAACTGTCTTTAAATATATTATGCCAACAAAATTCAAGAAGATTATTTTGCACATTCTTATACAGGGTGTTTCAGACCACCCGTACCAGCACTTTTATTCGAAAATGCGACCTCTGACAAAGAAAAATTTATCACAAAAGTGCATATGTTGAATTGACTGACGCTATAGCGGTTTTCGTGATTAAACCGGAAGTGACCAAATCCGGAAGTAACTTTAAAAACTTAAATGGGACCAACCAGCTTTTATTGCATAATTAGAGAGGTATTTTATAAAAAAAAACCTTTTTATTGTAAAATTTTTTTGCTTATCTGTATAGTTTGTATTCCATTAGACCTAAATCATAACAACATTTAAAACCCTATTCGCATGTAACTGAGACATATGATATGTGTAAGAAACACGATTATTTAATCATATGTACAATATTCTTTCACTTCCGGTTTCGCCGGAAATGACCATAAGTTTGTCATTTCAAACAGGCCCTGTATATTTTACATTTTTGGAAATAAGAAGCAATTTTGAATACAATTGCACTAGTGTGGTTAATGTACCACTACCATTCCGTTTAATTAAAATGACTCCCTTAATAAAAAATAAAAAATTCAGGCTGCAATTATTTAAGGTTATAAACATTATACAAAATAGTGCAGTTGTAAATATTTGATTTAATCCAGATATCGCCAATGTCGAGACCAATCAAAGATTTTCTGATGGAATTTTTTAGTTTTAAAAATCGGCCGATCACGAGAATCAAGGAATTCCATCTGGTCTTCCCGTCGAGGCATAAATTAAACTCTACATCAAATTCGCTCTTCACGTGTTTTCGTAAAATCGTGTTTTTTAATGCACTTTTTCGAAACAATCTGATAATTTTTCGAATTTCATTAAGGGCTTTATTAAAGCTCGATTTTATACACAGTATTGCATTTTGAAATTCTACTTTCTTATTATTCCCGGGTTGTCTCGACACAGAATCCCTAGTACCTACCCTAGTTCTTGATGTATAATTTTTCCGTACATTTTGTTTTTTTTTTGCTGAGATTATCATTGTATTGTTTTCCTGTTATGTTGAAAACGTGTAGTAGTCTTTGAAGGTCATCTTTATTATTAGCAAATATGATGGCATCACCAGCGTATCAAAGAATTTTTACCTATGTCGCCCATTCTGTGTCTCATAAGTAATCATTTAGGCGAATATTAAATTGTACATGCGATTTAAACACTGGTAAAACTTGTTTAAATTTTTAATTAACTATAGGACACCCTCCGAAAGTTTTAAATTTCGTCGTTCCCACTGACAATTTGCACCAGTAAATATCTTATTCGGTTGTAGGGGAGTTTTTACATCCCCCATGCATGCTTCATGCCTGTTATACTGAACATAAACGGAGTTTAAAATATTCATGCTGGTTACAGCTGTAATATGTACTACATTTTAGCGTTATTTTAGGTAAAGCCATAACATTTGTTTGTTGTTCAGCGCGACGAAAATTGCAGACAATCTAACCGTGACGCGTCACATTCATGAATTTTAAAACAGTTAAAATATTGGTGGTGCTTATCGCGGGAGACCCCAGAAATTTGAGAACATTGTAAAACGCCGGTGTGTACGATGACAATATTGCAAACGAGCAAATTTAAACTAGAATATTGTTATAAATGGCATGAAGTAGATCAAAAATTGTGCATTTGTGCAGGTTTCTTCTTCATTTTTTAAGTTACCTTGACGTAGCTTGCAGCATGGTTGCATTATACATTATACCTAGTTGCGTTTTTAAATCACGATCATTTTGTTGCCCATTTGTTTGGCGCCCTAGAACCGTTTTGTGTAAAGTCAAGTTTTTTGGAGGTTTAGAAAGGTGCATTCCAAAAATATACAGCTTCAAAGAGCTTGTCGGGTCTTCAGTGACCCCATGGTATTATAAGGCTTAAAGAGATTTGTTAAAAACCGTATTTTTTTTATTCCTACCAATTTAATTATTAAACTCTATCATACAAGTCTAGAAGCGATTTTGTTTTCTTACACGATACATGTAACAAAGGAGCCGTTTGAATACCACTAATTTTTATTATTTTCGTGTAGTTATGCCATTTTTTTTACTTTAAATCCTACTGCATTATCAAATAAAGTGATTTGACCACCAAATGACTTTCGCCATCCATTTTGTATGTGAGTGTGTATGTTATTTGTGTGCATAAAAAGTTTAGAATGACGCTCCGGGCATTTTAATTCACCCCCTTTTCTGTTAACGACATAAGTCAAAATTACGTAAATGATGCCTGTCAAAAAAACGTTCCATGCGTGTGTGTACGACATAAAACCACCACATTCTTTTTAATAATTATGCAAAAAAATTAAATAAACATAACTTTATTTATAATAATTTAATAGAATTAAAAAAAACGACAGTTTATTATAAATAATAAACATTGTCACATATAAACATTGAAACAAAAATATATATGGGCAGTTTTTTAAAAACATTAAGTACCTACATTAAAATGTAAAAACTATGTTATTAACCCTCCAGTGGGACCGAATTCATCCAAAGCTTATTTTACAAATATGATTTAAATTGTAAGTGTGCTTTATATTAAAAAAAAAACCTTCCAAGCATATTTGAATCTGTACTCTTTGAATTAAATGCTGTAAATACGTTTGTGGCAGCTATGTTTAGTATACGATAAAAAATTACCATAGGCCACCTTTTCGTATTACTAGCGCAGTTATAGCCTGCGCATAGTTTGTCCACTATATCAACCCCAGACTTTGTACATTGTACATCATAATAATTTGTGGTTTTTCCGTATTTTCATCAAGACTATCAAAATCATAGGGTATTTCTCGTTTGTTCTTTTTTATTGGGCCTACCACAGTTAGTTTCTTCTCCAACAAAGTTTTACATAATAGTAATAATAATCCAATTAGTAACATCAATACTAACACGGGTCTGTGAGACCGAAATACCCAAAAAACTGGCAAAAATCGCTAAAAAACGCTTGCCACTGCGAGAGCTGGTCGATAAATAGATATAATGAAGATAGCGACGAGCCCAACCCCCTCCTCACACGCGTTTCTAGTTTCGGTGATAAAATTGGGTGTCGGTCTGTGAGACCGCATGTTAGCACTGGAGGGTTAAATAGATCCGTATCTAATTTAAAATTGTACAAATAAATTTAACTGCAGACCACCACATAGCATAGACTATTCTACGTAAACAAGATATTTGTTATCTGTTACGGTTTTTTCTAATTTTGAACTAACGGTAAAAGTTAAACCCTGTCAGATCATCATTTTTTGGAAATAGAGAAGTCCCAAAACAAACAAAAGTAAAAGTTGTTAAAAAAGTACTTTTATACGGAAGTGAAACGTGGACACTTGCAAACAAAAATAGTAGCCGTGTGAATGCAGCAGAAATGGGGTGTCTAAGAAAAAATCAAGGAAACACCAAAGAAGATCGAATTAGAAATGAAACATAGAGAACAATAAAAAATTAAATCACGAAACAAAAATACAAGAAAGACAGCTGGGATGGTTGAGACACATTTATAGAATGAAAGAAGAAAGGTTAACCAGAAAAGCCTGGTTAACCAGAGAAGCCTGCGAAGCAAGGCCACAGGGAAAAAAACAAAAGATATAGACAGATATAGACAAGACGTAGACCTGGCAAGACGAAGTTAAAAAAAAACGGCAACGGATAAAAAAATCAAAAGTGAAAAATAAAAAAGCTAGCACAAGACAGAGAGACGTAGAAGAAAGCACAACACGACTTAACAGTCCTACACCTGACGGTAGAGGGACTCACGCTAAATAAATAAACAACTAAATTCAAACGATTTATAAAATACGTTTTAAAGCTCCATCCATAACTTATTTCAAAAATGTACAACCATAATGTCTAGAGAGCACACACGCGCACGTACGCACCTACAAACACACACATAAATACATACAGTGTGTGCAAAAGGTATTAATGGAATATGCTATACCGGGTGTAACTGTAATCAGGCTCACCCCCTTTTTTTTCTTTAGTTTTGAATTTAGACAAATGAAATTTTAGACATGTAACATTTGCAAAAAACTGGATTATTTGAACATAGGTACACTTTTGTTGCACTTCCGGTTTCGCCGGAAATGACCATAACTTTGTTATTTTAAATGGAACACCCTGTATATTTTTACATTTTTGGAAAGAGGAAACGATTTTGGATACAACTGTACCATTTTGGTTAATTTTTATAACCTCAAATAATTTTTTGACAAAAATTAAATTTTTTGACAAAAATTAAATTTTTTATTAAGTGTGCCGTGACCCGCATAAATTGAATTTTATTATGTCAAAAAGTGTCAGAAAAACGGTTTTGTAAATTTTAATTGACATTTGGGCTGCTTTAATAGACCTTAAAGGTTGCGAAATTGGTTTTTTGACAAAAAATCAATTTTTTTAAATGGAACGATAGTAGCGCATGCGGTTATTTAAATAGAGTATTTTCTGGCGAATTCAACAATAACTTGGTATTTTTATTAGGAGCAGGCATTAAAAATTTCAAATTATTGTAAGATATCCTAATAATCATAGTTGACTATGCCAAATGGCAACAAAACAAATGCTTTTTTTTTGTGTTTTATTACAAAACCGTTTTTCGGACACTTGTTGACTAAATAAAATTTAATTTATGTGTTAATTTATGTGTTAATTTATGTGTTAATTTATGTGTTAATTTATGCGGGTCACGGCACACTTAATAAAAAATTTAATTTTTGTCAAAAAATTTAATTTTTGTCAAAAAATTATTTGAGGTTATAAAAATTAACCAAAATGGTACAGTTGTATCCAAAATCGTTTCCTCTTTCCAAAAATGTAAAAATATACAGGGTGTTCCATTTAAAATAACAAAGTTATGGTCATTTCCGGCGAAACCGGAAGTGAAACAAAAGTGTACCCATGTTCAAATAATCCAGTTTTTTGCAAATGTTACATGTCTAAAATTTCATTTGTCTAAATTCAAAACTAAAGAAAAAAAGGGGGTGAACCTGATTTCAGTTACACCCGGTATATCTAGTAAATGTCCACCTTAGGGAAAAATTATTTGAATAAGAGTTTTATGCTTAGTCTTCCACCATAAGACAAAATTAAATTATTTTTTTAACAAAAGCGCAATGAAAAGCCATTGAATTTTTTTTTTAGTCAAGATACCCCTATATTATACTCATTTGATAAAAAAATTTGTCTTATGGTGGAAAACTAAGCTCCAAACAACTTTTATTCACAACATGTTTCCCTTAAGTGGATATTTACTGAGATATTATTCACACATTCGCACATTCCATACCTTTTGGACACACTGTATATCGTGAAATTAGTCAATACGTGTTCAGTGGACCTAAAAACGTGTAAATTCGTCGAAATACCTAATTCGAAAGTGTTGCGATTACAATAACTTCTTCAAATTACCTATGGCGAAAGTAAAAATAGAAGATTAAGAGCCCAAACCTCTTATACTTAAATTGCTTCGATAGGGAAAGTAAATAGCAAGTTGTATCAATATATAATTTAGCGATATTAAATTATTAAATTCGAGATCACACGCAACCAGGGTTTAGTCTCTCAACAGCCATTAACTGTTAATAAAATTCGTAGCTATAAATCTCCCGCATGAAATACGGGGTTCTGAACTAAGAATGAATCTCTCTATTAAAAAAAGGAGCCTAAAACAAATTTATGTGGGTAACTTTTTTCCAACAGAAGGTTATAAAATCGGCAGACCTGTCGATGAAGATTTGCATTTATGATATAGATGTGATAACAAACCCTTACATAATCGATTCGAATGTGAGTAATATTTATGGAAATTTAATGTGTGGTACGCTCCTCCTTAATGCTAGATGTATAGTAAATCGTCCACATTAAAACCATTTCCTATTCATACATTGGCGTGGAGGATTATACAAATGTGCGGCCAGCGGCAAAGTGCTGACTGGTGCTGGAGGGCCAAAGTGTTCATATTCGATGGAATGGCTCTTTAGTTTATGTGGTTTAATCGAGCATATAATGGACGTCCGCACTGACCACCCCGGTTCATTCCATAGTTTGGCACTTGAGAGAGGACTTGAGTGGCAAACATCCCAAGTTTTACACACCATTAATACCTAATTTTAGTCCAATGAGTAAACGTAATCTTAGCTTATGTTTCAGTGAATAGTTACGGCCCTCGCGCTATCGAAAACTCCTTTACTGCCGTTATAAAATTAGTAATTGAGCTAGCGTTTAAGGTATTACGGACACGTATAACAGACTCACGTGCAGTAATTTTTAAAAATCAATTTTTAAATTGACTAGATCACCGTAGAGTATATGCTGAACTAAGCTTTTTTACTTTACAGGCAAGTTTGATCCCCGGATTATTATCATGTGGAAGCGAAGTTTGTAGTTTATGAAAGGGATTATATTATCTTCACGGCGATCATTTTACGAGAAAAAAATTAAAATACTTACGTTGTTAAGAAAATGCTTTCAGCAAAACTCTTATTTTAATTACAGTTTGTCATAAAAAACAACTCGCTTGTAAACAAGACGAGCTTTGGCGTCTTGTTATTATTATAATGCCAAGAAAACTTTGAAAAGTTTTGAAATTTAATTTCCATAAATTACTTTATAGCTGATTTTTCATTAATAAAATATTGTACTTTAATAATAACCAACTTCAAAGCTATAAACGTAGCACTATTTTGTTTTTTTTTTTAAAAGTAGCTAGGTACTGATTAAGAAAAAAAAACGTGCCAACATATATGGAACAGTATTTTCTGATAACCTACATAGTTTTATTATGCCTTTTCTACATTCGTACACTTAAAGAAATAACAAGTTCTTTGCAAGAATCTTTAATTTGTCCATTCAAGATTATTAAGTCAGTGGGGAGCTGAAGTCATTGGCTAATATACAGGGTGTCCCAGCCAAGACAAATAATTCAATAGCTCTGTTATTAGTAATAATTTTTAAAAAAAATTGAATAAAAGTTGTTTGTAATCTTTTACTACATAACCTTAAATTATTGTCAACTATACACAGTGTTCTGTTTTTGCGCAGCGATACAAAACATTGTTTTTTTTAAATAGAACACCTTGTATATTTTGCTATTGTTAGATGTAAAATTAAATTCTCTTTCAAAAATATTATAAAAAATTTATGTTTAAAATGAACCGTTTTTGAGTTATTTACGTTTTTTTGAAAATTTTGACTTTTATAAAAATATTATTATTTATCAACGTATCAACGCCAGATCAAATTCCTCTGGCAATTTAATAGACAATATTGTCATAGTGATTGTTGACTAGTTAAACTTTTAATATGATATACAGGGGGTTCGTTACACTCCGTCCATTTCGCTAAACTTTAAACGCATATAAGTCGTCTTTTTTAAATAAAACACCATACAGGGATGCGCAAAAGTATGGAAACAAACAAATATCTAGAACACTATAAAAAATATTTCAATGAAATTTGGTATTTGACCGTTATCGTATATTCCGGATTCGATAAAAATATTGAGGTTGCGATACGACTTCCGGTTCAACCGGAAACGGACTCAAACTTTGAAATTTTAAATGGAACACCCTGTATATTTTTATATTTTTGGATTCCTCTTTAAATTTACTTCAAAAAATGTTTGAGGTTGTATGGGGCTTAAGTCGACCGTTTTCGTTAAAATCACATTTTTATGAAAATTTTGAGCTATACAGCATTGTTAAAAATTTTCAACATTTAAGAACTTTGAAATTGCAAGTAATTTTTTTTTAAGTTTATGTTGACAATAAGCTTACTAACACTTTGCACAACGTATATTTAAAAAATATTATACAGGGCGTTTTTTACGCTTGTTCAAACTTGTACAACTTTAAACATCGATAACTCATTTTTCTTAAATACAACACCCTGTATATTTTTATACATTCTTATAGAAAATTGATTTCTCTTTCGAAAACAAAAAGGCTGTTTTTCACCTAAAATTGATATTTTCCGAGATATCGCGATTTTATTGTTAATTATTAGGGCAACGTAATATTTTCAAGTAGGCTATGAAGGAAGACATAAAACATCTATCAAATATCATTCTCCCACATTTATCCAAATTTGAGAAATAAAATAAAAACCTAATTTTACGCTCCTCTTTAGGGGGGTGTAACTCAGAAGGGAGACGTCTAAAGAAACAAAATTATATGAAAGACCCCCCTTAATTTTCGATAAGGAATTACCAGCTGAATTGTTTCGCAATATTTATGAAACACCCTGTATATTAATATACCTATGTAATACAATTATTGTAAAATAATTAGCCAAACCCTAAATAAATATTATTATTGTTAATATTAATTTCTTTTGCATAAAAAGAGCATACAATAAATATAAAAAAATAAAAAACTGTTAAGATTGAAGTTATAAATTACAGCAAAACCGGTGTATCATGGTTTTTTATTTGTTTGATGATGAAACTTAAGGTGTAAAGATTTTTTGAACAAAAAAATTTAATTTGGGTTTACTGTGTAGATACTTAAAAGTAATTTTAGCGATCAAAGATTTTCTTAAAGAGGTGTGATGATACCGTATTATGATAGCCTTGCACGTAATGCCTGGCGGCAAACTTTTAAGCTACAATCAAGAAGTTTATTAATATCAAAGTAATCAGAGTCTTACGCACTTAAAACATTTTTTTTAAATAAAATTTTGAGAACATACAGTTTAGCATATTGTGGTAAAGAAATTGGATTAGCTATTTCTTAACAAATCTACATTTGTCCTGCCTAAAATATTGTTTTAAGGAAAATTTCAAATGATGTAAATCTTGACAAAATTCTTAGAAATTCTTAATCTCAAAATGTTACGTTACGTGACAACTTACTCCGAATTTCCCTATAATTTCATAGTTTGTACGTTTCAAAGTGTACTTAGTTCGTTCTGTTTGTTCCAAAATACTAAACTTGCCTTTAATATTCGCTTTTAAGGAAACTTCCAACATACATATCTTTGATCTAACGAAGTTGTGATTGCCATACAATCAGATAATTAATTGTAATAAATATAAACCTCTTATCGTGTTCGTAGCGTTTCAACAAATGCTTTCAGTTTTCGTCTTGACAAATTAATTAATACAATATCTGTCTGCTCAGTAAATGGCAAACGTCTCTGAAGAATGTCTTTTCAGTTTGATAAATGCGACCTCTTGGTAGTATTAATTAATATCATAAGATAAACAATCATATACCAGCACCGCGTTGCCAATGTCGATGGTAATACAAAACGAGAGCTTCGGTATTAATAATATTATTAACTGTGATTCATTTTTTGAATGAAAAGCACCAAAAAGCATATTTTGGAAGGTCTTTTGAGGAATGGTAATTAATTTTTATTTGCTCATATACAGGGCGTTCAAAAATTTAGTTCAAAATTTTAAAGTCTTGTGCTACTTATAAAAAAAAAACACTTTGATAAATGAACCTAAAACTCTTGGTTTAGGAGTTTTGTCGGTTAATTTTGTGACACCCCACATTTATTTTCATGACGCACAGATATTTGAGCTGCGATACATTTAAAATCTCAAATTTAAATCATCGTAAGGTGGATGGCATATCATTCACAGATCCGGCGAATGAGGAACATGTCCAGGGCGCCCATCTGCGGGGCGCCAAAGCAAGCGCTTAGATATGCATATACAGTGCTGTGCAATAGAAACAGACACATATCTAGAACACTATTGTAGTTATTAACGTAACAAGACGTAGGCAGTTTTTGGACGAGCCGTAGGCGAGTCTTAAAAGCATACGAGTCCAGTACAGGGTGGTCCAAATTCGATGGGATTGCATGGGTATCTCGGTTAATATTTAAGATAGAGAAACGGTTAAATTACCAAAAATGTGCAGTTTTTTGAGACAAACTCAGAACCGTTTTCAAAAATATTCTATCATTTCCGGTTTTCGAGTTATCGAATAAAAAGTGTTTTTTTGTCATATTAATAATGTGTCATATCTCCGTTATTGTTGTAAATATCAAAAATATTTATCAAGATTATTTTTGGATATTTTAAAGTTTAATTTGATTATACTAAAAAAAAAATTTTTACGCTTGCCGTTAAAAAGTTATGACACAAACTTACCTTTTTTTAAATAGAAACGATAGTTGGCTATGACCTATTTAAATTTCTCATTTTTTTCTCATTTCAAATATATAAGGGTTGATGTATTTATTTTCAACAATACGCAAGTTATGAAGGTTTTTTAGTTTTTTTTAAAAAGAAAATCATAGTAGGCTGTGAAAACAAAAAATAAACAAGGTGTAAAACCTTATAAAACTCATGTGGTACAAGTTACCAAGGTTTTTTAATTTGTTATTGAGATAAATACGAAATTTTTTGAACATAAGATAAACAACAATATCCTACATTACTGCTGATACCGACTATATCGTTGTTTTCTTATTTTCAAATATTTACAATGTTTATCTTTACAACAAATTAAAAAACCTTGGTAACTTGTACCACATGAGTTTTGCAAAGTTTTACACCTTGTTTGGTTTTTGTTTTCAAAGCCTACTATGATTTTTTTTAGAAAAAAACCTAAAAAACCTTCATAACTTGCGTATTATTAAAAATAAATACATCGACCCTTATATATTTGAAATGAGAAAAAAATGAGGAATTTAAATAGGTCATAGTCAATTATCGTTTCCATTTAAAAAAAGGTAAGTTTGTGTCATAACTTTTTACCGGCGAGCGTAAATTATTTTTTTTGGACCACCCTGTACAGACACTTTACATGTATATTACGTACGATATTTTTTCTGCGTCCGCCACTGGCACCAAAATCACTATCTTCACCATCCATAATTAAACCACAACTTAACAAACTACAGGTCGCTTGATGGTATAATGACGCTTGTTTGACAGCTCAAATCACCATGGCAACTAGCTACTTTCCGGCCTAGGCCGGTAAAGCAACTCATTACCATGGCAACCAGTTACTTTCTGGCCTAGGCTAGTAAAGATGTATTTCCCAGTCTAAATATTGGTCGGAAACAAACGATTTTTTGGACGGAAGCAGAAAAAATATATTACAATGAAGTTTGATATCTGGCCGTTATCGTATGTTCCAGATTTAATGAAAATATTTAAGTTGCAATACGACTTTCGGTTCAACCGGAAACAGCCCCAAACTTTGAAATTTTAAATAGAAACCCCGGTTTATTTTTATATTTATGTATTTTTCTTTAAATTTACTTTAAAATATATAACAAATAATATGGGTCTAAGGCTTGAAACAACAGATTTATTAACATTTTGCACTAGCCACATTTTTAAAATAATATACAGGACGTTCTTCTTCCTTGGTATACAGTGTGTCCAAACGGTATGGAATATGCTACATATCTCAGTAAATATCCACTTTAGGGGAAAATGTTTGAATAAAAGTGGTTTGGTACTTAGTTTTCAAACGTAAGACAAAATTAAAATAGAGAAATTACACCTGAAATGGTTGGGAATGTTATAAGAGTTTATCATTGCAAAGCTGTGAATTATTGTAGAATTCGTCAAAATTTTTTATTTCTTGTGATGTTTTTGTTAGATATAAATACTAAACAATTAAAATAATTTAAGAGTATTTTTCTCAAAAAGTTGCTTTAGTAAGGGTACTTACTACATGAACCATGTAACCAAAGAAAATATTCTAAAAATATTTGCTAATAAGTAAACAATGTTAATGCGTTCCTAACATATTTATCAATACCTATTTTTTTAATTAAATCCCTTTAATAGTAATTTCGTGCGGTTTACTTACATGCTTCCTAGGAAAAAGGGACAGAGACAATTATTTACCATGCCGATTAGGATTTGTTTAAAATAAAATATTTGTTTTTGCCATTTTTAACAACAATCGTTTCAAAAATGTGCCAAGTGTTATACATTGTCGTATTCAGAAAAAATGCTCTACAAATTGGCGTTAAAATCAGATATAGCGTCCATAAGAAAAAATTCACCTGATGATGGTTTTAAAAAAACGAAACGTCGCACGAAAAATATAATTGGGGATTCTGATTCCTTGCAAAAAGTGGCCATAAAAGATATTTTACAGAAATTAAATTCGACATCAAATGAAAAAGTTACGGGCAAAAAACAATAATCCAATTTTTTACTTTTTCCCCTATATCTCCAAAACTAAAAAAGCTAGATAAGTTCTGTTTGCGTCAAATAATTAAGCACCTGAATGTACAACTTTGCCCTAATTTAACCGAAGTCGTAACTCTTACCGTTTACGAGATCCCCATAGTGGCCCTCGAAAAACGAGAACCCTGTATAGCATATTCCATACCTTTTGGACACTCTGTAGATGAAAATATTAATAATAATATATTATTATTATATTAATATAATAAGTCAAATTCATAAACCAAATTTAGATAATTTACATTCAAGTTACAATCGTTACGTCTTTAGAAACAATCTCAAAATAGCCTCTACCATCGTTATTTTGTAAATCTAATAAAGGGGGTCCTGCCCCTGGCGCCGAAAGAGCCAGCTCTGATCATGTGTTCTATTTTCTAATGATGTAAGTTTGAATATATTTAATGTATGTTGAGTTTATTTTTTTTAATCAAAGACTTTAAAGATGGATTCTTTTGAAAAGCATATGCAAAGAAAGATCTTTTCTGTTTCGCATTTCTTTGTACATCAGAATTGCATTATTTCGATTGCTCTGATTTAATCATCTTACAATACTCGCATTTTTTTCAACGACACATAAAAGAAAATGCTTTTAGCGTAACGTTTTAAAAGCTATCGCCAAATGTAATGAATATCACACTTGTAAAACAGTTCCACTGTGCTACCGCAATTCTCAACATCAAAGTGGAGATAGCGTTAGAAAGCATCGAGTACAGTTCCAGCAATAACACCCTCGCCGCTCGCATCACTTAGGGGGTGAACGAACGGACTACGGCACAATTTTAGATTCCCGTTACTACTTTGTTTCTCAAGCAGTGAAGTGGCTGTGATTACTGGAAGGGCGAAATAGAACAGACTTCCGTACCGGGTCTGATATATATCAAATGGGGTGTTTAGAATTTTTATTTGACACACGATCGTGAAATAAAAATATAGAGCATTATGTGGCAGAATGCGTAGATATTTCAATAAAGTGTTTATACAGGGTGTCCCAAATTCGCGTAAATGCGTGGGGATCTCGCTTATCTTAAGAGCTACGAGGTTGGTTAAATTAGGGCAAAGTTGCGAAATTAGATGCTCTTCAAATATCCGCAAAGAAAATGTTCATAGCTGTCTTAGCTCAAAAGTTATTGAAGAAAAGCTGCAAAAATTAATTTGCGATTTTTTGCCCTATTTCTTACATTTTTTAAGATGTCGACAATCTGGAAGCACTTCTCCACGGCAACTTCTTACGCTTTATATTTTGAGATAACATAAAATTTCCAACAACGTTTCGCCTCTTCAGAAACATCACGACACTTACTATCTAAAATGATATTTTATCACAAAAATTTGAGAAGTAGATTATTTTATTAAATTTTCATGCAACACTGCTCTCTGAAACAAACGTTCGAGATCGTCCAATTAGTTTTGAAAAAAGAGTGTCCAAATATAGGTACGTTAAAAAACAGTTCAATTACGAATGCCTAGTGTCACAAATTGGGAATGCAAAACTTTTGTTAAAAATATAAGTATAGGAACAGATTGAACATCGAGCCAGAAATGTATTTTTATGCCTAGTTAGTACCCACTAAAATTCAAAAAAATATCTTAAGTTGCATCAAAAATATTACGAAAAAACCGATATTTTTTTCAACTTTTAACACCCTGTATCTCAAAAATACGGCGGTTGCGGACCTACATTGATATGAACATTTTTTCTTAAAATCAACCAAGGAATAATACCCTTAAGGATCAGCATTCAATTAGGAAACACCCTATATACTCCAATTGAGGCTTAATTTGATCTAAGATCACAATAACTGTCTCTTTTGTGAGGCGAAAACGCATAAAAAAACGATCGCCTTCGAAATCCATAAATGGATTTGCGCGAACAAATCGCCTTCGAGGAATCGGAGGAATTACAGGGTCGTACAAGTCATCATCTGCATCATCTATCATATTTATAAAGTCAATATCCATATTTAAACTTAAACCACAATTTAAACAAATATTTAACTACAAACAAAGCAAATACAAGATAATTTTAGGTTATGTACTCCAGCTCAAGTTCTAGTAAACAGCGACTCAAGATGTGAGCTCAGCTCAAGTCGAATATGTTCTTAAAATTGCTTGGTGCAACACTTTATAACGTTAAGGCGAACTTAAGATTCAGCTAGATCTTAAGATGTGTCGGAGAAACCGGGCATAAGACTTATAATTGTTAAGATCACGTATGTGCCCAAAACAAAAATGCCAGAACAAAGCGATTGGCTTGTACTAAACATTAAAATTCACCCTGTATATCGTGACTCATAAATAAAATAAAGTAAAATAAAAAACAAGTAATATTAAGACTTTTTCGCATTTAAAATAGTTGCACAAACGGCTCAGGCTGTTGTTTTTGTTTACTCGGTACAATCGTTTAGTAAAAGTTAGGTAATTAAAGTTAAATGCTGAAGTGAAGTTAGCCAATTACATTTTATTATTTCATTTTGCACAGTTTTTTTGAATAAAAATCGTGTGTTTGCATGTTTCAGTATTTTGAAACACTTTATGTTGTTTTTGTTTTAGTAGGTAATCCACACTTTAGGTACTGTATTCATTTTCTCTCAGTTATAAATTTTGTTTGTTGTTGCAAGCAAGTGCGCCATTATATTGTAAAGTAATTTCCTGCACCGATGAACTTATGTACTGTCAGCACGGCTTCTCTCATCGACGTCGTTGTAAATTGCTTTTATAAAGTTAACAACTACTTTTGTTATAATTACATACTTGTTTATTTAATGCTCATGCATTTTTAAGGAAATAACCCTTATATAACGCTCTGTTTCACATGGATCGATGGCTTAATATGATTAAAACTATTTTTAATGCGACATCAATAAACAAGTGAAGGCAATTTGTGTAATCGTGACTGGAAGCTTTAACAATAATTGGTCTAGGCCAGAGGTCCCAAATTTACGTTTAGATGGTCGCATCCGGCCCGTAAAAATGTTTATTCGTTCCGCAAAAATTTTAAAACAAACGTAACATTTTAATAGGCGATATTTGCCACTAGCAAATTTGACAAGTTAGGCAATCAATTAAACTTTTTTTTTTTAAATTTAATTAAAACACTAGGTGTTTGAACACTAAAACTGGTCTAGAAGTAAGACCAACCATTAGTTTGTATCTGTTAAATCTTAAATCTAAGTTACTTAGCTAAAATCAGTCCAGCGACGTATCTATTTTAGTTGCTTTGTTATCCTTAGGGAAATATATCCACTAACACTTGCACAAAGCTCTGCTTTTACACAAATCACTTGGAAAGTTCGAACGGTTGGGTTCTCTTCAGTCTTCGACATAAGAACTAAAATTTTTTGACGATATCTACATTAAGTGTTCAAACTGTGAACCATTTACAGCTTGGCAATGATAAACTCGGTTTTTAAACCCGTTTTTTAACATTACCAACCATTTTAGGTGTAATTTCTCTAATAAGATCTTTTAAATTTTCGATATTCTCCGACCTCTTAGCATAAACTTAATTTTTAAGGTGACCCCATTATTGAAAAGAGGAAAAGATTCTCTATCAAATGAGTATAACGTAGGGGTACCTTGCCATTTAAAATGCAATTGTTTTCATTGTGCTTTTTTATTCAAAAAAAAAATATTTAAATTTAGTATTATGGTGGAAAACTAAGTACCAAACCACTTTTATTAAAAACATTTTTCCCTAAAGTGAACATTTACTGAGATATATAGCATATTCCATTCCTTTTGGACACACTGTATTCTATGTATATCCATTACTTTATTAAATTAAAATCTTAAATTGATTCTATATCTATGCCCCTTACGTAAAAGTGTCCTGTTATTCTTTAATCATAAAAAAAACTGTAGAAAACTCGTTAATTTTAAAATGAATCTGATCCTTTAATTAAGAAAAATCCGCTTTTAAATGCGGTACCTATCAGTTTTGCAAAACTTATTAATTTAAGCCCACAAATTAAGTACGGTTGAGTGTTTGAATATTATATAGATTTTTAAACTTATAGGTAACTACCAATAAAAACATAAAGCAAATTAAGGTTAGGATGTTTAATTAAAATGTTGGTTGGTCAGTGGCTGTATATTTTTTTTTGGTTGAGCTAATGAACATTTGCGTGGTTATTAAATCGCTCTCTCTTTCTATATACAGGATGTCCCCATTATACACGGCAAAAAAGTAGGTGCATATTCCTGAGTGAAAATGATGACCATTTGTAAAATATTTTGTTATCCGAAAATGCTTCCTTTCAAAGTTAGAGACCTCCAAAGTTGCAAGAAAAAAAATTCAAAAAATCGATTACGTCCTAGCCGTTTAAGCTAGAGCTATCAAACTTGGCCGAAATGTTTGGGTGTTTCCCATTGACTTTGTGGGATAATTAGAAAGAAAACACGTAATTGGAAGTATGATTTATAGTCAGGTCATCCGCTTACCATCTTCAGAATTTTTTTCTCTGGAATAAAATTGAAAATGTCATTCGTCCATAAGAAAGTACGACTTAAGAGGAAAAAATTCGTCTCTCTTTGTTTTTTGCTGTAAACCTAGCCGTTTTCGAGAAAATTAGCGCTGAAGATGCATCGACAAACTCTGTTTATACACCTCAAATAATTTTTTTAACGAAACTTAGTTGGCTAATGTCATGCTTGACTTAAGGCTTGTTCATAATTAATCCACATTGATCCACGTAACATGACGTAACTTTCCTTTAAAATGTGATACATGTCATTCGTTTATTTTCCAGATAATTATTATCTAATACAATAAAAATCAAATTTAATTTCAACGATGATAACAATAAAATAAATGACATTTTTAAAAAAAGGTTACGTTGTGAACAAGCCTTAAGGCAAGCATGACATTAGCCAACTAAGTTTCGTTAAAAAAATATTTGAGATGTATAAACAGAGTTTGTCGATGCATCTTTAGCGCTAATTTTCTCGAAAACGGCTACGTTTACAGCAAAAAACAAAGAGGGACGAATTTTTTCCTCTTAAGTCGTACTTTCCTATGGACGAATGACATTTTCTATTTTATCCCAGAGAAAAAAATTCTGAAGATGGTAAGCGGATGACCTGCCTGTAAATCATACTTCCAATTACATGTTTTCTTTCTAATTATCCCACAAAGTCAATGGGAAACACCCAAACATTTCGGCCAAGTTTGATAGCTCTAGCTTAAACGGCTAGGACGTAATCGATTTTTTGAATTTTTTTTCTTGCAACTTTGGAGGTCTCTAACTTTGAAAGGAAGCATTTTCGGATAACAAAATATTTGACAAATGGTCATCATTTTCACTCAGTAATATGCACCTACTTTTTTGCCGTGTATAATGGGGACACCCTGTATATTATATTCGTTTTAATTATTAATATACTTAACACCAAGCGCGTTGCTATTTATACAAATAATAGCAAGGTGACACATGGAGCTATTTAATCAATTAAACAGCCTTTTGCATCAAAATTAATTCGTCCCGCATGATTCAGCTGTCATTTTAAAACGAAGGGTAGTTAAATGTGTGTGTTTTGTCGTAATATTTTCGCAGCGCTTAAGGTGTTATTATTTATTTTTGTACTTCGTGCTGTTGCCAACCTTGTAAGAAAAAGAATGTTTTATTATTGCTAAATGGGATAATTTCGTAAATATAATATATTTCAAGAGATTAAATACATTGCAGCGAAATTAAAAACGGTACAGTTTCATATTTGCCCGCAGTTATTATTTGGTTGGTTAATATACTATAAGGTAAATAAATTTAATGGGTTTAGTGGTCTCTACTGAAGGCTTCAGTGGGGCAAAAAGAAAACTCTTTGTTGATCAGCAATATTTCGGATTTATTTTAATCCTTTCTCAGGGTTATCAAAGTGAGAATGTATTATAAAGTTGAACTATGTACCTACTTGGATCGCCAGAGTAGAAATTCATTTAAAAATTGTATTAAAAAAGGGGTTAAAATTTTTGAACGTATATCATTGACATTTTTAGGTATATTATTGAAATTTTTCGGTAAATTATTAAAATTTTTAAATTTTAAAGTTGCTTACACAAGCCAACTCAGATCGTCGAAAAATCTGTATCACAATTAAAAAAAAAAAACACAACTCAATTTTACATTTTAAAATTTGACTAACTAACTAATTATAGAAAAATAACGTTATTTATACAACATGTCCTTTTACAGGTTTTTAAATATATAGTACATGATTACATTGAAATTACGAAAAATATAAAAATAAAATTAAGTGATGTCACACGACAATTGCACATAAAGTTAGACAGTCAATCTTTTTAGGGCTTCCTTCGCATTTCTGTTCAGTACCCAGGTCTTACACCCATAGATCGCTGTAGGTCTTAGTATTGTCTTATACAAACGTAGTTTGGTGCTCCTAGAATCCTAGATAACTGTTTTGCTCTTATTAGGTTATTTAAAGCTCCTACACTTCTGTTGGCTTTCAGAATTTTCATGTTTATGTCTTTCTTCTTCCATTTTGTTTGTGAAAAGTGTCCCCAAGTACACAAATTATTTTACTTCCTCAAATTCCCCTACCAGTAGCCTGTCCTCTATTGTTTGTTGTCCTATTCTCATTAGCTTGGTCTTATCCTCGTTTATCCTCAATCCCATTTTTTGTGCTACTTCTGCCATTCTGCCTTTGATCTCCCAGTTCCTTCAAAGTTCTTGCCGGTTTAGCTACATCATCGGCATAACTTATGAGTTGGTGACTTTTGTTTAGTATTGTTCCCTCTTTGTTCAGTCTTCCGTCTCTTACTATTTTTTCCAGAACTACGTTGGATATGAGGGCTGATAATGGGTCTCCCTGTCTAAGCACTGTTCCTATCTCAAATTCTTCCGTTGTTTCCCCCTCGATCTGAATCCTGCTTAATGTCCCTTCCAATGTCATTTTAAGCAATCTGATCAGTTTGGCTGGTATCTTGAACTGCTTTAGCATTTGGAGAATTCTGGGTCTATTTACCGAGTCATACGCCTTTCTGAAGTCGACGAACAGTACTGCAAGTGGGATGTTGTGCTAATAACATGTTGTTGCTATTTTCTTCATTGAGAATATTTGGTCTGTGATACTTCTTCCTTTTCTAAATCTTCCCTGGCATTCTCCAATCTGTGGGTCAATGATTCCATTCTCTTTTTTATTATTGTTGCTATTATTTTATTTACCACGTCTAATAGCGAAATCCCTCTATAGTAGTTACAGTCTGTTGCGTCTCCTTTCTTTTGGAAAGAGACAATGGTAGCGCTTTTCTACTCCGTTGGCATTTCTTCTCCTTTCCAGATGTTTGCTATTAGTTCATATATTCTATTTTTCATTTCTTCTCCCGCATATTTGATATTCTCGTCTGTTATTCCGTTCTTCCCTGGGCTTTTGTTATTTTTTAGTTTTGTTGTGATTTTTTCTATTGCTTGTCTTGTTGCAAAACTAGAACTAAAAATAATGAACAAAGTGTATTTTACGGCAAAAACTGTTTTTTTTTTGAGATCTTCATTTTGTTGCAAAAAGGTTGCTTTTATTGAGGTATCCATAAGTTGCATCTGATGCGCAATTATTTGCCTGCAACAAAACGTAACTGGGGGTAATAATCTGATAGCTACAAGAAAACGACAACTACAAATCAACACAAAGTTGTACAACTTCAGTCTTAGAATCTTGTATAAGCTATTTCCGGGATAATTTCCGTTATGAGATTGTAATAGACACATTTAAGGACGATGAGTCTCCTATCTCGTATCCTTTAATAGCCTGCAATCTTAATATGAACCCATTCTGGTAAATACATAATAATTTAGCAACTCTAAAATGTACTGGAACAGATAATTACCATTGAACCACCTGTGCCTACCGTGACAAACAGTTTCAAAGTTTTAATGCACAAATAATTCTGCTACGGAAGCTGTTGCATATTATTTTGTTGTTAAATACACATTTCATAATGGAGATTAAGTGTGTAACAGCATTTTAAATGCGACCCTTTAAAACGACCTTCAAATTTGCTTCTTCTTTGTTGCTGTTGACTGGTCGACATAATTTTTTAATTTTCCAAGTAATTTAAAAAAAACTACCATTTTAACATAAACCAAACATAATTTAAAGCTGACAGCTTTCGAAATAAAACTTAAAAACACATTTTAACCACAAATCTACTTCAGTTTGCTAGCTTGTTTATAAATATGGCATGACCTTGGTTCGTGTGAAAAAATCTATCTTATTTTTGCAGTATTTAGTCTTACTATAATAGTCAATGCATAGCTTTTTCAGCAAATGTTGTAATACTTTCTTATTTATCAGGTATAGGTATATGCCTTATAGTTAATCTCAGATAAGATTACCCACAGCGGATTAAGATGAGGTTGAACTAAACTAACTAAAGGAAACAAATACACAATCTACATCTCTTTCTCTAAATATTGTTTGTGTTTGCAATTGATTCTACACTAACTGAAGTTTCTATGAATATAATTGCAAGCAGTCAAAATTTGATCCCCAATAAGAGATTCAATAAGGTTTTTTATAAGAAGTCAGTGTTCTTAGGTATGATAGAGAAATAAAGAAAACCAGTTAAGAAGAAATGGTATACGAATATGATTTTAAGTGCTAGGCCGTTCAAGGTTTACTATCCAAAAATTTTGTGTACGAGAAAAGCGTCAAAATTTCCTGGCCTGACATAGATCTAGGTATCGCAGGCGGGTCAAATTTTTTTATTCTAACACGTTGGTTAAAGTCACATTAGCCTTGGAAACAACAAAAACGGATTTTATGTCAATTCGTTTTTTTTCCTTATAACTGCCATTCGTTCATCACGATGTCAGAAGTCACGAAAATTGAGAAGGGGAGACCGGGGATAAAAGTAACATTTTTTTGTTTTTATTTAATTTCTCATAGATTATTAAAAAATTTTTACATCCAAATTGGTTTAATGATAGATTGGACATTTGTCTTGCTTCCAAGATATTTATTTCGTGTGTTTCGTAAAGCAACTGTTAGAAAAAAAAAATTTCTTTAGTAAGACAGCTGTTACTTTCAACCTCAACGTTGGGGCTAAAAGTAGCAATGATTGGGGTAAGTTGTAACGGCAAAATAATTTACACAGCTCATAAGTAGTGAGTAAATATATTAGTATTCTTCAACAAAATTAATATTTTATTCAAAAATACACATTAGCAAAATGAAAAAAAAAAAAAATATCTTTGGTACAATACAAAATGATATGTGAACAGTATGGCATACCAGGTAAGGGCGGTCCCAAATTATTAAATTTATACTAGATCATAATAACTTGTTTGTTTTATTTAAAAAAAATCTAACCGCTCTTTAAACTGACCGTCATTCATTAAATCAGTAAAAGAGGGACAGGTTAAGTTGGGTTGGTTAAAGCTTTGTTTATATTAAGTTATAAATATTAAGGTAATAGAATAAAAACAATGGCGGCTGGAAGGAAAACCAAAAGTACCAGATCTTACCAATTTACATAGGTTTTATAATTTAAAATGCTTTTTAAGAAATGATTTAGCTTTACATACATTTCCATCATTAAACCGATATTATATACCTACTGAGTTTTATAATTTAATAATTTGGGACTGCAGTTACCAGGTTTGCCAAGATTATAAGTACATATTTAAAAATGTGAATCAAAAAGATACAACAAACTGGAAAATTATTCCGACAACTCTTGTATATTCTCATCTACGAAGAAAGCCACCAATTATATGCTAAGAGTGAACATTTGCAAGTGAAAACATTAATTGGGGTTGGTTGTAACACTTTGTTACTTTTGACCCCCAAGTGTACGCAAAAAAATTTCAGGGAATCCACAATTAACCACGATTCTAACGTCAAATTGTATTGCATCCACCAATAGCCAACTAAATTTAGAACAAAATATTATAGGTACTTTTTTGTTCCTATTTTAGAGATCGCCTAAAAGTTACTCGACGGATGAGACAACGCAGTAACTTTTAGGCGGAAAATAGTGACTCTGGCTGGCAAAAAGTTAACCTCTATGACAGATGAAAACTAGCAATGTAGGTAGGGAGCTGGATGTAACTTAACATTGCAAAAGCGTTTAGGGCAATATAAAACAAAAATTAAAGAAACTATAGGCACTGTTACAACCTACCCGTGTTACTTTTATCCCTGGTCTCCCCTATCCGACTGTTATAAAATTTCTTACTTGCGAAAGTCTTTTGCCTCAAAGCATCTTAGTTCGGCTGAACGGGCGATTTCCCGTCCTATTCTGTAGTAAAAGATTGGTCAAAACGGTTTCGAATGGGGCAAGAATCCTTGGAAGGTTTTGCAAGAACAGAAACGACTGTGGAAGCGGTGACGGACGACAAGAGAGGAACTCGTAGTAGGCGATCGACGCTTGAAGGTGAAAGAACTATTAAAAATGTCGGGGCTTTCAGATACAAGCATTTGCCGAATCCTCCACGATCGGTTGGGCATGAATTAAGTTAGTGCTAGGTGGGTCTCCAAACATCTCTTAGCAGTTCAGCGCCAGCGTTGAGTTGAATGTGCTTGATCCTTTTTGAAGCTCTGTGGAGAAAATCCTGTGGACGCTTTGAAGACAATTGTTACAGGGGATGAAACCATGGTTCTCTACTGTGATCCCAAAAGAGAATCGATGGAATTGAGGCGGAAAGGAGAAGCACCGCCAAGAAAGTTCAGGGTCTGTCAATCGACAAAAAAGGTGATTGCTATGATCTTTTGGGATTGTGAGGGCATTCCTCTCATAGATTTTAAAGAACGCAACACCACAGTCAACGGGGAATATTATGCAGCACTCCTGCACAAATTACGCCAAAATATTCAAGAGAAAAGACGTGGGAAACTGACCAGAGGCGTGCGTTTACGGCACGACAATGCCCCAGTGCACTTGGCTGGAATTGTTGCTCAAGCCGTAATTCGTGACTGCCGTTTTGAACAAATCGGTCACCCTCCGTATAGTCCAGATATGGCTCCCGGTGACTTACCTGTTTGGAGATTTGAAAAAGGACCTTCGCGGGCGCCATTTTAGTGACGACAAAGAGGTGAAGGCTGCAGTTTTGGCACATTTTGCAGACAAACCGAAGGCATATTTTTAGGGGTACCGAATTGTTGCTAAAACAATGTTATTGTGCATTGATGTCCGGGCGGATTATATTGAAAAATAAAATTTAATTTTAAGCCTACGCTGTTTCTTTCATAGGCAGGCCGGAAAATTTTGGCGCTCACCCCGTAGGCACCTTGTTGTTTTAATTGCTTAAGCCGATATGGGTTTTCTTATCTGAGATAAACTATAAGTAGCAAGCACATGCATAGTGGGGTGACGACCAACGGTAACGTGTTGATGCATATGAAAACGGTGAATCAAGTTGGTTTTATAAGGGCCCCAGATTTTTAAGTAAAATAAATTAATTCAACTTTTCATAATAAAGTTAATTAGGTTATAGATTTTTATGTTTTTAACAACTCCATAGACGTTTCATAATTTTACAGATAGTTTTTCTGAAAGAGTATTTTAAAATTAAAATCCGCTGGGATTAGTCATGTAAAAATGCATTATTGTCCAGTTTTGTACATGTCATTATGCGGCAATCTGTTTGAGTTGAACTGTATTAAAAATGTAATGCTTTTTGAAGTATTATTGGCTTTGTACAAGAGTCCACTTAGCATGGTTGCATCTGTATTACGTTTGTGAAACATTCACGTATCTCTTCTCTTGTATATAAATTTGTAACGGTCAGCAGCATTATTAGAGAGCTCTCTATTTGTTTCAGCTTTAGAATTTAGTTTATTTTCAGGATTTGTATTAAAATTTAATGCTAAGCTGCTTATTAATCTTTTACTTAAATGCATACGCAGCTCTTTAGCGCTGTTAATATCTACAATTGTTTACATCGATTTAATTTATTTTACTTCAGGGCGCCATAACAAAGCCATCTTAATTATCTCTAAAATCTTAACATTGCTCAGAATAAGTACTAAGTAGTAATGCATACCAATACGATATTGGATTTCAAAGGGTTTAAAATTAGAATTTACATGGTTTACAGTATAAAGATTTTAAATAAGTAGAAGTGGTATTTATTTGTCCATTTTCATTACAAAAAGGATATTTGTAAACAAACGACACTATTTTAGAATGGTTTTACAACTGTTTCGAAGTTGTAATGTAATACCTGATGTCGTGAAGCACAAAACGTCAAATACCCTTTTTAATACTGACAAGTGACAACTGACTAACTAATGCAGCTTCCGACAAATAAAATATTAAGAAGCTGATTGGAAAATACAGATCAAGATTTTAATAAATAACTCGAGGATTGTCCACCCTTTATACAGGGTGTTTCAGACCACCCGTACCAGCACTTTTATTTGAAAATGCGACATCTGACAAAGATAGGAAAAAATGTGTACTCGTATAACAAAAATGCATATACAGAATTGACTGACGCTATAGCGTTTCGTGATTAAACCGGAAGTGGCCAAATCCGGAAGTAACTTTAAAAACTTAAACGGAACCATCCGGTTTTTATTGCATTTTAGAAAGATATTTGGTAAATAAACATTTCTTGATTATCAGTATAGTTTGTAATTCATTGGACCTAAATTATAACAATATTTAAAACCCTATTCGCATGTAACTAAGTTCTGGACACCCCTTTTTTTTCTTAAGTTTTGTACATATATAATTAAATGAAATTTTATACATGTCATGTTTGTAAAAAAACGGTTATTTGAACATATGAACACTATTGTTTCACTTCCGGTTTCTCTGGAAATGACTCCAACTTTGTTATTTCAAATGGAACACCCTGTATATTTTTACATTTTTGGAAATAGGAAGCAATTTTGAATATGATAGCGAGCGCAAGATTTTTTTTTTAGTATAATCGAGTTTTACGTGAAATTATCTAAAAATAAACTTCATAAATGTTTTTATTATTTACAACAATAACGAAGATATGACACATTATAATTATGACAAACAAACACTTTTTTTCCAATAACTCAAAAACCAAAAATGATTAAATATTTTTTGCCGTTAAAAATGACACAAATTTACCTTTTTTTAAATGGAAGCTATAGTTGGTTCTGACTTATTTAAATTCCTTTTGTTTTTCTTATTTCAAATATACCGGGTGATTCAGTTTGACTGTCGCACCCCTATAACTTTTTAATTATTGAAAATAACCCCAACAAATTCTCTATTAAATGATGTGCATTTGTTATCTCTGCGATGACGTATGTCAAATCCGCGATAGGCAACTGTTTTTTTTTGTAAATTACATAGTATACATGTTTTTGTTGATTCGGATAGAGTCGATAGAGAATTTAATTCTGAATCCGACCATGTATTAAAAAGGTATGCAAACATGCGAAATTTTTCGAGAAAAATCAGTTCAAAGTTTATTCAAATCATAGCAAACAGTCTATTTAACAAAACAAAAAACGATCAAATCTTAAAAATTATACTGTAACTATAAATGGAAATGTATTAAAAATTATTTTTTAATGAAAGTAAAAACAAATAATAAATGTTGACACAAAAAAATTACACTCTAATTTCAATCAAGCAGTTACAAATAGAGGACAACTTTGTTTGGAATGTGAATACAATAAACTATAATTTTTTATGTCGACGTTTATTACTTGTTTTTATTTTTATTAAAAATTAATTTTTAATACACTTCCATTTATAGTTACAGTATACTTTTTAAGGTTTGATCGTTTTTTGTTATGTTAAATAGACTGTTTGCTATGATTTGAATAAACTTTAAACTGATTTTTCTCGAAAAATAATACATGGTCAGATTCAGAATTAAATTCTCTATCCGAATCAACAAAAAATATATGTTATGTAATTTAAAAAAAAACAGCTGCCTTTGGCGGAATTGACATACATCATCGTAGAGATAACAAATGCACATCATTTAATAAAGAATTTGTCGCCGTTTCTAAAAATATAAGGTTTGTTGGGGTTATTTTCAATAATTAAAAAGTTATAGTGGTGCGACAGTCAAACTGAATCACCCGGTATAAGGATTGATGTACCTAGTTATTTTCAATAGTGCGCAAGTTACAATTTTTTTTAAAGATAAACATAGTAGGCTCTAAAAACAAAAAAAAAGGTGTAAAACCTTATAAAACTCATTTGTTACATGTTACGAAGGTTTCTTATTTGTTCTTGAGAGAAACATTATAAATATTTAAACATAAGATAATAACAATATAGTCAGAATCAGCAGTTATGTAGTACTCTATGTACCTAATATTTTCAAATATTTATAGTGTTTATCTCAGCAACAACTTGAGTAAGTGTACATGTATTTGTAAATAAATGTTAATACAATTTTTAAGTGTAAACAAATGTAAACCAATTTTCTAGTAGGTACATTTAATTATTTTGTATTTATTTAAATTTAATTTTTTGTTTAAGTAAGTATTTCATTATTTTGAGCAATTTTCTTTCCGAGAACTTGTTATTCGAGCAATTAGGTTTTCGAGGAACTTTCCATTCGAGGAAAAAATTTTCGAGCTATTTTTTTTCGATCAATTGTTTTCGAGGAATTTTCACCAAACCGTAAATAATGGGACACTGTGATAAGCCTTTTTTGCTTCATTTAAATCATATTTCAATGTAAGAATAATTATTTTTATATTCTCTATTTATTTAATATTTATTATAATCGTACCTACTCATTATCAAAAGCAACAAAATTTGTGTTATTTTTGTGATATCTCGGAAAACACTTTTGTTAAAAATTCAATCGAAATTTATAATGGAGTGGAACCTCTTGTGTCGTCTGATGGTCTTAAATACACATAAGAGAGTGACTTGTTTTTACACATTTGCCAGAAGAGACCTTTTCAAACACAACAGCATATATGTACATAAAACCTTTTTTCCGGTTTTTTAATTAAAAGACTCCAAGTTAGATGTGTTAAATATTGAAACGTGATTCTGTTGCTCTCCGTGAAAATTCTGTTTCGACCTTTACACGTTTTCCTGCTTGATATCGTCAAATTTACTTTGCCGAATAAATTGCCGCAATTTTGTAATCTATAATGCAAAATGTATTGGCGCGAGCTCGAGATTGTATTCGAGATTTAAAAATTAAATTAAAATCATCCGACAGGTTTTGATTTATTGTTAAGTTTCCTTTTACACTTACGCCATTTTGATCAGGGCTTGTAATCATTGTAGAGCAACGGCAATATCTCAATGACTTCATAACACGATACGGGGTTATAAATAGTGCTGACCACTTAATTTTGTAATCGGGCTTCGTTCAAATCTATCGTTACCAGCAGAAATTATAACTTCTGAATCGATTACAGAGAACGTACGCGGTTGTTTTAAATCGATTGAGCTAAGTTTGCAATATCAATTATCGTGCGTTTCTTTGAAACGCTTAGGTCGGAATCGATTTAATAGTTTGAAGTGCAGCTCCTGTCCGTGTTTATACCAGGTGTATATAGCAGCTGCTAACATGATGCTTGTAGTTAATCTGCAGAGCATTTGTAGCACGCTCTTGACACGCCTGACCATTTCGGAGGGGCCGCTGGCGTGACCCCAACACCCCCAGCCCGGCTGCACGGGGTGCGTGACTCATCTTAGCTCATCTCTTTCTAATATAACTTTCATTCATTAAGGGGACGAGGAAAGATGGGTCTGGAAAAAGTCAAGTAATGTTGATGTTTGTTTATCACGTGTTTCTTATTGGGGTAATTACATTTTTGCGAAGCCCGACGTATTAGGGCGATAAAAACAAGGAAGTTATATTTGCTGTAATATACTATATTGTATCGGTGTTTTTAGTAATTTCGCCTACTTTGTTCTATTAAAAACGTGTATTTTATTGCGACACACCACACAGGGTGTTCTATTAAAAGCTCACCTAACGAACTTCTTACTTGTTTATTTAAGAGTTGAAGTTTTGGTGTTAAATAAACTTAAAAATTGAGAACATCGCAAGTTTGTTTTTTAATAAGATAATACATTTTACTTAAATTTCAAGGTTTTTAAGACATTTTATGACAACAATTATTTTTTTATGCGATTTAATATTTAAAAATATTTTGCTAACAAGCCCGTACAATTTCCTGTTACATGATATGTAATTTTACTATTAACGTTAATAAAATGAAAAAACATTACACAAACCTAATTGGTCTCTAAAAAGGTTATCAAGTGGCAAAAGTTGCCAAAAATAATAACAATTTATTATTCTTTAAATTGGATAATATATTTACAAATACTTCGGTTGCAAGCCCGTACAATTTCTTGTAACATGATATATGTAATTAATATTTACGTTAACAAAATGAAAAAAGAAAATATTACATAAACCTAATTAGCTTCCCAAAAGATACAAAAGTTACTAAAAAGTAATTTAAAATGTTAGATAAATTGTTTATGACAAAAATAATGCACAATAACTAATAAAAATATTAAATTAAGGAACAGTATTTAAGAATTCCAAATTTTATTTAAACTTTATTTAAGATGCATTATTAAAAAGCCCTATACAGGGTGTTGCATGACCAAACGGCCAAACTTAAGGAGCATGTTCCTTGAGTCAATTTAAGCAAGAAATGTTATAAACAGGGGTTTGGAGCGGAGCTCGGAGCTGGAGCACGGAGCCGTGGAGCAATGGATTTTTGACCAAAGCAGGAACGGAGTCCGGAGCAAATAATTTTCATTATGTAATTTTAAAAAAAACTACTTTTTTTCCTTTTTTTCAACATTTAAAGATCAATAATATGTTTTTTCAAACATTTATTTAACTTAACTTATTTGTTAGGGCCAAACATTGTTATTTTTGACCAACTTCTACATATCCGATAAAATTAAAACTTACAACAAAAATTTAATCAAAAAACTTTTTTTTTAATGTTAATATTTGGAGCATGGAGCGGAGCTGGAGCAGGCATTTTGATGCCGGAGCGGAGCTGGAGCAGGCATTTTGATGCCGGAGCGGAGCTGGAGCGGAACAATTAAAAAATTGGACTGCTCCAAACCCCTGGTTATATAAACCATAGTCTAAAACTCCATGGTTATCGAGTTATAGACCTTTAAAGTTTATAAAAAAAGGGTCAATTTTAACGTAAAAAAGTATGAAATACAGCCTTTATCTTCTAAAATATTGATTTAGCAAAAAAATGTTAAATATAAAAGATACATAGCTACCTTTTTTGTGCTTTATGGTATACTCGATTTTGTTTCTTACGGTTTATTTGCTATGGCAACCAACCTAGTTATTTTAAATAGAAAGCCCTGTATATTATTACATTTTTGGATTCCTCTTTAAATCTACTTTATAAAATGTGCAAGAGCATATAGGCCCAAAATTAATAGTTTTCGAGTAATTAATTCTTTCTCGAACATTTTGATCATTGTAGCACATTCAAAAATATCAGGCATTAAAGAATTCAGAGAATTCGATCAAAAACAACAAATGTCCTGTTTTAAATTTCAAAATTTGTAAAAATACGAATCGTGTACCTACAAAGTTATAAGCATAACTTCCAAACGAATATCGGTTGTCACCACACATTTCTTAAATATTGGAAATTTTTTAATTTAAATCGCTCAAAATTTTCAAAAACAATTGAATTACTCGAAAAAACGTTAATTTTAGACCACATATTATCATTATTTGGAGCATGGAGCGGAGCTGGATCAGGCATTTTCATGCCGAGCGGAGCTGGAGCGGAGCAATTAAAAAATTGGACTGCTCCAAACCCCTGGTTAAATACATTGTTTGCTATAATTAGAATAAACTTTGAACTGATTTTTCTCGAAAATTTTCCTATGTTTACATACTTTTTTAATACATGGTCGAATTCAGAATTAAATTCTCTATCCGAATCAACAAAAAAATGTATACTATGTACCTAATTTTAAAAAAAAAAGTTGCCTATTGCGGATTTAACATACGTCATCGTAGAGATAACAAATGCACATCATTTAATAGAGAATTGGTCGGCGTTTTCAAAAATATAAGGTTTGTTGGGGTTATTTTCAATAATTAAAAAGTTAAAGGGGAGCGACAGTCAACTGAATCACCCGGTATAAGGTTCTGCTTATTGTGTATTGTGTATTGTGTATAGGCGTATTGTGTATTGAGTATTATGCAGTATGTTACTCTACGTATGAAACTAGATTTAATTTTTTTTTTCAAGTTAACAACGTTTTAACAGTGGGGCTGGGAGGATAATCGTGTAGAAACCTAATTTAGCCGAATATGAAAAAAATTACACTCAACGCTTTACCAAAAGACTTATTTTGTTTGGTTTCCTTTAGGGGAAAATTCCGTCTATAGAAATCGAAGCTCTTCTTTCGTAAGGAATTCGCATAGCAGACTAACATATCTCCTTAAATATTTTGTACCAAGGATAAATGATGCTCACACAAAGAGCTATATTAGCATAAGTTGTTTTGATCATGCCAACCATATCTGATATAGATTTTACTAGCAAAAACTTTCTGCGTTTCTTTATGCAGGTATTGTAGACGATATCAAATTATGTCTCATGAAGAATTACATTACACCTTACAATTAAAAGTATTTAAAACCAATCAATTTTGAACTTATGAGTAGCCTATTAGATTTTTTTTATCATCTGTGATTTTCACCTTTTTTTATAAAGTATGCAGTAATTACCTCTTGTATGTACTCATAATATATATCTTAGAAAAGAAATAAGATACGATCTTGTTTATTATTTTATCCTGTAACTATATATTTAATGGCTCACCTTATTTTACGTTAATTTAATTTTATTTAACGAAAAATATTTTATGAAAATGTACCTAATTTTTAGAAGTTATTTTCAAACAAGAAGTGTGCTAATGATGGTTTTGTTTTATTTACAGGTACGTGTGCTATTTCCAGCCGCTGGCGCTGTTATGACCAAAAGTTGGTAATGTATAATGCCCTTATTAGGTTACTTGTGCAATATCTCATGGCCTCTATTTCGTACTCAAGTGTATATTAGCTGCTTAAGATGAAATCCCCAATAAATTACTTGTACATGCACAGTGAACGTGCGCTAAAAGCTGTGTGAAGCTCCGTTCCCTATATTACTGGCTCTCTTATCCTTCCCAATAGCCATGTATCTGACTTAGGGTTATTTTAAAATATGCTACCTTATAAATATTCCATTCTTTTTCCTGCCGTTTAAGCTCTGCAAGCCTGTTGAAACGCTTCAATAAACAAAAATATACTACGAAGTATATTAAGTAAGTTGCTGGCTAAAAGATTTCCTTCGATCTTTTTATTACTGAGCAATTGTCTTTAATTTTCCTTACTTTACAAAAGTTTACGCGAAATAGATGTGATAATAAGACATATTGTTAGGTAAAATTGGTAGACATACTGCTAAGGGTACCGGGAAATCGGGTGAAATTGATCATATAAAATTTTCTAATTGGTATAACTTTGTAAAACAGTATTGCATAATCGGTTTTTTATGTTGATAATGAAGTATATTCGTGTGTTAATACATTTTCAACATTGCAAAAATTGTATAGTGCTTTTTTTTACCACAAAAAACGCAATAAATCTCTTGATTAACTTTATACTTGGTTTGGGGTCACTTTGATCAGTAGGTACTTGAATTCTAGTGCAGAAACATTAAAAAATGATATACACTGTGAACAATTCAACCTCTGTTAAAGTTCATTAGCTCAAAAAAAAGTTATGTTGAATTTTCAAATGTGGGGTGAGATTGATCACATGTATAAAAGTGATTTTTATGCGATGCTTTCATTATTTTATTAATTGTTTATTTCAATAACGCTTATTAAATTAATTCGTTGTAAAAGATAACACATTTTGTATTAGCAATATAAAATTTAAGGTGACGCCCATGATATTATTTAAAGTGCCGTTTGCAGCCTTTCTCAATATCCAGCCATCCTCAATAACTCTCTGCAAAGCATTTTTAACGCATTGTTCATCGTAATGTCTATACTTGGGCGCCCCTGGCTTTCTTTTATATGCTGTTGGCTATTTAAATATCTGAAATATAATTGGTAGGATATAAAACGCTATTATTATCTATAAATTAAGGTTAAGCAATAATATTTCTCTCGATAGACAGAGTCAAATTTTTTTACTCAATGTGAAACCTTCAAAATTGACGATTAATATTACGCCATAATGGTGATCAATTTCGCCCCATGGTGGTGTTCAATTTCACCCCGCGGAACAAAAATTTAAATAGCAATCTAACCTTGAACGACAGAAACAGTAAAAAGAGCCTACTACTGTATAAGTTATGTATGAACATGATTCTGTTAAGAAAATTTGACTTAATTTAGTGAACGTGAAAGTACAACACAAATTTTCAGAGGTATAAAATCTATGTTGAAAACACTTATCCTTTTAGCAGCCAAGTTAAGCATAAAAACAGCTCCAAAATACTATTGCAGAATACAATTCTGCTTCGCGCGTCAACTATGAAAAGAATGGCGAAATTGGCGGTTTTATTAAGTCGGTATTACGCGCGCCAAATTCGAATATGCATAATTTGGAAATGGTTATCAAATAATAGATAAATTTCACCCCGTTTCACGGTACTTTAGATCAGGGTTGAGCAGATTTAAATTAATTGATTTAAATCACGATTTAAATCATGATTTAAATCAAGTGATTTTTAAAAAAAAATCATTGATTTAAATCAATTGATTTTTTAAAAAAAATTATCAATTTAAATCACAGATTATATGAGTACAATATAATATTTATAATAAAACAAAATTGTATTACTACATATTAGTAATTAAATACACGAAATGGTGAATAAACCATATCAATTTGCTCTTGCAAAGTAATATTCATTGCGGAAATGCAATAATTCAAAAAATAAGTGCAAGTTTTTGACGTTAGCGAAGTGAACAGTCAGTTTTTTCAATTTCCACGGCACTCTATGGCTTCAATAACGATTTGAAGAAAAATGTCGAATATCTCGAAAAGTATGAGTTTTGGGTATAGGACATACAACAAAATATGAAGCTCTTTTAAAGACGAATTCGATGACATAAAAAAATACAGGGGTTTGCATTTGAAAAAATCGAGTTACGAGCTTCTGAAAATCAAGGAAGTTGCGACCTATTTATAAACACCCCTGTATGTGTCATTTAAATTTTTTCATATCGGGGGAACAGAAAATTTTTTTCTGCATGTCCATACCAAATTACAACTCTGTACTTCAAAATAACTTCAGGAGAACTTTTTAAATAAAGACTTAAAACCTTGAATAATTTAGAATTTTTTTTTTTTTACAACGCCGTATAAAAACCTGTAGTATTTTATATTGATGCAAAGCTAAAATTAAGGCGGTCAAAAATATTAAATAAAAAATTGGGTGTTGTATTTGAAATATAAAAGTTGCTATTAATTCCAGAAAGGTGACTCACCCTGTATATTTGAAAATATTTTTATTGTGTGTTTAAAAAAAAACTGTATAAAATAGCATTTGAATCAACTTCATATCTCAAGCCGTTTAGCCACAATCGACCGATCCCGCACTAATGACACCCTGTATATAATTAATTAAACATCACCATTTAGCACTGATTTTTTCAAAATTCTTAATCATTATATTTAATTTTTCATTTTGACAAAAATTCACCAACGAATTAAATATATTGGTTATTAAATATATTAGCACAAAACAGAAATAGCATGTGAATATGTAACTAAATTCGATAATATGGTACCTACATTTAATTTAAATCAAAAAAATCTGATTTAAATCAAAAAAATCTGATTTAAATCAAATAAATCGATTTTTTTGATTAAAAAAAAAATAATCATGATTTTTATCCACCCTGCTTTAGATGTAGATTCTTGGTTTCAAGATCGAAACGGCGTCTTTAAAAGTTTTCTGGAACTGACGTTTCGTCCCCGTTGCAAGAAACATCTCTAGGATACTACATTTACTGGCAGGAACGGTCATCTATATGACGAGACCCGTGTGCAAACACTTCTTGGGGCCCTCTATAAAAATTTCAATTGGATTTTTTTTACATTAAATTAATTAAATTTGAATAATGAAATATATACGTAATTTATATAAAATTGTAATAACTTAATCTTTAAAAAAATTTTGCTTACATTCATTCCTATTTCCAATATTTTAGGTGGATATTTACTGCAGTACGTAAAGTTTATTAACAAAAATAACACAAGAAACACACAATAACCAACATATTTTTTCATTCTGTAAGACTTTTATCAGTTTTAGAGTTTGGCATTAAACAACCAATTTTTTAATTAAATCTTCAAGTCTCTCACTTTAACTTCTGTATTTTCGATGGCTACCTAATATTGCTAAGAAATTAAGTCTCTCTTAAGACATTGTAAAAAAACAATGTAGAATAAAAATCACCGACTACAGTTTGTAGCGTTCTTAAGAAACAATCAAGTAGAATCAAAGTAATTTTTCACCAATTTGTGAAGCTTATATAAATCTAAAAATGCGGCTTTATTCCACATTTTCATGTTTTGTTTAAAGTATATTTACTGCGCAATATTTTATATTCATTTTGTGTATGTATTACAATTATTATAAAGGCTATAAAATGTCTTGCTTGTTAAATGTAGGTATCATGTTTCCCAAATCGTACTACCACAAAGTTTCCCTAATTATATTGCTGTTTGGTCTTGAAAGTTATTAAGGGTAATAAAAAATTTTTGCCTTTACTGTGACTCACAAAAGAAAAATTTATTTAATTAAGAATTGAATATTTATTTAATAATTAGGTGTTTAACAGTCTTTTATTACGATTCAAAAAAAGATCACTTAAAACTTAAAGTAAGGCTTAATGGTTATGTCAGATAGTATCACGATATATCCATTTGCGACAAGTCTTTTATAGACGATTCAGTTTGGTTTTTTAGTAATAAAATTTATTGGCTATTACAATTTATTACAGAGAATATAAATTATCGCTTAATGTGCTTTGACGAATAAAAATTGTAAATAAGTCTGGATAAGTGATCAAATTTGACAAAAATTTACAAAAAAGCTGCGTTTAATCCATTTATCAATATATCAACAGTAAATAAACGTATATTAAAAATTTCTGGTAAATGCAACTCCAGAATCTGTAAATAACATTTTATTTTGAAATTCCAAAAACAAGTTAAGTTGTTTTTAAACTTTAAAAAAATATTTGGTTGTATGTGACCCTGTCTGACCGATAACAATTAGAGGCTTTTTTATTTCACACAGTAACAAACGGTTGCTTAAATATTAGACATAAACTTACTTAACGACAACACTTACATTAAGTTTCTACTTATGAAACATTTACGTAAGTCATTACATTTTATTGGAACTTACAAAAAAATCGTTCAATTTCCTATAACCGCTTTATAACAACTTAGATTTAACCTTTTATGGTAGACTCTCTGGGGAGTCTTTCAGGTTTTCAATAAACCAAAATGAAAACGCCAGTTACTTTATGACATTGGTACGCAAGGATTTGATTTTTCCTTAAATCGGTGATAACTTGATCTCACATTACATGTAATAATTTGGTAGTACATAAATGGTAACATTTCGCTTTAATTTTTCGGCTTTTTAATTAAACCATACTCGTTTTAAAGTATTTATATTAAAGTTCGACAAAAAAAAGTGTTATGTTTTTTCTTTCATATTTTGGTTTTATTGAACACCGATAACGAAAAAGTTTGCAACTATGTATTTCAAATTCTAAAATTTAATTACATTGAACAATGCAGGGCCTGAAACGTGTTTAATCAAAGTTGCGTTTCATTTTAAAGCTTTATAAAAGTACATCAATATTATCAAATTAATCAACTATAAGTATTTCCAATAATATTGAACCTTTTAACTCTCGTTAAATAAACTTTAAAAAAATATTGTGATTGAGAAAAAGATCGACTTCAAATATATTAAATAGGTTTATTTAAAAATCACCCTTTCTCAAAGAATGTCTTGCCCAAGTGCTGGACCAAATTTAAGATTAATTTTTTAAGTAGCAATTTATTAACCACTTGATAAAACTAAAAAAAAAAATGCTAACAGTTTGTTTGTACTGTTTTGTCAATGTTAGCACTATTATCAAGAAAGTAACTAAATTTTAAATTGTGTCACTATAGGCACATATAAAAAGTGCATTCAGTATGTATCTTAATAGATCATGGGTGAAAGTCAATAATCAGCCCATCAATAAGAAATTGCTTTATAAGCTAAGTCGATTAATCGAAAATCGATTATCAGTAACAGAAATAGATTAATTTGCTTATCTGGGCATCCAAGGGGATTTAAACGATTCGCCGATGCCATTTCGCCGAGGACGATTCGCCGACAGACCATTTCGCCGACAAAGATTAATACATTATTAGGTTTGTTTCAAGAAGTGCACGGACCATGCGGCGTACTGTCAGGATTCTGCGCAGTATCAATATCGCGTTCCATCACAGTCTCTGACAGTTCACCGGACAGTCAGTCATTCGTTCAATCAACCCTCAAATCAATTCGTGTACCGGTTTGCGTACGATCAAAACAGTCCATGAACGAAGGGACGAACTCCTGCTGAAATTTTTAAACGCATGCGCTGTTCATAACTAAGGTGAGTTCTGGTAGCTATGCATCGCCCTCCCAAGTCCATTTAGTACTGGATTTTTAAGGGGTTTACCCTTGCGATGCGCTCATTTCTATGAACCCAATAGGCACAAATGTCATTTACAGTTAGGCTAATACTAGCTAATACATCTATTAGTACATGTTTCACGCTTGCGAATAAACTAGTTCATGTATTTATACATGGATTGGTTTTATATAGCTTGTTGCTACAAACCTAATATACTTTAAGACAAAATTGATTATTTTAATACACAGATTAGGTAAAGTCGAGTCAGGTTAGGTTAGGTCAGGTTAGTTTACGTTTAATGCACATAAATGTTTCCACTATTAAAAAAACTTTTTCTTTCTGCGGTTGCCTAAAATACATTCGGGTTTCTGTTGAAAGGATCTATTACACTGTACCAACATATAAACTAAATGTTACCAAGCAGTGCACTAATTTAGTTAGTCTCGACGGAATGTGTCGCGAAATGTACAATCAATCGGACGCGAAATCAAAGCCACTAAACTATTGTCGGCGAAATGGCCGTTAGCGAATCGTTCTTCGGCGAAACGGCGTCGGCGAATCTTTATAAACCCATCCTAAAATACTTTTTTTTATAAGAGTAACCTCATATTCGTATAATGAGCTTATTAAATCGTTCTGGTTTCCTTTTGAGTGGAATAATATTTTCATACTTTTTTTGTAACTTTGTTTTATTTTCCAGGCTTCTCTGTAATCTGAGCGTTTTTGCCGTAATAATTACACAGCGATAAAAGTTTTGTTAGTTTTTGTTTGCCAGTTAACACAGACTACATTTATGTATCTACATATTTAGCTTGATTCCACTTTGTAAACCGCCACAAAGTATTTTCTGCAAGCAGTGCTTACGAAAGTCGCTTAGCGTTACACTGACAATTTTTTAGTAACCGGGTAGTGTTTGTTAGTTAGTTATTAATATAAAGTATTCATATTTGTAAAAGTTACATTAGGCCGAATAAATAAAAAGTCTGTCGCAAAAATGAGCAAATCTTTTAGAAATAGCAAAAACTAGTGGCGACATCTATACAAAAATGTTGTCTTCGAGAAATACATCCTTCATTGATATTTTATCAAAATTTGATGCCATTCGGATCATTAGAAGCCGAGTTATAGCACCCAAAGTGATAGTATATTTTGTACAACGGTCGAAACAGACGTTCGAACAAAAAGCCAACATTAAGTTTTATTAATTTTAAACCTGATAAATGATTTACCTACCGAAACGCATCAATTGATACTAAACGTGTATAGCGGTCATTGTGTATCTCGTACTCAAGTTTATGATTGGTTTAAACGGTTTGAGGAAGGTTGGGAAGAAATTAACGACGACGATCGTACAGGTCGTCCGAAACGGGGAATTACTAACAACGAAAAAGTACGTGAAGCAATCAGAATTTGTTTCCGAGGGGCATACAGTCAATGGTATCTACTTGGGCGTTAGGAAGCATTTAACACAAATTGGTCGTGTTCGGCATTAAAATCGTAAACCTGGCATTTGGCCCTGTTGCACGATAAAGCATTGGCTCACCGTGCGGCCGAAGTAACTGCTTTTTTGGCACAAAAACAAGACAGCGTGTTGCAACATTCACTGCATTCGCCGGATTTAGCACCGTCTGATTACTTTTTGTTTCCACGGCTCAAAATATTTATGAAAATAAAACGTTATGACAACATACCATACATCCAAAAGACCGTAACGAGCATCCTGAAGAGCATTCCACAAAAGGATAACAGCACAGTCGTTTGATGCATTAGTTGACCGTGCAAATCGTTGTATTGCTGAGGAGGAAATGTATTGTGAATAAAGTAAAACATTTATGCCCCAAAAAATGTCTGTGTTTTGTTATTTTTGAAAAGTTCGGTTATTTTTGCGACAGACCTGTATGTAAAACAAACTATAATCCTTAAGCCGTAAGCTTTAACCTTTTTAAAGTCATTTGGGTGGGATTATTTGCTTGAGGTATACGTAGGGACAAAGAATTGACTACCGCAGCAAACATCTATGGAAAAATGATGAATGTTTATCAAATTTACTTCCATGCTTTTTCGATGCGATTTTTTTCCACTGAGTTTAAATCTTATATTGACGAGGCGTTAGACATGTATTAAATCCGGCAAAGATGTTTTTATCTCACCATGAATTATTCTTCATCCGACTGAGTAAACCTGGGCAGAGTCAACACGGTGTCAAGTTAATTCTGCGAAGGTTAAATGAAAATGATGGCATTACGGATACACCATAAATAGTAGAGTTCTAGAAATTGTAAGGCCTGTGATGCCAAGTTAACGAATGAGCCAATTATGTCGTTGCCAGCCATGCAGAGTAAACGTAGACGGTGGAAAATTGGGGTATACTTTGTTCACATTTATCATTTATAAGATTCCGCTAGCGCTATTGTCTTTACCTCGCGCCATGCTCACATTTTTTTGTGTACTGCGTAATAGACAGGGTAATTGCAAATAACGGCTCCCCATGTACCGACTGCGGCAAAGAAATGTGACACTAAAAGCAATATTGGGAAATATTATCTATTTTATTTATTGGAGCCAATTGGGCCGTTCTTTACATTACAGCCAAACCTTATAAATAAAAAAGTAATCTCGAAAAAATCGTAGAATACATTTTCTTTGTTGGTTTTTTTTTGCCACCCAAAAACATAACCAACATTTATTGTTTTACCGCCAAAATCTTGATTTATAGATATTTAAATAAATAAATAATTAAAGAGACAAAATTACGTTTCATCAAACATGCCATGTGACGTACGAATATTAGTAGGTGCGATTAAAGCATTTCAATATTGTAATACTATCTAAAGTTATTATTTTTTTAATGAAAACTTACAATTTTTGATTAATTATTGTACCTACCATAAAATATAAATATGAGAAAAGTAATGGAGTGTCAAAAATTGTATTTTACTACAACAAATTTTCATATTCATCTATTTTTTGAAATAGATTTAATAAATTTAGAACTACGAGGGGAGTCCGATATCCGATATTAAAGGTACAGGTGGCTGTGAAACAAACACCGCAAGCGAAACATTGCCGTCATATGCATGTCTAGACAGGTTGAGGTGTGGTAGCAGAGTCTGGAGCGTTGTTGTGTGTTAAGACTCGATTTAGTAGCTTACAGGAAGCAAACAAACATGGTGTGGCGTGTGTAATCACAGATTATTCCAAATGTGAAGTTCGTGCGGTTATCCGATTTTTGCAGGCCGAAGGAGTTAACCAGAGCGAAATTCATCGCAGATTAGAGGACGTTTATGGCCCGAAGGTCTTAAACCGAAAAAGTCAGCGTTTGGTGCAAAAAATTTAAAGATGGAGTAACGGATCTCATCGATGATCTGGATCATCAATGGGATCCGTTCGTCCATCTTTAAAGTTTTTGCACCAAAGGCTTACTTTTTCGGCTTAAGACCTTCGGGCCATAAACGTCCTCTAATCTGCGATGAATTTCGCTCTGGTCAACTCCTTCGGCCTGCAAAAATCGGATAACCGCACGAACTTCACACTTGGAATAATCTGTGATTACACACGCCACGCCATGTTTGTTTGCTTCCCGTTAGCTACTAAATTGAGTCTTACACACACAACGCTCCAGACTCTACTACCACACTTCAACCTGTCTAGACATGCATATGACGGCAATGTTTCGCTTGCGGTGTTTGTTTCACAGCCACCTGTACCTTTAATATCGGACTCCCCTCGTATTAAAAAATGTGAATTTTTAAATTTTTATTTTACATAGCGGGTGTAAATAAAGTGTGGTACACCCTCTTTTTTTTCTTAAGTTTTGATTTTAGATAAATGAAATTTTATACATATATTATGTGCAAAAAACCTGTTTTTTTGAGCACATGCACACAATTGTTTCACTTCTGGTTTCGCCGGAAATGACACCAACTTTGTTATTTTAAATAGAACACCCTGTATATTTTTACATTTTTGGAAAGGGAAGCGATTTGGGTGCAACTGCATTTTGGTTAATTTTTACACCAATTGTTATGATCAATTTTACTTTTGTTTGTGGGTTGGTGTAAATAATAAGTTTTTATATAAAATCTAAAAAGTTTAATTTATGGTGAGTGTAGAATAAAGAAATTTTTGTCAAAACTGTCTAAAATATAACAAAAAATTAGTTTTAAAAACGTTATAGTGTTCAGGGTGGCCTACAGTGGCGTGCGGTGACTTTTCAACCAGGGGATGCTGTCCAAAAAAACGAACAATTTATTTTTTTTAAATTAATTTTATTCTACGATCTTTTTTACAAAATTCGTCTATAGCAACATCATACAATCTTTTTTTCTTTTTCATATTTAGCAATAATTCTTTTCCAATTGATATTAAAGCGAGAGCAGACAGTCTATCGTCATTTTGGCTGCTTCTGGTGAATGTTTTTATTCTTTTCATTGTTGAAAACGATCGTTCAGCCGATGCGCTCGTGGAAGGTATAGTGCAAATTAATGTATTAATTTAAATACTTCTGTCAAAACATCTTTTAACTCATCTTTCACAATTAATTCTTTTATGCAATTTATAGATTTTAAATGAAAGTCGGGAGTCGAGTACACGTAAACTAATTGACTTTTTAACTTCATAAAATCAAAGTATTTTCCATAAGTTGGCTGAAGTTATTGTAATAGAAAATCCGGAAAATTCTTTTCATATTCTTTAAATTTTCAATCAAAAATTGCAATTATTATTAACTACAGTTTCATCCATATTATGGGTCGTATTAAATAATAAGCAAAATTATAAGTAGCGAAACAGTGCACTAAAAATAGAGTTAAGCTTATTTAAATAGAAGAAGCTTGATTTAAAGAAAGTAAACAAAAATCAATTTACAACGGAAATGATTATTTTTGCAGCGTGCGGTCATAACAATGGAGTGCGGCTGCCCTATCATATTAACACAGAGGAACCATGAGAGTAATCGCTTCCCGTAGCTGTTAAAGTAAGCCACAACACGGGCAATAGGCTATGGACTGCATCGCAGTACGCATGCGCCCAGAACGCAAATTTTGTATCCACAATCAGCATAGCTTCCCTCAGTCGGGCTCACAATCGTTAGTGATGTGCATCGCACGCATTTCGTCAGCCGCTCGCTGGATGTAGATTATATAACGCAAATTTTCGAGCAAGCAAAACATCGTATATAATAAATAAAATTACAACGTAACAAAAAATAAAATCAAAGCGAAATAAAGCTACACGAAATTCAAATATGATACGGAAAAAAATATTCTTGACCTGAATTTTAAGGGATGCGCCGCATCCAACGCATCCATGGACCGCACGCCGCTGGTGGCCTATTATCGATGCCCATATAGGATATCTCGGTTATTATCAGAGATAGAAAAAAACTAAGTGTGTAGTCTCAATTTTTTTTTCGAGAGAAATTTATTGCCGTGAACAGATTCTTGATATTTTTTTTAGATTTCGAAATATAGCTAAAAACCGATTATTTGCACTTTTCAAAAATGTTAAATATCTCGCTTAAAGGGAAAAAAAAGAGAAAAACTTTAAAGACTTTTTTGGCATGGTTTATTGTCCTTAATAAGATAGCGATGTTCAATTGTTTTTTACTCATATGAATATCGATATATTACACCTAATTTTCTTATTTTATATAGCAATCATAAGCAAATTATGTATTTTTGAAAAGCGCTAAAAAATGTGCTTTCGATTCATGTCATACGAATATTGATATAATACACCTATCTTTCTTATTTTAAATGAAAACTATAGTTGGCTTTGACATATAATCAAAAGCTTATTTTTTGCGCCTGTCAAAAATATATAATTTGCTTATGGTTGCTATTTAAAATAGGAAAGTTTGGTGTAATATATCGATATTGGGATGAGTAAAAAAAAATTAAACATGGCTATCTTATTAAGGACAAAAAGCCATGCCAAAAATGTTATTAAAGTTTTTCTCTATCTTTTCGTTTAAGCGAGATATTTAAATTTTTTAAAATTGCCAAAAATCGGTTTTTGGCTATATTCCGAAAATTAAAAAAGATATCAAAAATCTGTTTTGGCAATGAATTTCTCTCAAAAAAAAGAAATCGAGACTACTTACTTAGTATGTTTCTATCTCTGATAATAACCGAGATATCCATCGAAAATAGGCCACCCTATACATAGAAGGTCCACTAGTCCACTATTGGGATCTCGTAAACGGTAACAGCTACAAAGAAGTTTGAATTAGACAAATTGTTCCCCTTTCTGAGACCTATTCAGTGATGCTTAAATGTTTTAAAAAAGTTACATGGCACGCTAGATAATAAACAAAAAACCAAATGGGCATTTTATTGAAATCGCTACTAATTGGAATAGGTTTACTTGATGGTACAAAAATATTTTTGGAGAAAAAGTTGTAAATTTTTTAACCATTGTTAAATGAAAACAATCATTTGTTTTAATATTGTTTAAATTTATGAAACTCTATAGCTTCATATGGACTTTTGGATGAATTTTACTTGTTTTAACGCAAAATATCCAAATAAATACAATTTACCCGATCTTATTGAAGGAGTAAAGACAAAATTTTTCATGAGGCCATAGCCAACGATGTTTTCCATTTAAAAAAATCTTTGTAAATTATCTAAAAATTAAACAGTATTAAAACAAACGAATGTTTTCATTTACAGTGCGTAAAAAATCCACAACCTTTTCCCCAAAAATATTTTTGTACCACTAAGTATAACCGAGTTGTAAACAATTTCTTAAAACTGCCCATTTTGATTTTTGTTCTTTATCTAGCGTGCCACGGAACTTTTTTTAAACATCAAAGTATCACTGAATTGGTCTCAGGAAAGTTTGTCTAATTTAAACTTGTATGTACCTCTTACCGTTTACGAGATCCCAATAGTAGCTCTTCTATGTGGACCACCCTGTATATTTAATTATTTTAAATCATCAATTGTTGCAATTTTCGACAAAATCAAATGCGGTTTAACATTATCAATTGACAAGTTCAATTAAACACGTTTAATGCACATATCATGCAACTTAAATTTTGTTTGTTTAAATTAAATAATTAAGCTAAACACGTCAGTTTTATTATATTTACACCTAATAAAACGCAAATTTATTACAAATTATTCCATTTCTTCTCGTGCCAGTTCTTGCAATTAATTAACACAGAAATTAGTTCCCTGAAACATCAAAACTCTTTGTAACTTTTATTAAATCATTTGCGTTTTTTTTTTGCAAACCATTTTACATAATTATTCTATACAGAGTATGTTAATTCATAAGGACAAAAACGAGGTCATCCTTAAATATGAAACTCTCAAGGAAAATTCACAAATTATTACTGGCAGCCAATTTAAACAATGTTTTGCTTTTAATTTAAAATTTCTGTTTAATAACCCATTTAATTTTTACGTATGGAGAGAAACATTGTGCGCTTTGAATTTGTAAAATGTATGTAAAAGAATGTAAATATAATTAGCTAGAAAGATACGTTATTGCGACGCATGTATGACATAAATACATAGGAGTTGCGTGTTCCCTCGCACGCAACCAAATGATTTTGAACGGAAACTATTGCTTTAGATTAAACATTTTGACACGGGTCCTTTGCATATATATTGCTGCTTTCTTTTTAAATACCCCAGGAGTTCCAACGACCACGAATAATGGAGCTTTGTTTCTCGATTTATCCGTAGTTTGCTTTTTATAATGTAATAAGTTTTCGGAACAATGTACTTCAACGGTCGATAAACACTTTAGTTTGGTGCTCTACTCTTGAAATACGATTTGCGTAAGCCAAGGCAAGTATTTAGAGGTTTTTTGTACAAACAATTACAAAACTTTTATTTCTCGTTCCATGAGATACCCCACCTCAAGTGAGCTTATTTTTGAAACAGCTATTAATATTTTTTTATTTTTTTTACTCTACAGGGTGTCTCAGATAACATTTCCAGTATGGGGATTTTGCTTATTATAGGAGATACAGATTTTCTTTAATTAGATAAATTATGTTCAAGTATGAGAGCTACAATTAATTTTTTAAGGTACCAGATTCCTTTTACTTCGGATAATATAGCAAAAAATATGAAATCGTTGAATTTTTTTCTCTCGTACCTCTTACGTCATAAGTTCAATTTTATTAGTACTTTCTGTAGATTTTTTATGGAGAAATTAACGGTTATTTTGGATTGTATTTTATCACTTACCATTTTTGAAATATTACCCTTAACTTCATTTTGTCCTATGGGCCGCGAACTTGGCTGTGAATTAGCTAAATGTGACTATTTTTCTCTTTTTAATGGGCTATTACTTGCAATATCTATTTTTATAAATAGTAAGTCACAAAATCAAGCAATATCGTATAATACCAATCACTTATCAAGCTATCTATGAAAATGAAAACAAAAAAAAACTTATTAAATGTCACATGACAGTATCAATTATTGTCTGCGTTATCATTTTTTTTTGTTTTTTTTTTTATTTGTGGTTTATTGACACTTCAACAGCTCAGGTTATTAGTGTCAGTTGCCTATATTACATCTTGTTATACATTTTTATTTGTTTTAAAAAATCGATTGTTTTCTTCAGGTTCTCCTTTGTGTCCTTTAAAGCTGATCCAAAGGTACCCGCTATTAGCTGTATTTTCCTTTCATCCTCGTACTTTGGGCAGTCCATCAGGATATGTTTGACTGTAAGGGAAAGCGCACAGTTTTCGCAAAGGTCCGGGTTCGTTCCATTTAGTAGATGTGTATGTGTTAGCCTTGTATGTCCTATTCTTAGTCGAGTGATTATTGTTTCGTCCTTTCGGTTGAAGTATTTTATTCTCTTCTCGGTATTTTCTTTTATTTCTCTTAGTTTGTTGTTTTCAGTGTTATACCAGTCCGTATTCCACGAGAGCTTTGTTTTGATTTTAATGATTGATGTAATGTCTGAAGCTGGTATGGGGATGTTTTCTATATCTTCTTTTGTTGTTGCTTTTTTAGCCTCTTGGTCTGCTTGTTCATTTCCTATGATTCCCATATGGGCAGGGACCCACATGATAGTTATATCGATGTTGGAGTTTAAAATTTGGTGAATATTCTCCTGGATCTTTTGAATGATTTTGCTACTTGTGTATATTGTCTGTATGTTTTTGACCGTGTTTAGAGAGTCCGTTAGTATGATGTACTTTGTGCCGCCTCCTTCTTTTATTTTCTCCGTTGCTTTTAGGATGGCAAAGCTTTCGGCTGTGTTATTACTTGTTAGAGGTGGTAGGTGATATGTGTAGCTGGTTTTATCGAATATTATGGCTGCTCCTGTGTTTTTATTTATTTTTGAGCCATCCGTATATATTTTTGTAAAGTTTTGGTACTGTGTTATTAATTTATTGAACTCGTGAATGTATATGGTTGGATGGGTATTTTCTCTTGTGTAATTCGATAGTCTTTGTTGTAATTATAATTATGACTACATTTAAAAATAACCAAAATTTGACATGTTGAGATGTTACATTCTTTGGTATAAAAATTGTGTAGAAGCTGAGCGAGTATACTTTCGGCAGCGAAATTCGTATAATTGCAAAAAATTTGGAAATAAATTCAAAAGAAGATGGTTTTTTTGAGAAACCAACCAAAAAATCCAAATCAATGAAAAATTAGAATTATTAGTTTTTACACCGTTTTTATTGCAAAGAATGTAGCATTTCAACATGTCAAACTTTTCACTACTTGTAAATGAGCCCATATTTATATAATTATAACAAATTTCATACAAAGACTATCGAATTACACAACAATTCAATAACATTCTAACAAATGATACGGTAGACAAATGTTAACTGTCTTTGACATTTAATTAGTTGTTTTTTGTTTCTTTTTTCATAAATAAAGTGATACGATACGATATTTCTTGATTTTGTGACTTATTTATAAAAATAGTTAGTGTAATATCTCATTTAAAAGAGAGAAAAAGCACAATTACCTATTCCATAGTCAACTTCGCAGCCCATAATAAAAAATGAGATTAGGGATAATATCTTGAAAATGATAAATGATAAAAAAATCATAAATAACAGGAACATTCTCTATTAATAAGCCTCAATAAAGTTCTGATAAAATTTAACTAATCAACATTTTCATATTTTTTCAATAACAACCGAAGTACCAGAACTTTTGCACTTTTAAAAATTGATTGTATCTCCTCTCATCCTTGGAAATAATTCATCTCATTAAAGCAAACTTGTATCTCTTATAATAAGCGAAATCCCCGTACTGTAAATGTTATCTGGTACACCCTGCATAATCATTAAAATGTGACAAAAATTAGATTGTTTCTATGATTGATTTTTCTGTGTAAATTAATTACTCTAGATTTTAATGATTTTGAAATGTTGATAACTGTAAAGGGTTTTTATTTTGCGAAACTCAAAAAGCTTAATTGCGTAAAGATGTTTAAAAATAAAAAATGTGTCTATACAGGGTGTTCCAGCCAAGACGAATAATACTATAGCAAAGTCAAAACGATTTTCTTTAAAAAAAATTTAAATTCTTGTGTGAAAAATTATCGGCACATACAAAATATTTAATAGAATTAAACTAGTAGGCATCGGGAGGAACTCCTCTCTGTCCCTACATAATAAACTTTTGCTGTACAAGCAAATTTTAAAACCCGTATGGACATATAGGATACACTATAGGAATTAGTGATTGCAATACCGGACCAAAATTCAATACCGGTATTCGGTATTTATTCGCAAGTAATACCGGTATACCGGTATTAATACCGGTATTGCTTCTTTTTTTTAAGTATTAATTTTGAAAATACAATATACAGGGTGAGTCACGACGGACGCGTCGGAGTTTTATGGCGAAACGCTTTATATTTTCCAATTTCTGTCACTGTTAGATTATGTAAGTCAATAAGGGCTACATTTTAAAAATATTTTCAAATATACAGGGTGCTCCAAAAAAGAGTGCCATATCAAAGTTATACTTTTTCTTATGGAACACCCTGTATATTTTTACATTTTTGGATTCCTCTTTAAATTTAATTTAAAAAATGTATAAGGTCATATGGGTCTAAAGTCAATCGTTCTCGTGAAAATCGCATTTTCATGAAAATACAGTATTTTCAAAAATTTTCAACATTTAAAAACTTTGAGAAGTCTCAAGAAATTCGCTTGGAGATAAGATTGACAATAGATAATGTAACACTTTGCACCACCTACATTTTTAAAATATTATACAGGGCGTTTTTTACGCTTGGTCAAACTTGTGAAACTTTAAACATCGATAACTCATTTTTTTTAAATACAACCCCCTATATTTTTTTACACCGTCTTATAGAAAATTTAATTCTCTTTCGAAAACATTTATACTGTTTTATACCTAAAATTGATATTTTCCGAGATATCGCGATTTTATTGTTAATTATTAGGTCAAAGTAATATTTTCGAGTAGGCTATGAAGGTAATTTGAAACAATTGAACGAAAGAACAAGAAAGGTTTAGTTTTATCTTTTGCCTACGCATTTTTGACATTTTTTTTATAGTGAAGAGCAATCTCACGTTTAAATCGAGATTTCTTACAATTATTTATGCATTTATTTATTGGACCAGTATGATAAGATGATTACCTACTAAATCCTATAAACCATTTTTTTGTATGTTTATAATACGACACTCGGTTCTACCAAAATGTCTGCTTCCACGCATTTTGCAAACATTGTGTTTTATACATTGTGCACAATGTTTAATGTAAGTAAGTGTTTATGGTGTGTTAACTAAAATATAAATACACAGAAAATATTTCAAATTGGGGCCGTAGTAACTTTAATTGAACATTTATAAAAATATTTCTAGTGATAACTAAAATGTATGTAATAATAATTCAAAAACAAAATTTAACAGCCGATTACAATAAATGTTCAACATGACGACCATCCTCTTAAATACACATTGTGATCATCTTTTCAAGTGAACGCCTTACATTACGCAATATATTAGGAGTGATTGCTGATTGTCTCAAAAGTTTTTGAATTATTATTACATACATTTTAGTTATCACTAGAAATATTTATAAATGTTCAATTAAAGTTACTACGGTCCCAATTTAAAATATTTTCTGTGTATTTGGTATTTTGTATTTTAGTTAACACACCATAAACACTTACTTACATTAAACATTGTGCACACTATTTAAAACACACTGTTTAAAACACAGTTTTCAAAATGCGTGGAACCAGAATTTAAGCAAAGACATTTTTGTAGAACCGAGTGTCGTATTATAAACATACAAAAAAATGGTTTATAGGATTTAGCAGGTAAATCATCTTATCATACTGGTCCAATAAATAAATGCATAAATAATTGTAAGAAATCTCGATTTAAACGTGAGATTGCTCTTCACTATAAAAAAATGTCAAAAATGCGTAGGCAAAAGATAAAACTAAACCTTTCTTGTTCTTTCGTTCAATTGTTTCAAATTACCTTCATAGCCTACTCGAAAATATTACTTTGACCTAATAATTAACAATAAAATCGCGATATCTCGGAAAATATCAATTTTAGGTATAAAACAGTATGAATGTTTTCGAAAGAGAATTAAATTTCCTATAAGACGGTGTAAAAAAATATAGGGGGTTGTATTTAAAAAAAATGAGTTATCGATGTTTAAAGTTTCACAAGTTTGACCAAGCGTAAAAAACGCCCTGTATAATATTTTAAAAATGTAGGTGGTGCAAAGTGTTACATAATCTATTGTCAATCTTATCTCCAAGCGAATTTCTTGAGACTTCTCAAAGTTTTTTAATGTTGAAAATTTTTGAAAATACTGTATTTTCATGAAAATGCGATTTTCACGAGAACGGTTGACTTTAGACCCATATGACCTTTAACATTTTTTAAATTAAATTTAAAGAGAAATCCAAAAATGTAAAAATATACAGGGTGTTCCATAAGAAAAAGTATAACTTTGATATGGCACTCTTTTTTGGAGCACCCTGTATATTTGAAAATATTTTTAAAATGTAGCCCTTATTGACTTACATAATCTAACAGTGACAGAAATTGGAAAATATAAAGCGTTTCGCCATAAAACTCCGACGCGTCCGTCGTGACTCACCCTGTATGCATTTTACACATATGTACGATGTACATATAGTAAGTATAATGTCAAAACACAAATTTAAATAAAATAAAGAAACTTAAAAAATTACATAATCTGTAAAAAAATATGGACACAAAAAACTGAAGATATACAGGATAATTGATTGGGACCGGGCATTTTAAAAATATATGAAGAATGAAAAAGGGTATTGATCTGAAATGTTGGTTATGACTATAATGGCATATGATCTGTTTAATGAAAATATTTTCAAGATGGCGACCCTTCCGGAAATACCGGAAGTTGACGTCTACTTTCTTATTTCAAATACAATGGTCTATTTTTTATTGCATTTTTGGATTTAACACGTTATTTTAGAGGGACTATTAATAGCATACCCTATACCTAAGTGCAGTCGTTTTTTAGATTTTTGGACTTTTTTGAAATTTTTTGATTTTCATCGTGATGCTTAATATTATCTATCGCCGCCATTTTTGAAGAGAAAACGCTTAAATTTAGACTATGCATAGAAGAATTTTTGCAATCGATGCATTACTTACAGGGTGTCCAAAATTTAATTTTCTTTTAATACAATTTCAGACCAATAAAACTCGTTTTTTTTCAAATACAATGCCCAATTTTTTTTTCATTTTCTAACTCAAAAGTAAATTCTACATCAATCTATATTAGCGTTTCCTATACTTATCTGCAATAATTTTCGAGTTATTAAGAATTTTTGATAAAGTTAAGAGAAATTGCAACATTTTTTAATAGTAAGCCTTGGAAATGACAACAAATATTCCAATGTTGCAATATTCTTTCTTCTAATAATATCATCTCACTTTTAATTAACTTAAATACATCATTTTGTAGCACAATTTTGTGTTTTGCATTTATTGCTTTTTTTTTTATTTATGGCAGACTGCAATTATAAAATAATTAAAATAAAATTTAAAAAAAATAATATTAATACCGAATACCGGTATTAGACCATCAAATGAGACGGTATTTCGGTATTGTAAAATGGCACGGTATACCGGTATTCGGTATACCGGTATACCGGTATACCGGTATTGCAATCACTAATAGGAATGCACCAAACAGAGCAATATTCAGATCATCCAAAGATTACAGAACAAAACACTAAGGAACATCGCTTATGCACCCTGGTCCCTGGTATTGCAGAAATAGTGACATACATCGGGACCTCAACATGGACACTGTAACCAACACCATTAAGAAGTTTGCCAAGAGCCTCGAAGAAAGGCTCCATCAACATGTAAACGTCGAGGCGATCCAGCTCGTGGACACTACAGGACTAGTAAGAAGACTTAAAAGGGTTACGCCTTTTGAGTCAGTTTAAGCAAAAGTTTAAAAGCACAGATTGTGCGATAGTTTGCATGTTAATAATTAGTATCCTTATATATTAGGAGTATCAAACTAAGGACTACTATTGGGTAAACCTTAGACTAACTAAGTTTGAACATTATTAATTTAGGCTAAAATTAAAGTGCTTATTGGTCCCAAAGACCAGATTGCATTGCTATAAACTATACTAGAGTTTAAATTAAAAAAAAAAAAAAGTTGGCTTGGAAATATCTCTATTTGTTTTTAATGTCAAATAAAAGTACAATTTTATTTTCACTTAAGTAAATAGTAAAAAGTTGTTAAAAATTCAAAATTGTGTCTAATAATAAACGAAATATGCAAATTTTTTAAAAATTTTATTGACTTATTTACAAAATCAGTGCAAATTTTTGATTGCTATTAGAATGTATACCCAAAGAAAAAATTAACTAGCTTAACATTAAAATATGAAAATCCGAGGACTCTCTAAAAATTGAAATTTAAAAAAATCCTCTTTTCATTAAAAATTAACGTTTTCACATTTGTTTTTAGAAAATTAAGTTTATAGAGTCTAAAATATTTAAATAGTGGCTTACTTCGATGTTTTTGGGAATAAATTTCAAAATTTCGGTTCACAACAAGACTTCTAGCAGATTTTTTTCTCTTAAAGTAGGCAAAATATAAAGAAATCGTTTTCTAAAGGTACTGTTTACAAATTGAACACATTCTAGAATGCAGTGATATAATTTTTGAAGTAACATACAATGCTAAGCCCAGAATGTGTAGTAGTTTCGCAATTAAATAGTTAATAGCTCTCCGGAACAACACTTTAGGTTGAGTGTCCTATAAAAACTTTCTAAATTCCCATTCTAACATATTTCGGTGTGGTCAGCTACCAAAAATACCGCATTAAAAAAATAACTTCTAACCTTCAATTCTTCTACGTAAAAACCATTTTCATATCGAAGCTGTTTGTTACCGCTTCTTTACATCTCCTTTAAATTACATCAACACATTTTAAAGAAACGCGAAAACTAATCACATTTTTTCTCCATCATTTGCAGCGCTCCAAGTAAACACCATTCCAAAACTCCCCCAGTTTTTCCGATGCTATCCGTAATATGCCAACGGCAATAAGCGAATTTATCACCTCATAGTACATTAATTGCCTGTTAAAATATTGAGGACGTAAATTAAAACCAATATAAAATCGAATTTTGGCAGTTATTATGTGAAAATGGCACATCTAACATACGATTTTAGGGAAATTATGTAAAAATATCGTAATTAAATTGGTATAAATCTTTTTTTTTGTGTGTAGTTAACTTCATTAATTTCAAACAAAAATCAGAAGCAAATATGATTATTTTCTTTTCTCTTATAATACATTTATTGGTTTGCATATTTATTTCAATAGTTTGTCTTAAAATAAATGAAAATTATAATACGCCAAATAATAAACAATGCAGTATTCTTATTTACAATGTATCTAAAAGTGGACATTTACCATTTAAATGTAAATAAGATGCTTCGTACGGAAGGAATGATAAATAGAAGTCTTTCGGTTGCAATAAACAAAATTTTATAAATCTACTATGATTGTTGTGACATTTGTTGGATCCGTAAAATCTAGACTAATAATTCAACAGGCAGCAAACCCCGTGTGTCCTCATATATCTCCTACACTTAACGATATTACCACATGTTACTGGGAAGCGGCGAATGGATTGAGTTTTAGTTACATGTATTTGCTACATGTGGAAAACTCTGTAAACACAGTATTCGTAAAATCAGGAAAATCGTGAAACCAAAATGGAACATAAAGTCCATAAACGTTCGATGTGGTATCGGATGCGTCTGCTGCTGATAATTAAAACTGTGTACCAAGCTGTTTGCCAAACATGGCAATGGTAATGAGTATTTTTGATTTATTTTAAATTCTTGACTTACTCTTTTTCAAAAGTCAAGTAAATTTAATCAAGAATATTCTCTTTTTATGTATACTTTCTCCAAGAAGCAAGTTTTTAAGGATTCGACAACCCGACGAGTAGGTTATGAGAACGATGGTCTGTCTACCAATGCCCATTACTTTGAAGCTAATAACCAACCAAACCGATTAAGTACTAAAGTTCCATTAACTTAGCCATTAGTATTGTTGCCAAAATTCCCAGTAACTCTGTAAATGCAATAGAAAACGCATTTAATCTGTTTTAAAATATATAAAGCTTCCTGGATGAAGATAAATATATATTTTTTTCTTTTACGTTGTCAAAAGGCAAAAATTGATAGCATTTCCAATTATGCTAACAGATAAATATGTATTTTTTTGCTACCTTACGGAAGATAAAAAAACGATTTACGCGAAAACATACTTCTTCGTTTTGTCCTTACTACGCCTATTTACCGTTAGGTGTAGGGCGTTTGTTTCTTTTCATGCATTTAAATTCTATTTGTATGTCACCCTCTCTATTTCTTCCTATCTCCACTGAATCCTTTTGTTTGTGGCAGCTTTATTTGCTTCTCCAATTCAGGTTTTCCCTGGTTTACCGCCTCAATTCAGATTTTCCCTGGTTTATCTAGTTCAGATTTCCCTGGTTTACCTCCTCAATTCAGGTTTTTCCTGGTTTACATCCTCAATTTAGGGTTTTCCTGGTTTACCTCTTCCATTCAGTTTTTCCGTGGTTTACCTCTTGGTTTTTTCTCCAACTCGGGCTTTACTCATGGGCATTCTATCTTCTCCCATTTGATGTATTTACCTATCCATACTATTTGTGCCTTTTGGATGATGCATTCTATTGGTTGTACTTTTACGAGAATATAATCTAAAAAATTTCAGTCGAGGATTTTGGAAAAACAAGACCTGTGCTGGCTTGGTTTCACACACCTTGAAGAATAACACTCGTTGACATGATTTTCGTTGTTTTAAATTTGATTGGTGCTTTATACTAATTTGGTTGCGCTGAATACGAATCTGATATTAGATTTTCGATATCACATTAGGTTTTAAGACAATAGGATTTTATTTATTTTCAGAAAATTTTGCAAAAAAAATGTAAATAATCAGGAAAAATACGAGAGTGAAACAAATGACAACACTTAATCTGTCTATGTGACGTCGTCAAGTATACACAGTAACGATTTTATCATTGATTTGAGTGTGTATTAAAAGCTTTTTGTTATTTTTTGTATTTAAATGCTGTTTTTTTTTGGGGGAAAATATTTTCAAGAAAGTGTAAAAATAGTACGGATATATTTTGTTACATTTATGGAAATTTCGTACCGTTAAAACGAAGACAAGACCTCACAGATTTCGTAAAAAGAGCATGTCATGCATACTTTGCCTTTAACATACAAGATAAATCGAGGACTTCACATCAAGTATGCCCTATTTGTTTTTAAATTAAGACAGCAAACAAAAGGTAAAGGTAAAAGAAAATCATTGCCGTTTAGTATTCCTTTGATTTGGCGAGAGCCCAGACATTACGTTGACGACTGCTATTTTTGTTGTTGCAATGTAAAGTTTCAACTCAAGGAACAAGAGTAAAATATCATACCCTAATTTACCGTAAGTTACACGGCCTATTCTTCATGGTCTGGAAGTGCCCTTACCATCTCCAATTTATGCTCAGTCCAACATATTCTGCCTGCAGAAAAGTCTTTTTATGATTTAAATATATAATTCTAATATAAATCACCCAAATAGTTTTTGTACAAATAATTTTTAAATTACATTATTTTTATTTTTTGGAGATTCAAATAAATCTCTTTTTAAACCTTGTTAAAAAACTGAATGTGATAGCAAAAATATGTGTGTGTCTTTGAATTCAGAGCATGTTATTTATCAAAGGCCAGCTATCAAAATAAAAACAACGTTCACGAAGTTCTCATGTCTAGGCCTGTGAACGACCTGATTGTGTCAAAGATATTAAAGACTTCATTAATTCCTCTTAATTAAAACAAAAATTCGTAAAACTGATCGTGGTTAAAGTTGAATAATTGAATTAAATGCAAATGAATAGGAATAGTTCGAAAAAGGTACTAATCGTTTCATGTACGCCAGGACCAAATAGGATCTGAGTCGTTGGTTGACTGATGCCCGGTTTCTCCGACACATCTTAAGATCTAGCTGAATCTTAAGTACGCCTTAACGGTATAAAGTGTTGCACCAAGCAGTTTTAAGAACATATTCGACTTGAGCTGAGCTCACATCTTGAGTCGCTGTTTACTAGAACTTGAGCTGGAGTACATAACCTAAAATTATCTTGTATTTGCTTTTTTTGTAGTTAAATGTTTGTTTAAATTGTGGTTTAAGTTTAAATATGAACATTGACTTTATAAATATGATAGATGATGCAGATGATGACTTGTACGACCCTGTAATTCCTCGAAGGCGATTTGTTCGCGCAAATCCATTTACGGATTTCGAATACGATCGTTTTTTTATGCGTTTTCGCCTCACAAAAGAGACAGTTATTGTGATCTTAGATCAAATTGAGCCTCAATTGGAGTATACAGGGTGTTTGAAATTCGAGTTTAAGCATGGGGATCTCGCGTATTATAATAGCGAGAGTATAGATTTAAAATTGGCAAAGTTGCTAAATTCGGTGCTCATTAATAATCAAAAGAGAAATTGGAAATATCTCAAACAGTATCCGAGAAAATTAGGAAAAACTGGAAAATACGATTTTTAAAAATCGTTTATAACTCCTTTGGTGTTTGAAATATTTTAAATGTGTAAAAAAGTTGCCCAAGCAACTTTTTAAGCCGAATCGGATGGTGGTCACAATTTTTTCCTAGATCGATTCGTTTTTGTTTTAGACAACCAACTTTGTTTTTTCTGATGGGCAGCATATCGCGTTTTTCTTCGTTATTAAAGTTCATTTTTACGACGAACAGGCCTTTAAAACTATTAGATTGTTGATCGGTTGTCATGGAAACAACATAAACTTCAATGACCGGCCAACCTGATTTATAATGGTTATTGTTTAAAACGTATTTTTTGAAATTTGACAATAAAAGAAAAAGTAAAATACCATGTGTGATACATCAATGGATTTAGAAAAATAAATGCTATTTGATAATGTAGATAGCAAAACTTGCGCCCATAACCAAAAACAAAGTTGGTTGTCATAAAACAAAAACGAATCGATCTAAGAAAAATTTGTGACTACCATCCGATTCGGCTTAAAAAGTTGCTTCGGCAATGTTTTTACACATTTGAAATATTTCATACTCCAAAGGAGTTATAAACGATTTTAAAAAATCGTATTTTCCAGTTTTTCCTAATTTTCTCGGACATTGTTTGAGATATTTCCAATTTCTCTTTGGATTATTAATGAGCACCAAATTTAGCAACTTTGCCAAATTTAAACCTATACTCTAGCTATTATAATACGCGAGATCCCCATGCTTAAACTCGAATTTCAAACATCCTGTATACATAATCTATTTATTTATTTTCTTCCACCAAGCTAACTAATAATTGTTTTTCCTCCATGGTATAATTTATTCTTTTTTTTCCGCCATTTCAACATAAAATAAAATAATAAACACCGAACTGTAACTTTATATGTGACTAACAGCTGATAGCAACAACAAGATGTCACAGGGAGCCGTTTTAACAGCTGTGATGTAAATGGCCAATGAAAATTAGTCATTTCAAGCTGCCGCTAAAATGTGCCGACTTCTTGCAACGTTGCCAAACCGAGTTCTAACTTAGCTGAGATGTCTTACAGATTCCGGAATATGTTTTCTGTGCAACGCATTGGTATCTTGAGACGGTCTTAAATATAAGGCGGGCTTATATAAGTTCGATCTTGAGATGTGTCGGAGAAACCGGGCATGAGTCACTTGTAATGTCACTGCAATACAGATTTATCTGAAATAAAGTACCTAAAATAATTTTAATAATACTATTTTCCAAATAAAATCAGTATTAGTTAATGTCCGCATGGGTTTTATCACTACTCAGCAAATTTTACTCTCCTTTATGTGTTATATGTTATATCAGCCATGGCCTTGTCCTATCGTCACCCAACCACTTTCATTCTGACAGTAATTAGAGTTTGTTTTATTATTTTATGATGAAGGCTGTCACATAAAAAATTTAATTAAATCGTTGCATGTCAAGGTGCGCAAACAGCTCAGGTAATACCAACGAAGAATAGTTTGTCGTAAAACTAGGACACGGGAATTTCAATCCTGCTAGAAACATGATGTCATATCTGCAACAGTACTTGGCGCTGTACCTACTATCTTTTTTATGTTACTAAACAATATGGCTCTCAAATAGCAATTATTCAAAACAATCCCCGCCATATAATACCAGTGTACACCGTATCACATATCATACCCCCTGGGTCTACCAGTACCACGGTATAATGAATTCCAGCTTGGCGTTGACAAATCACTGCAGTGGGACAAATATTCACTCGGCGTGCAGGATGAAAATACAAAACCGACTAGCGATCGCAATATAAGGGCATGTCATCGCACTTTGTTATGATTGATCGGAACTATGCGTGAATTAGAATACGACACAACTGAAAAGAATTGTAATAGCTTGTCCCTATTTCAACATGTTTAATCGATAATACAGGAAGAGGTTTGTAGCTTATTTTTTCCTGTTCGGAAATCAAAATGACGTTCCACACGCCATTTAGTAAATTATAAACATCGGTTACTTTAAACGGAACTATTAAAAATGATAATGATGTTTTCATAAATGACGTGGAAAAGGTGGAATCTTTTTTGGGGTATTAACGATATAGTCAACATTTTTATTACGATCAGTGTTGCCACCAACGAAATATTAAAATGCGTTTTTTCTCTCGGTGTTTCAGTGTTCATTAAAATTATGTTGTCACGTAAACGCTTTTTTGAAAACGAGATTGGAAAGTCTATTCAAGACACAAAGAGTAATTCCGCCTGCCATTTTACTTGAGAATTCCCTATTAAATATTTAGATTAGGAACATTTTTACGTCTCCATGTAATGATGTAATTAATGGTTTACGCCTGTAAGATTTTGCTCATTTAGTACTAATTTACAGCAATTGCTCAGATAGTTTTTAGCCTATAATACGCGGGTCGTTCAATAATTAAAGAGACCTTATTGGTTTCTTGATTGTCAAAGATATATCTTCAAACTTCTCAAGAATAAGGATGGGATATGAATTGAGCTCATTAACAAATCCTATTAACTGTTAGCTAAAATATTATAAAGAAAGAAAACAATCCGATATTAGTAAACAAACTGACAGATTAGGACAGCTTTAAACTATGTCTTGAAGATAAAATAAATCTATCGGTACCGTTAAGAAACGAAAAACAACTTAAAGAAGAAGTTGAAATCTTCATTTATAACATACAGCAGGCTGCGTGGAAAAATACTGCTAAGATTAAACGCAGAATTTCGGGTAATAACTACCCAAAAGAAATTAGAGAGTTGATCTCTAAAAAGAGAAATTCTAATAACAAAATAGCTGCAATCTAGATCTTCTTAAGATCAGATCCCACCAATAAAACAGCAGGATGGAAAATTTTCCGAAATAGTGTACAAAAAGCCAAAACATTTGCAGATCATTTAGAAAAAACATTTGAATCACATGGAGAAAACGAGTAAGCTCCTGATTTGGTAGAAATCTTACAAGAATACAATAAAATCAGGCTTGTAACACCTAATAAAATAATTACTGAAATTAAAGAAAATATTAAGCTGAAAACAGCTCATGGGTTTGATTTAATTACTGGTGAAGTGCTAAGACGTCTCCAAAAAAAGCCATAGTAAAACTGACCACCCTAATAAATGCTGCCTTTAGGCTCAAGTATTTACCTAGGCTATGGAAATTTGCAGAGGTGATTATGATTCCTAAATCAGGGAAACCTCCCCATGAAGTTTCATCTTACAGGCTCTCATTATTGCCTGTTATATCGAAACTGTTCGAAAAGCTGTCGCTCAAAAGAATAAAACCAATAATAGCAGAAAAAAAACTAATTCCCTCTCATCAATTTGTGTTTAAAAATAATTATTCAACTATTGACCAAGCACATAGAATTACGAATGCCATAGAAAAAGCCCTAGAAGAAAAAACGTTTGTTCTACCATCTTCTGGACGTAGCGCAGGCTTTTGACAAAGTGTGGCATGATGGTTTAAATTATAAACTAAGATCGCTCCTCCGAAAACAAAACTCCGAAATTCGTCAGTTCTACATATCAGAGAGACACTTTAGAATTTTATTCAGAACTTAAAGAAATTTAAGCAGGAGTTCCACAAGGAAGCGTACTAGGTCCGGTCCTATACCTATTGTATACTTGTGATATTCCAAAGTTAGAAAACATTACTATAGCGACCTTTGCCGACGACACGGCTATTTTAGCAGTAGAAAGAAACAATATAGAATCATCCGAGAAATTACAAGCAGCTGCCAACCAGATCAACAACTCGACGAAAACTTGGCGTATAAAGTTAAATGAAACTAAGTCAGTACTTGTCAATTTTACCAACAAGAGAATTAAACATGTGCCAATCAACTTAAATAATAAACAAATTCCATACAAGTATTCCAACATAGCAAAATACTTAGGTAGGTATTACATTGGACGCTAAGCTACGCTGGAAGGCTCTTGTCAAGAAAAAAAGGGAAGAGATAGGTATCAGATATAAAAAAATCTACTGCCTAATCGGGAGGCATTCCTCTCTATTCCTACAAATTAAACTTTTACTACACAAGCAAATTTTAAAACCTGTATGGACATATGGGATATAGCTATGAGGATGCACCAAACAAAGTAATATTCAGATCATCCAGAGATTCCAGAACAAAACACTAAGGCCGTTTTCACACACGACGGCAAAACCGCTGCCGTCGGCGTCAGCGCTGCCGACTTCAATGTAATCAAATGGGTGCTTTCACACACAGGCGCGGGACGGCAAATTGCCGTCGCCGTCGACGGCAGCGGTTTGTGCAGCCGTCGGTGATCTCGACAATTTCGGATGCCGCCGTACTTGTTCTCATTCAGTGTTTCCATATAAGAACTGTTTTTTTCAAATAAAAACTAATCTAGGGTGTTTTAAATGACAAATATAGAAAACTGTAATAGATAAAAATTATTTGTTTATGTAAAATTGTAGTCTCACATGTATGTTATATAATATATAAGTACAGGGTGGCCTATATTTCGTGAACAGATTTTTGATATCTTTTTTAATTTTCGAAATATAGCCAAAAACCGATTTTCGTCAATTTTCAAAAACGTTAAATATCTCGCTTAAACGAAAAGATGGAGGAAAACTTTAGAGACATTTTTGGCATGGTTTTTTGTCCTTAATAAGATGGCGATGTTCAATTTTTTTTTGCTCATACGAATGTTGATATATTACACCTAACTTTCTTATTTTAAATGGCAACCATAGTTGGCTGTGACATAAATCGAAAGCTTATTTTTTGCACTTTTCAAAAATATATAATTTGCTTATGGTTGCCATTTAAAATAACAAAGTTAGGTGTAATAAATCAATATTAGTATGAGTAAAAAACAATTGAACATCGCTATCTTATTAAGGACAAAATACCATGCCAAAAATATCTTTAGATTTTTTCTCTATCTTTTTGTTTAAGCGAGATATTTACCATTTTTGAAAATTGTCGAAAATCGGTTTTTGGCTATATTTCGAAAATTAAAAAAGATATCAAAAATCTGTTTACGGCAATGAATTCGTGTCAAAAAAAGAAATCTAGACCACGTAGGTACATAGTTTTTTTTTCTATCTCTGATAATTACCGAGGTATGGGCATCGAAAATAGGCCACCCTGTACAATGTACATATATGTTGGGGTCTATTAAACATTCTTCTAAATATTTTTGGTAAAATTAAAAATTACGAAATACTTTTAAAACCCCCTTTACAAGAACTGTTTGTTTATCGTAAGATTTCCCCTAGGCTGGAAAATAGCCACATTAACAAACGACACCTTCAATTCTAGTATCCTGGTGCTTAATACTTGTTTGTAATACCTAATTGCACCAGAATATCAAACGTATTGGCACTCATTCGAAAGTAATTAAAGAATTTTGATTGATCTTCTCTAAGTTTTTTAAACAAAGTATAAAAACTTCCTTCCAAATATCGCACGCTTAAAAGGGGATGAACCCAGTATTTTCTTTTATTTTTATTACATCTGTACTTCCTAAGGTAAATTAGCCCAAGGAGATAACGTGTGTTGACAGCAGCATACATCTTTCTATCGTCACAACTAAGAACAAACTATTCAGCGGCAGCGGTAATGCCGTCTCGTGTTTGAAAGACTCGGACTTCTGATGCCGCTACCGCTGGCGGCAACGGCAGCGGTATTGCCGTCGTGTGTGAAAACGGCCTAAGGAACATCGCTTATGCACCTTTGTATTGCTGAAACAGTGACATACATCGGGAATTCAACATGGACACTATTTTGTTATTATTATCTGGAAGAGTATAAAACACTTCGTCTACCCCGCTAACCCGCTTCTGTTGTTCGTAGTTGTCTTGTCTTCACGTACGTTCAGTGAAGAATCAAAAAATCTCTAAAATTATTTTGATATTTCATAAACCATGTCAGCCTAAGGCAAACGAATGTGTAAGTTTAGGTATAACAACTAAACGAATCAAAATACCGTCAGCAACAATGTGTCTTAAAAGTTACCCCATGCTCTGGAATCAGCGTTTCCCAAACTGTATTTCGCAACGGACTAGTTTTTCGTGTCGTTTGTGCAAGGTTTCGTAAATAATTAAATGTATAAATAATGCATTTCTGTAGCGTACACCACTTTTGTACAGTTATACTTTATTTACTAACATGAACTACATTTGAGCATTAATTATTTTCGTTTTGGAAACTTGTGCGGTAGAACTATGCTGACAATTTTGATGTACATATACAGAGTGATTGATTGAAATTCGAGTTTAAGCATGGGAATCTCGCTTATTATAATAGCTAGAATATAAGTTTAAATTTGGCAAAGTTGCTAAATTTGGTGTTCATTAATAATCAGAAGACAAATTGGAAATATCTCAAATGGTATCCGAGTAAATTAGGAAAAACCGGAAAATACGATTTTTGAAAATCGCCCATAAATCCTGGATTAAGCGCGGGGAGGGGGTCGGTTAGGTTAGGTGTACATTTTTAAAATCATTTTTTTTAGTGACGCCGCATAAAAACTTGCAGTATATTATATTGATGCAAAGCTAAATTAAAAGCGGTCAAAAATATTAAATAAAAAGTTAGGTGTTGTATTTGAAATTTGAAAGGTGCTATTGGTTCCAGAGAGGTGACTCACCCTGTATATTTGAACATATTTTTATCGTGTTCGGAACAAAAAACTGTATGAAATAGCGTTTTAATCAAGTTTCTATCTCAAACCGTTTAGCCACAATCGACCGATCCCGCACTAATGACACCCTGTATACGGCTAGAAACTATTAAATATACATTTACAGGGTGTCCCAAATTCGAGTAAATGCATGGGGATCTCGCTTATCTTAAGAGCTACGAGGTCGGTTAAATTAGGACAAAGTTGCGAAATTGGATGCTTATTTAATCCAAAGAGAAATTGGAAATATCTCAAACGGTATCCGAGCAAATTAGGAAAAACTGGAAAGTGCATTTTTGAAAATCCTTTATAACTCCTTTGGAGTTTGAAATATTTTAAATGTGTAAAGACATTGCCGAAGCAACTTATTAAGCCGAATCGGATAGTGGTCGCAAATTTTTCCTAGGTCGATTCGTTTTTGTTTTAGACAACCAACTTTGTTTTTTCTTATGGGCAGCATATCGCGTTTTTCTTCGTTATTAAAGTTCATTTTTACGACTAACAGGCCTTCAAAACTTTTAGTTTGTTGATCGGTTGTCATGGAAACAACATAAACTACAATGACCGGCCAACCTGATTTATAATGGTTATTGTTTAAAACGTATTTTCTTAAATTTTACAGCGAATGAAGAAGTAAAATACCATGTGTGATACATTAATGGATTCAGAAAAATAAATGCTATTTGAATATGTAATTAACAAAAATTCTCTTTGGATTATTAATGAGCATCTATTTTCGCAACTATGCTTTAATTTAACCGACCTCGTAGCTCTTAAGATAAGCGAGATCCCCATGCATTTACTCGATTTGGGACACCCTGTATATAAAAATAGTTAGAGCATGAAACTCCTTAAATATTAATATTGACAGTACATCCTTGGGTTTTTAACGATAATGTATGCATCTATATTTCAGCATTCAATCGGTTACTGTAAATCACCGAAATTGTAATTTATTTTATTCAACGCAATGTCGACTATTAGTCATCAACTTAATTAGTTTGTTATGTGTGTGCATTATGAATTCATCGTGATCGTACATAATATGTTATTAGCATAAAAAGCGCCCGTTAATGAATATACTTTCTTCATAGTTTCGTGAGTGTATCGTTAAAAGTAATAGTGAATATTGTATAATGGTTTACTTAAAAAAAAGTAATTGCTACCTGATACCATAAAAACGAGAAAATGAGGCCAATTTTGCTGTTGTTATACAACATTATATTCTTTAAGCCCTTGAATTGCCCAAATTTGCTTAAATTTTCAATCATAATTAAGACCCAATGTACAATTTGTTTAATACACGCACGAGAGCAATATTAAAAGCCCGTGAGCCGTGCCGAATATCGCGGAGTGGGCACGGTCGGTCAGTGAATGACTTCTCGTGAAGCAACTTAGAGTGACAGTTGCTATCCTAGTAAAAGCAAGTCGATATTCCCGTTATCAGAACGCAGGACTTGTTCACGAGGGAAAATAAAAGCAAACTACACCTTAGTCGTGTCGACGGTGTGTTCGCTTTCATGTATAACCATTTTCTTTATTTCGTTAACCGTAGAGGGTGAACTAGCAATAGAACATATTTAATAACGTCATGTATTCCTGATATTTAAGAAAATATGTACGATATGAAGAGGATTGCAATTACTATTCATGTGTAAGTAACAGCAAACGACAGAAATATAATTGCAAAAAAGTACAATATTTTTATTAATTTTATAATTAAAACAATAAACAAAAATAGCACCAAAAGAGCAAAAAGAAAAAAGGTTATACCAAGTAAAAAGCAAAAGCAAAAACTCTGAGACGGAGGGATACAATTTTGTACTAAAAACCGCTAAAAGTAAAGGTAGCTTAAAGGAATCATTAAAGCTATGTCACTAAAGCTGTGACCGAGCTCGGTGGCTGGTTGGTCTGCAACCTAGCGAGTAAAGTCGGGAGGCGTGGGTTCGAATCCCGCGGCCGTCTTTCATAGTAAAGGTTTCAGGTGGTTTCCCCTACCTACTATAGGCGAATGCTGTGACAGTACTTCCACCTACCCTCTACCCTTACTTACCTAATCCTAGTTCCCTCCTCCTCCACTTCGGTTATTAGCCATAGCAGCAAAAACATGCCGAAGTAAAACAAATCAGTTAAAAAAAACAAACTTAAAGTGGAACTGTGACGCAAAATCCAAAACTAGTCCAAAGTGTTTATTACTAGGCCACATAATTTTTTTTTTTAAACTTCTTAAGTTATATTTGCAATCTGCTTACAATGAAGCAATAAGCAAATTTGTTGACAATTTAGACATAAGAAGGTTTACTGTCCAGTGACCGCAGTCTAATATATTTTACTTAACTAACTTATTACTAGCTTAATAGTTACTTGGTTACTAGATGAGAATCACTTAAATTACTAAAATTAATTGAACTAAAACTTAGATCCAATGGTTTAAAACGTTTTAACCGACGCACTTCACTACTATAGTCAAGCAGATTTAAAGCACTTAAATTAGGATGCACTTTCAAACGGTGTTGTTTTTTTTTTTACTAAAGTTTGTGATTTCTTCGCGCACTGTACTTATATTAAAGTCACTATGAATGTGTTTGTTCGACACCTACCAAGGAGCTTTGGCTATAGTGCGTAGCGTTTTCTACTGAAACCATTGCAGTATTTCAATATTTGATAAAGTTGTTGATCCCCAAAGCTGAATTCCAAACGTCCAGATGGGCTTAAGTATAGTTTTATACACCAGAAGCTGGTTTTCTGTGGCCAGTTGCGACTTTTGTCCAAGAAGCAAGTAGTGCTTCTTGAACCCTAACTTAAGTTGTTTGCGTTTGGCAACGATGTGGGGCTTCCATGTTAGTTGTCAATCTAAATCGTAAACATAACATGTACAGATTTTGTTTCATTTGCTTTCACGCACCATTTTTTTAGCCAGCCTTGGATGCGGTTAATACTTTCTTGCAGGGGATGTGTGGCTGTAACTGGGTCGCAATTAGGGATTGCAATCCCGATCAAATTTTACGATCCCGGGATTTCGGGATTGAAGATGTTCTAATCCCGGGATCCCGGGATCCCGGGATTATATATAATGTGAAGTATTTGCTTAAAAACAGAAGCTAATGCAGTATATATATCTTTCTTGATTACAAATGATTTACATAATTATTGAATAATTTGGTAATTACCAATTATTTTTATTACCTTTTTATTTAATTTGTTTCCTTTATAATTTCTGTTAATTTGTTTTAATTATATCATAGGTGCAAAGATGTTAATAATAATTGAAAAAAAAATATATTTATATATATACCGGGTGTTAACCACCAGCCGTGAACATAGGGAATTAACATTGGTTTTAACTTTTTTTTGGATTCCTGCTCCCCAATTGAATTTATATTAAAATTAATGGTAACAATAGAAAGATAAAATTATTGCGCATCATTTGAGACCATTAATAAGATTAAATGTTTAATATTTAGTTTATAATTAATATTTTAAAATTGGATTAATTTTACAAATATAAGTAGCCATAACTATCAATCTGACATTTGTTTTCATTAATTTTTGTTATCTGACAATTTTTAAATCAGCGAGTAATTTTTTTTTACACCATTAAAACTTTTCCTCTATTATAGTTTTTTTTTTCATTTTAATCAAAATCGTTAAAGAAATAACTCGCTGATTTAAAAATTTACAGGTAGTAACAAAAATTAATGAAGACAAATGTCAGATTGACAGTCATGGCTACTTATATTTGTAAAATTAATCCAATTTTAAAATATTAATTATAAACTAAATATTAAACATTTAAGTTTATTAATGGTCTCAAATGATGCGTAATAAATTTAACTTTCTATTGTTACCATTAATTTTAATATAAATTCAATTGGGGAGCAGGAATCCGAAAAAAAGTTAAAACCAATGTTAATTCCCTATGTTCACGGCTGGTGGTTAACACTCGGTATACCTACCATACCTATTATGTTTTATTATTATAGAAATAATCGAATTATTAGATATAACATTTAAATAAATGAAATTAAACTTATTATACATTAGAATACTTAATTACATAAACATAAATTTGCTGAATCTGTTAAAAACTCAAACAAAGCACAACTTTAATTCACTAAAAATTTAAAAAATAGACTGTTTTATAAGTAACAAAAATATAAGAAATTAGGATGATCTTAGTACAAGAATTTTTTTAAATTTTGTTATCATACATAAGACGGCGAGCGGTGACGTAAACAAGCTTAAACTTGCAAAATTGCATCGTTCAACTTATTCACGTTGAGTAGATACTAACTATGAGCAATTTTTTTTACAAAATAATGTACTTATAGTTAAATTTTTTAAATCTCGAAAATCCCGGGATTCTACATTTAAAATCCCGGGATTTTCGAGACCAAAAAGCGACCGGGATACCAGGATCCCGAATCCCGTGATTGCAATCCCTAGTCGCAATGTAATGACTTGCCAGTATAGCAGTATCATCGGCAAATGTGGCGACTACTGTGTTGGTAGTAGTAAAATTATCCGTCTATTTCAGCAAGGATTACCTATAACCTGAAAGTTATTTTACCGTTATTCAACGTTTTAAGAAAAGTCTAAATTTTAACCGGCCATCCCCTCTCTTTGCGTATCTCGCGGTCCGCTTTTAGTTTAAACTGCTAAGTATACTTAAGGTATAAGTTGAAATTTTTAAAATCGTTTAGCATAAATGGTTGTAATGTATTTAGTGAAAAGTTTTTTAGCCCACCCTATGTCTAGCCTATTTAATGTTTAGTTCATAATATTACGAACCGTAACAAAATTTGTGTCGATATAACTAGACTACACAAGATTAAAACGTTAAAATAAAGTGATTTATGCAGAACGCATTGTCGTCAGGGGTTCAATAACTAATTAAATATCGATTGAAGTAAACAATGTTAGTTAAAAATGCTTTAACCATTATAAATAATACTTTATACTGACCAAAGTTGCCTATTCAAACACTGTTTGATTCAGGACAGAGAAAAAATTAATTGAAATTTGCACAAAGAGCAGTACGAAATTGAATTTAAATTCACAGGTAGATTTTCAAACAAGCTAGTCTACACACGCCTCTCCATTAAAACAAACATGTCACTGGCCAATCAATTTCGATAGCTGAAGTTTCATATTGGGATCTCATAAAGTACGTAAACGGTAAAACGGTAAGAGCTACAAAGAAGTTTAAATTAGACAAATTGTTCCATTTTCGGAGACCTATCCAATGATGCTTTTATGTTTTTAAAAATTTCCATGGCACGCTAGATAATAAACAAAAACCAAAATAAGCATTTTTTTAAATCGTTAATAACTCGGTTATACTTGATGGTACAAAAATATTTTTGGGGAAAAAGTTGTAGATTATTTTACTCACTACTTTATAGCTTGCCGTTTACGAGATCCCAATAGTGGCCCTTCTATGTAAACTACCCTGTATATAATATGTAAATAAGACTGTAATATTTCCAAGGCACTTTCGGTTTTCATTCATATAAAATTATCTGCTAATACAGAGTACATCAAAAAAATTTGTAAAAAGCCCACACTCAAAAATAAACTCTCTTGTAAGTTTAAGTAATTTTTAATTTAAAAAAAATCTTATTGTAAGGACCCCATTTTTGTTAATAAAAAAGCGATACTTTGGACGCTATGAAAAAAAATTACGTCTGTATTGCATTAAAGTACTCTCAGAAGCAGCGATGTTATTTTATTGGTTTAGTTAATCTCGTTAGACCTCCATGTATTTGTGCTATAAAGGTGCTCGAATAATTCAATATTTAATCACTCACTCCCATATTTGCTTTGGCGGTGTGATTAAACCAAAACAGTTCGTTAAAGCGAAAAATACGATCATTAACGTAAATAATGAATGAAATGGTACCAATACCAAATAATCAGACTGAAAATCTGGAAATAATTTGGACTGATTGATTTATTTATAACTGCCTAAAAATACAGAAAAGTAACGTTTGAAATTGTTTTACAAAAAAAATCTAGTCCAACGAAAAACAGCTCCGTTAAAAAAAAATCGTGATGCTGTAAAGTAAATTATTTCACGTCAGATCCTGTCGTCAATAATGTACTATTTATTATTAAAAATAAAATATATAGTGACAATTAAGACAGCTGCAACAAGTGGAATAATTATCTTGTACTTTACTTTAAACGACAGTGAATTATATTAAATTTATATTTTAATAGATAGTGAACACGTATTAAAAAAAGACTTCACGATATTTGTAGATAAAGTAGCAGATACAGAAATACTAAATAGTGTACAGGGTGGTCCAAATTCGATGGGATTACATGGGTATCTCGCTTAATAGTCAAGATAGAGAAACGGTTAAATTACCAAAAATGTGCAGTTTTTTGAAACAATCTCAGAACAGTTCATAAATATATTTTATCATTTCCGGTTTTTCTTGTTTTTTTTTTTTTTTTGTTTTCACAGCCTACTTTTTGTTTCTCATCTTTAAAAAATGTAAAAAAACCTTTGTAACTTGCGTATTATTGAAAATAAAAACATCATGTATTTGGAAAGGGAAAACATGAGGAATTTACATTGGTCATAGCCAGATAGCCACCTATAGCTTCCATTTAGAAAAAGGTGAGTTTGTGTCATAACTTTTTAACGGCCAGCGTAAAAAATTTTTTTTGGTAATATCAAATTCTAAATAGAAATATCTAAAAATAATCTTCATAAATTTTTCGATATTTAAAACAATAAGGGAGATATGACACATTATAAATATAACAAAAAAACAGTTTTACTTTAGTAACTCAAAAACCGGCAAATTTTTGGTAATTTAGCCGTTTGATTTTCTATCCCGACTATTAAGAGAGATATCCATGTAATCCCATCGAATTTGGACCACCCTGTACATAACCTAAAAATTTCAATGTAAATGGTATCACATTGATTACAGGAACAACTGTATATTAAATTATTTTTTAGAATTGTGGGTGTAGGATCTTTTAATCGAGTGTAAACTGATTGTAAAGTAAATTGATTTTTAAAGGCTAATTGGATGTTATGACTTTTTTTTTTTTAAATGGATTATGTAACTTGTAAATTTTGATATAAAAATACGTAAATTCAAAAATTTTTAAACACACAATCTATTCATCAATTTTATCAATCATCATTGTTCCATAAATTAGATCAAGCTCGTTATGCAACTTTTCAACATGTATCTTTATTGTTTATAACCACGCCTCAATGTAAGTATTTTATATAAGTACATATGTATTATATTCAAATTTAGACTATAATTATTGTCAAAATAATGTTGTTTGTGATTACCTATTGTTTATTATTTATGAATGTAGTTTTTTCAAATTTTAATACTGTTAGTTCATTCTATTAAAGCAATAATTTTAAATATTAAGATAAAAAAATTACTGGTAAATTAATTGTTTTTGTTTTTTTTTTAAATTGTAGCCCTGAAGATGCTCCTAAAAATAAGGAGCGAAACGTAGGATCAGTAGACGTTTAAAAAAATAAAGTATACCGTCCAGTAATACCAGATTTGCATTTCTTCGTTTTACAAGTTATTTTAATCCTTTAAGTTATCATAATTTTTTAATGACTTTTTAAATATATATATTTTTTTAAATAATGTTTAGTATGTTCAAAAAAAACTGGCCGATTGGTGGAAAATAAAAACTCATTTAGGACTTAAATTAACTACGATACAAGTAAATAAATACATACGTCCCCATCATCAAGTGCAAAAGAGTTTGTGATTAATAAACCATAAGCCTTTAAACAAGTTTCTCTTCTTATGCAGGGTGTAGAATTGGATCACCCCACATAGTAATTTTAATGCTAAAATTTTAAAAGTTGTATATTATATCCCCTCATTATTTTAGAAAAAAATGTGCATAAAGTTTTTTGTTGAGTAAAAAATTCTGTGTCTACAAATGTAATCAATATTGATGTATAGTTTGCCAACAAGAAAATTGAGAGAATTACAAAATTTGTTTCATTTTCACTTGCACAGCACACTATGTAATATGTGTTTACAGCTAAGTTTGAGATTTCTCCTTGTGGATTCGAGTTTGTTAGTAGCGACGTTATAACCAGGGCTAGAAACCGAAAAAAATTTTGGTTAACGGTTAACCGAATTCAAGAACTTTATTTTTATAACGGTTTCTGTTGAAAAACCGGTTTTTTTCGTAAAAAACCGGTTTTTAACATTATTCAGATTTGGAATGCAAAGTATTAAAAGATATTATCTATTTATAATTTTATAATACACTAGGCGATTTACCCGGCGTTGCACGGGTGATTACAATAATTCTCTTTTATCAATCACAGACTACTCGCGCTCCGCGCTCGCTCCCGGCGGACGTTCTCAGACGTTCAATTACAGACTACTCGCGCTCCGCGCTCGCGCTCGGCGGACGTTTCCGGCCGTTCCCGGGCATTTCCGGCCGTTCTTTATACGACGTTTGATCCGTTAGGTCCTAAATAGTAACTGTGCAAAATTTGGTCCCGATCGGCCAACGACCTAGGATTCTATAGCGAACAAACAAACAAACAAACAAACAAGCTCTTTTATATATATAGATGTACAATCAAGCATTCAGTAATTACTTTTGGTAAACTAATCACATTTAATACAGATTTTGTATTTTTTCAAAATAATTTTTATTTAAAAGATGTTTAAAAAACCGTTTTTTTATTATTTTGGTTAAAGGTTACTGGTTTTTTTGCCTTTAAAAATAACGGTTTCGGTTTCGGTTAAAAATCACAATTTTGGACAAAAAATAAAGGTTAACCGGTTTCATGCCCTTGTTATAACTGGACTAAAATAACACTCTTTTGCCGAAGGACCCTTCACAAGGGATAACAATATAGAGACATAATTCCCAAAACTTTTTGCGGTTGTTCTTCATCCCGTAAAGTAATCTAGGTATAGTGCACTTTTATTTATAGAGTTCAAAGCCCGATTACGTTAAGGTGAAAGAGTTTTTATAATACTGCTCTGAACAACTTACACGTTTCTGTCAGTGCAGCTAAAATTCTTGAGCGGACCCGATTCCAAGGGGCGATTGATGTTACTCACATGCATCATGTCACGGTCTCAATATATATTTTATTTTCTTGTGTAAACATATCCGGTACCTCATGCAGTAAAAAACACATCCATCTTTGTAAATGTCACTTAAAGGAATACGAATTCGATAAACTTTACTTTACGTAAAAACATGTAAAGGTTCGTGAAATACAATAACCAACCGTGGGGCTACAATGGGGCAGAAAATAGAGAGTCCTTACAAACTCCTCTCCATGATAGGAAAAAAGCTCAACGCTCGATCGATATAAATAAATTGATATGAGGTAAAAAACAGAAGCCGTATGCGTTTTTCTGGAAACCTTTACAGTTCACGTTACGCGAGCTAATGACGTCAGAGGGCGTGTCTTTCGGGGGTAAATCTCTAGGGACGCGTCACAGGAACAAAATATCAACTATTGTGTCCGTGTTACAATCCATCATGGTATTCTTTCCTGACACCGTAAAACGAAACGACATTGTATTCTGCCTTTTATGAATTAATTCATTAAGTAAATAAGTATGCACACACGCGTTCCAAATTCTGTTGGCCTATTCTCACGTCATTATTCCGCCGCCGATATTTTAATCAGCAATTTGTATTTAAAAGCTTTCAGTGAAATAGCTTAATAGTGTGTGCACATATATTAAGTCGAATGTTTCGATCGCACTAATGTCTTCAACATTTCATTATGCCTAATCCTAAAAGCCTATTAGTGGAGTAAGCTCCCATCCAGCTGCCAAGTTTAAAAGTGACACCAACACGGATTTAAGTCCTGACATTTAAATGAAATATATTCGTATCTTAATGCTAACAAATTACACTCCTCGTGTACACCATCTCCCGAAACACAATTTTAATGATTTTAACTAAAAACATAGAGCAGCGGCACTTAACAATAAGATAAATGAGGTGTACGTACACGGAAATATACTGTCAAGAGGAAACCGTAATAATATTCTAATTACTTACGCAAGCCTAAAGCACCTTCGTATACCTTAAGAAGGCCAGTGGTGTCCATTTACTAGATAACAATGATAACACAGGCCAGCAATTAAAAAAAAACTTTTTTGACAATTTTGCTTGATTCTTATACAGGGTGTGTAAAAATTGGCGGAAGGGCTACACGGGGCGATGTTCTTCGTAAAATTCTAAGTCGAAAATCTTAATACGAAAATGTTGTACCACGCTTGCTGTGTCTGCAAGAGGTCCTCAAAGCTTTGACATTTAGTCCTTTAGTAAGCGTTATTATTTAATACTTGCAAATGAAAAAGCTGCAATTTGGAATAAAAATAAATTTCGAATAGTTTTTTTTCCTAGATATTGTGTTTTTCCTTTCAAAAATTGGTGTTGAAAATATGTAAATCACTGATTTTAATGACAGTAATACATATGGCAACATTGCCCTTAGCTGTCATCTCTGTTTTTCTCGTAATTATTTCTTGTTTGTGTTTTACGATACCCAAAAGTTTGCAGCTATGTTTACGAACTGAAGGCTTTTAGTTCGAACAAAAAATGTAAATACCTAAGTAAAAATTGCTGATAAAAAAATGTCCAAACGCAAATCAATGTAGGGTAACTGCTATAGTTATTGGCCCCCTTAAGCAAAATTTCATATTGCAAGTGAGATAATTAATTAATTTTTCGATATTAAAATATAAAAACTGAACTGTGGTGTAGACCAATAAACTTATTTTCATATTTAAAATTCGAATTTGATGTATCATAAGTTTTTAATAGTAAAAATTAATTATTTTTAAAACACTACGCAGTTTGTAGTTATTGGCATGTCTTTCGTAGTTATTGGCCCTGCATGTACCAGTTATTGGCATTCATAATAATTGTTACTTCTTTTCAAAATTTCTTACAAAATAATAACAATATTTATTGTTTTCTTGTAACTGTGCATTTAAAGATACCAGAGAAAATAATTCCTAATAAATAAATAGGGTTTGGGTACACAAAATTTTATTTTAACTAAAAATAAATTCTATTATAAACTTGTCTTTTACATAAAGGCTATTGGGGTAACTAAAAATATCATATTTGAACACTGTAAAAATATTTTTTTTTTTTCTATTTCAAAGTTTCAGTCTTACACTTTTCTTCTTTTTTCTTATTTACACAGTCTTTGATTGACATGTTTTACATGTGAATACTTTATCCGAATTTTTTTTGTATTTTAATATAAGTACATCTCAGGTGATAATTTCTGCAACATGTGTTACATGTTATTCCAAAATTGTTGCTATTAATATTATAGCAACAAGTAAAACATATACCAAAGACAACTTTGTTATTTAAAAATTCGTTTTGAATATTGTTTTCATTAGGTTGTTCCTCAATCTCTTGGTCAATATCAAAATTTTTAAATAAATCTTTGACATGAACTTCTCTCTTCTTTTCTTTGATTACTTTAATATTTTTACTATTATCACTCAATTTAATTATTGGCAATTTTAAATTATCACTTATTAGCACATTTGATACTATTTTAACTTTGTTTGATTTTTGTTTAAGTAATTTTAGTTTTTTTATTCTTTTCTTATCTTATTGCTATGGGCGGATGCCGCGTCAAGAATGAGTTAAGCCATCCTTTTCCAGGTGTATTGGTTTTGAACAAGGTTTCTCTTTTAGAATCCTCTAGAAACTTTTTAACGGATAGCTTAATATCGTCAAATCGTTTGGAAAAACCTTTTTTTTTCTGCTTTCTTCTAGCCATTATTATTAAAAAAAATCTGTAGGTGAATATCCGGTCATTGAACAATGTTGTATATTTCTGTTATTAACATAGGTAAGGGTTAAAAAACAAAATATTGTTGTTAGAATCTCATTTTCGCATAAAACATGTTTTTATTGAACACTAATACCTTACAGATTTTGACATTTAAAAAAAAATCATGATCAGAAGTATTAAAGTTACAATGTTGACTCAAAAAAAGAACATACTTACTATCTTATTTAATCTTTAATGAATTCAAATTACTTAAGAATATTTAGTTTCTTAATCTATTAATATACAGGGTGCAGTATCGAAAGACTTAACCTAGGTAATTCCATGATAATTTGGGGCTGTACAATCATTGGCTTCCCTTATTATTTTACAAGTTTCTAAACTGTATTTCAAGATAAATTTATTAGAGAACTTGAAGCCTTTTTTGTTGGCCTAGTTTAAAAATCTTTTTAAAAATGAGTTATCTGAATTTTAATTTTTAAATAAAATATCCAAATAGCCTATATCAATTACCGTCAAATACTTTATAATTTGGTTTAGTTAAAGAAAATATTTCTTAAAGGAGATGTACGTCAGTCAGAAAATTAAGCAATCTAAAATTATTTTGTTTGTTTTCTGAATTTTCAAAATATAAACTAAAACTTTAAAGTGACCAGGTATTAATCAACACATTAATTGCTGTAATATATTGTGCTTTTGCTCTTTTTGTTAGATACATTACAAAACTAGATCCTAATACATTAGATTAGATGTTGATAACATTACCCCATAAATTCCTAAACAATAGCCCAAACGATGGTAGCACTCATTTAGCATATTATTAAAAAAAACTTAACCATTCTTTATTCGTCACCTGATGGCACTTGCATTGGCAAGAATAAATTTGTGTTTTCAACTCGTATAACTGCTGCGGAATATTTATTTCCATCATTTCTCCAAGCTGCCCACTTGTGTTTTTCGTCAAAGTGCAAAATACAACTCTCCTTCGTTTTTCCATTTCAACTTTCTTGACTTTCTTAATTTTTACCTTCAAAATTATTCATAATATTCGTTTCAAACCTGTCACCTAAACGCTGAACAGTTAGGTTTAAGTGTATTGGTCTGTCTGGATATTGAACAGAAAATATATTGGACATATTCTGAATGCTATTCCCTACATAATACCACTTTATTACGAGGATTTTCTCCAGGGTTACATAACTCATACCCAGAAATGTTGTGTAGGTATATTTTTTGAAGTAAACCGATTGACAGGGATTGATCCAGACCGTTTTGATAACATTTAAAAATTCACACTTTTTTCGATAATTTTAAATTAGCGCTTAAAATAGTTGGAAAATGTTGACCTTACAGTGTCCCTTGAACCCTTGAATAACGTACATGAAAATTTAGTGTAAAGTAATTAGGGGAGAGACTATTTGAACAGGTCTATATTAGCATAAGATTTATGTTAATGATGTTATCCATCTCACCACGTTATTACTTAAGATGGTTGCAAAATTAATAATTTTGTGGATCAGCGTTGACGAAAAGCTCTGGTATTTTAGTAGTTTTGGTTAGTGTAAGTAAAAATTTTAGCCGATCGATTAATTGCCTCCCTAAAAAAAGTGACCCGCCTGGCTATAATCTATTAATCTCGAAAACGAGACCTTTTAGACGAATAAGACTTGCTCCAAACGGTAATTCTTTGAGCAAAAATATTTTTTTACTATTACATTATTCTATACACAATGGCCTAACGGTCCCGTTGGGTACGAGTGCGCAGCGCGAGTAACACGAATTATGATTTTTTCGATTTTTAGGAGCTACAATGAGTTGTAAATAAAAATTTAAGCCAATTGAATGTTGATCTCCAAAAAAGATGACCTGCTTAGTTATAATCGATATATCTCGGGAACGGAGCGACATGAGACTTGCACAAACGAAACGTAATTTTTTGCGCAAAGAGAATTGTACGCACAAGGCGGGGTCTAACGGTTGTGAAGCCCCGAAAGGGCTACGGAATTGCTAGTTTCATAACAAATCAAATAATCCTGCACTATAGGTACCCATGAACTACAGTTTTTGCTAACTCAGATACATTTTTAGCGAGTAGTTGGCGAAAACTCGCAATGGAAACGCGAACAATTACACGTCCTTGCTTGTTCATTCGTTTAGCCAGAACTTCTGAATTACGGTTTTGTATCTGTCAACAATGGCCCTAAGTGCAATCGATTTTCATTTATATTTTATTCAATTGCGAATTTTTCAATCAACGAATATACTTATTTGCGTGTTATACCTTGCGCAGTATCGTGCCGCTTTTGTTTTATCATAAAATAAATTAATTTTGAAATCGGCCTATGTTAAACACCGCCAAGTGGCCTTTACATGTTATCTAAATAAACCATTACACCATTTACCGTGCGTTTATCTGTAGTAAGTTTTATGTCACGTGCCGTTTAGGTTATCGCACTTTTTCTGCTATGAAAGTATATAGTGCTATCTTTCCGCTATATAAACGGAAATAAACCTGTATTTAAGTGAAGTTTATGTGGCCACCTTCATAAGTTACAAAACCAATTATCCGTAAAATATCGGAATGGCCAGTAAATTGGTGTCCAGCTGTTGTGTTGCGTGGTTCAATGCGATAGACCCTTATATTCGGTTTGTGTATTGTGAAGATGGGATTGGTTCGATCGGCGGAGAACATTCAATCACAAACAATAATCTGGACCACAATGTTTTACCAAAAGAAATCGTTTTCAGTGAAACATAAATAAAAGGGATTGGCAGGATCTTCAAACTTTCTCTCCTTAAAATCACAGCGATGTGCCTTTGTTTTTGGAAAATACAATTTTGATTTTTGCAAACTTTGAGTATAATTAAATATCCAGTTCCCTTATGAAGCGTGTAACGTAATTATATTTGTTTCATTTGCAGCAACCACAAATAATTAAAATCCTTCAACACAACATAATATACAAGGACACGACAGAATCAATCGGTAGTTAATATAGAAACGCTTTTTGTAAGCGACTGAAATTATCACCAAGTTAATCGCAAAAGTAATTAATATATTGAGACTCAAAATAATAATTTATGCAAAATACTGATTTTATTTCTTAAAGCATGCGTTTCCACGGTATGTTCGATTGAAAAATAGCAACAGTTTTATTTATACAGTGTGTACAAAAAGAAACGTAACGGATCAATATCTCGTCTTGTGACAACTTTACAAAAAAAAAAGTTTGGAATAAAAGGTGTTTGTGGTCATTTACTACATGAACTTAACCCGTTAACGCCCAGTGTCCTATTTGTAGGACAATATTTTAATTTTTTTTTGCGCCTTCTTCCGGCATATACAAACATTTACCGCGCTCGCCACATTGAAAGGAACACGTGTAAGCTTCCTTCTCTTGGATTAGTTTACGAGAATTATTTTGCACCATGGTGTAGAATAAATGTAAACACCACCTATTTGCGAGAATAGTGCGCGGTAATACATCTATAGTGCCCTTGACAACAATAACCCTGGTAATAATTTTTTTTTGCAGTTATGATATGCCAATAAACGTAACTAACTATGTAAACTATCATTTTTGGTCGATTTTCACCGAAGCTTTTTCCCAGAATTAGCAAATCTCAGTGTCCTATAAATATGACGCTGGGATTGGCAAGCACCTGAGCCATGTATACAATGTGTGAATTTTCATTACAGGTTTTTAACTTATCACACAAATTATGAATAGACATGTTTTTAAAACTTTGGAAGAGGCTTGGGAATATTGTATAGAAGAGGAAATTGAAGCAAACATTCTGGCGTTACCCCCTGACGTCGACGATATGATAGATGAAGAGGGCATTGACGACGAAGATCTTACATTTCCTGTAGTAAGTGACATTCCAGGATCTGCAGAAGTCGAGATAAATAACGATAAAGGCGACTTTGAAGAAGAATACGTCACCATTAACTTTCTTCGCAACGAATGCTCCTTCAACTTCAAATGACCCATCAACCGGAAAGAAAAGAAAATTAGATAAAAAAAACAAGATTGTACGGATTGGAAGAAAGTTATTTCAAGTAATGAAACAAATTTACTGGGTAACGTGCCTGATGAAAAATTGTGTGAACTGAAAGAAGCTTTAGCTGATTTGATATCGGTCAGTATTTTTGAACAGCTTTTTGATAGTCACGTTTATCAAATGATAGTAGACGAAACAATCCGTTGCGCATCAAAAATAAACATGACTTTTCTATAACTGCAGATGAAATAAAAATGTTTTTCGGATTCCTCATATTCACCGGCTATCACACACTGCCAAGCGAGAGAGACTATTGATCTGATGACGACGATTTAGAAGTAGCTTTAGTTCGCAAAGTGCCCTATAAAATCGACAAAAGAACTTGAAAAGGCTGCAAGAGGAACATATGATTTTCAGTTCGATCAAAAAAATAAGATTTTAGTTGTTAAATGGAACGACAACAAATGCGTGTCTCTGGCAACAAATTTTGATACCGTGGAACCATTAGCTTCAGCTCCTCGATGGAGTAGGAAAAAAAAAGAACGTGTCGCATTTCCTCAACCGAGAGTAATCCATTATTATAATAAGTACATGGGAGGTGTGAATCAGCACGATTGGTTGCTAGAAAAACATTCAATTTCTGTTAAAGGGAAAAAATGGAACGCTTACGTTTTGGGGCAATGAAAAATTATGCACAACTTGTTTTTTCACAATACCATAAAAACAATTAAATTTTAAATATTTTTTTAAAGAATTATTCCATTCATTATTGTTTCTTTTCAGATAAGACTTTATCATTACTTATTATACCTATTTCTATTTTTTACTGCAATATAAATTAGTTTTCAATTTATCGTATAAATATATCTCTCCTTCCCAGCGTCCTATCCATATGACAGCCCCTAGCACATGAACTAGTGGGAGTATTAAATTTTGGCAGGTACCAACGTCTTTAGAAGACCACAAATAGCAAATTATCTGAAATTCATATAGGTGTGACAAAAAAAATTAATTTGGGCGTTAATGGGTTAAAATGTTTTTAACTGTATCTACACAGTGTTTTTTTGACCGATACGTCAGTTTGTTTCTTTAAATAGAACACCCAGTATATTTTATAATTTTTAGATATAAAATTGAATTCTCTTTTAAAAGTATAAAGGTTTTATGTATCTAAAATCAGTTGTTTTTGAGTTATTTAAGTTTTGATAAAAATACTGACAGAAGTCAAAAATGGTATCTACTCCTATTTCACAACTTGACTATGTCAACGTATTCCTTTGAAACGTTTTAGGAGAATAGTGCCATAGTGATTTTTGACTAGTTAAAACTTTAAAATAAAACAGGGTGTTCCTTATGCCCTATCATAAATAAATGAACAAACAAACCATGGAAACCACCAAAATAAATCGTTTTATATTGGAATATTTGATGGTTCATGTTTATTTATTTTATTTTTTACTAAAAAATTGTAGGTTTTACAAGAACAAAACAGTTTCTAAATAAATCGATCTTTCAAACAAAAAAAATATATGTATACAGGGTGGTGCTTTTTTCGATGCTCACCATTGCTATCTTGGAAACGGTAAGAGATACAAGGTCGGTTAATTTAGAGAAAAGTTGCACATTTTTATGGCGATTAAGAATCTGAAAACAAATCCTGGTTATATTGATTCGTTTTTGATTTATTACAAAAAAACTGAAAAATGTGAATTTAGAAAAATATTATTATCTTCCCTACCATTGACGCTATTTTATTTAAACTTGGTAACTTTATGTTTTTGACCGTCCTGGGTTTGATGACGTCAACAGAAATTTTCCTAACCTTCTAGATTTCAAGTTGCGATAGTCAACTTTTTTATTTCTTATGGCCGCCATATTGGATTTTTACACCATCAGACAGACAAAAAAATTAGCTTTTCAGATTGTAACCAACATACCTTTTTTCTTTCAAAAAACTTGTTGAAATTTTAAAATTTGTGTAAATAATTCATAAAATCGAGAATGCTCTGAAAAACAATTGAAACTATGATATAAATAAAAGCTGTAGAACATTTTATTGGTCTAATGATAACGAAATGAAGATTGTTGGAAACATATTTAGAAGATATGTTAGGCGAATTGCCATTATTAACAATTCAAAATCATCAGTAGTTTCAGCAAGAAGGAGCTGGTGCTTACAACGCCCGTATTGTAAAAGGATATTAATTTAGATGTACGCTTTCAAAATTCATGACTTGGGACGTTTGATCTTGTTCATTGGCCTCCGCGATCGCCATGTTTAACGCCTATGGATTACTTTTACATTGATGTTGTTTATGCAACCCTAACGGAAAATATTGAACTTCTTCGCCGTTAAATCAAAAATGCTTTCGACTCTATTTCGAGACAAACTATCCTAAAGGCAGTGGACGAAATGAATTTGAGGACTAACCACTAAGTACATCATACATAACGGCACGCACTTTAAACAATTTAAAGAATTATTTATCTGGTGTTTTAAATTTATTGTCATTTCGTTATTTTGTTAGACCTATAAAATGTTGTGTCACTTTTATTTATATTATATTTCAATTGTTTTTCAGAACATTCGCGATTTTATAGATTATTTATACAAATTTTCAAATTTCAACAATTTTTTCGAAAGGAAAAACGTATGTTGGTTACCAATCTGAAAAGCTAATTTTTTTGTCTGATGGTGTAAAAATCCAATATGGCGGCCATAAGAAATAAAAAAGTTGACTATCGCAACTTGAAATCTATAAGGTTTAGAAAATTTCTGTTGACGTCATCAAACCCAGGACGGTCAAAAACATAAAGTTACCAAGTTTAAATGAAATAGCGTCAATGGTAGAGAAGATAATAATATTTTTCTAAATTGACATTTTTCAGTTTTTTTGTAATAAATCAAAAACGAATCAAAATAACCAGGATTTGTTTTCAGATTCTTAATCGCCATAAAAATGTGCAACTTTTCTCTAATTTAACCGACCTTGTATCTCTTACCGTTTCCAAGATAGCAATGGTGAGCATCGAAAAAAGCACCACCCTGTATACAAAATTTTAGCACACCAAAAAGTTTTGATAAAAAACCAACAGGGATCGCACTTTTCAGCCCCCTGTGAAGGTGGGAGATGATTGAAAATATTACCATGTGAAACCTTTCAATAGGTATAAAACGTCTACCAAATATCGTTGTCCTACATTTATCCAAATTTGACAAATAAAATAAAAACCTAATTTTACTGCTCCTCTTTAGAAGGGTGTAACTCAGAAAGGAGACGTCTAAGGAAAAAAATGTATATGAAAGACTCCCCTTAATTTTCGATAAGAAATTTTTTTGCAATATTTATGAAACACTCTGTATAATGCTCATCACCTTTTTTAAATAAAACTTCCATCCAATAATCAACAAGGAATATGGACAATTATATTTTAAATTTAAAAAAAAGCATAATATTTAAAATTACAGTAATATTAAGCAAAAGTTAATAAAAGTTGAAAATGCAATTTAGATTATTTATGTTATTAAACGTTGTTATACAAACTTATGTTGTGATCGTACTACTTAGATTAACAGTTCACGATTTTCAAGGTAAAAAATAGCACATGGAGAAAGGCTATATTATCAGCCTTTTAAAAAAGGTGGTCAAACATTAGTCATATTTGTTCAATCGTAAAAAGCAGCTACTAAAAAGTATCAATCAACAAACATTTACATTTGCGTCAAGTAAACGCTGAGCATCTGTCAGGCAGGGGACATCTGCTATTGCCACCTGGTCGGCCACCCACTCACCCTAGCAGCAGCCACAGTATTACTGTGTATTCTCCCCGACACGTTTGGGAAACCTCACAATAGCCAATGCAGTCACCTTATCTTACTCAATTGTCTCAGTCCGACACATTCTATTTAAATTAACACGAAAATTGCACTGAAGGAAAGCTACAGGGATTACATTTAACAATAAGGCCCGTGTTAACCGGACGGTATATGGGGAAACACCAAAGATAACAGCTAGTTCCTTTAATGAACTAGTGGCATAGTTGTTTAGTTTACATTTAAATTAGAATTCGTTACTATGTTACAGCTAGCCCAAATAATTACAGTATCGCCCTGTAAAAGTGTTGGTTGTTTGTGGAAGACATATAACATTGGGGAAACTATTAAGGTTGGGTTGCATTTCAAACGCAACCGTTTCTTAACCTTTAAATGTCACAAACACTTCGAATTAGCGTCTCCTTACTATAAATAAGGTCGTGGAACATTAAGTTAACAACGAAATCTAATAGGACGTCGTACCAAGTGCATAATTTATACAGTATCTAATGGTGCTTACGGTGGCGGAGAGAAAACCACAAACAAAATAAATACTAATAGCCTATTCTGGACTCAATTTAAAAGAAGACCAACCTAGTACAGAATATAATTAGTAATACGAAGTTGAAAATAATGATTTAATATGTAATTTAATTTGATAATACCTAAAACATGGAACAAAACAAATTAAACTTTAACTTATAGAAACTTATTTATTTATTGAGTAAATCGTTTTTTCACTCTAGACTACAAAGTGAGGTGCGCTCACCACCGGGGAGCGCGGTATAATTCTTAATAAATTAATATTTCCATTTCCACAGCATAGTTTAGCAAATTTTGTAATGAAACTTTTTGGATTTTTATTTTGGGGTGCACGCTAACCTGCGACATTAAAGTAAGGGTGCGCAACCAAAAAAGGTTGGCGACCGCTGCTCTAGACGAAAATGGTAATTTTAACTTTTTTTTTTAAATTAACTGTAAGTTAATAGACATTTTAATTACTTAAGCTATTAATTATTAATATAAATTAATTAAAAATCAATTATCTTTTTTGGATTTATTTTCTTATTTTTATTTCTTATGTAAGGGCAAGATCACTTTTTAAACTTTCGCCTTCTCGTCAGTGGCTGTCTTTTTTGTTGCATTAAGACAAGAAATATTTCGTCAAAACAAAATAATACGTAGTTTTATTTTTCTTATTTATTAGTACTGTATTAGTAATATGTTCCTATTACATGGAAAACAGCTGAAGTATCTATTAATGTTACCAAAACCGTGGAAACCGATCGATGAGATTATATCATATTGGCCAATTTCACTTCTACCTATAACATCAAAGCTTCTTGAAAAGCTGCTATTAAAAAGGATAAACATCATAATTGAGAGAAAATAACTTATTTCATCACATCAGTTTGGATTTCGTGACAAACACTTCACTGTAGACCAGGTTCATCAAATAATAAATGACTTGGAGAAGTTCTTAAAAGAAAAGAAAATTTGTTTGGCAACATTCCTCGATGTTTCTAAAGCATTTGACAAAGTCTGGCATAAAGGATTTCTAATGAAATTTAAGATAATGGTTCCTGTTCAATATAGTCAGCTTCTGGAGTCATATTAATTTATCTCAGCGAACGTTTAAGGTCAAAATGGAAAACGAATAGTCAGAACTTGCGTTTATAAGAGCAGGTGTACCTCAAGGAAGTGTCCTTGGACCGGTATTGTACCTGCTGTATACACATGACATTCCAGAGACACAAAACGTAAAACTCGCCACCTGACGACACCGCAGTTCTAACTACGGGAGCAACCATAGACGAAACAACAGAAAATCTCCAAAGCGCAATTAATAAAATATATGCATGGACAAAACAGTGACATATAAAAATTAACGAAGAAAACACTGTCCACGTTAATTTCACCAACAAATGAATAAACTATCTACCAGTGTATCTAAATAATAATATAGCGCCTTGCAAAAAGACTGCTAAATATATTGGCCTAAACTTAGACGTCAAGTTAAAATGGAAGGAACACGTCAAAAAGAAAACGGAACAGCTGAAGATAAAGTATAGAGATATGTATTGGCTGATAGGAAGAAATTACCAGCTTTCTATCCAAAACAAACTGCTCCTATACAAACAGGTGCTCAAACCTGTTTGGACAAATGTTTTACAATTATGGGGCTGTACCAAAAAAAGCAACTACAGCTGTCTTCAAACATTCCAAAACTGTGTATTAAGGAGCTTAGTCAATGCTCCTTCGTATGTTCGGAACAGCGATTTACACCGGGAACTCCAGGTTGAATCTGTCCAGGAAGAAATTAGAAAAGCTGCCAAAAGCCATGAGGAGAGGCTCCACAGACATTCCAACATTGAAGTGCTCCAACTTCTCGATAATCGAAAACTAGTGCGTAGGCTCAAAGGGATTAAACCCTTTGAACGTGTATAGACTGAAAGTGTACAAAAGCAGAGTACAGTGCTATGTAGTCACACAGTAGTGTAGTGATTAGATTGTAATCGTGACTAGGATTGGCCATTGACGACATCCAGACTCAAACATAAACGTAGCAAATTAGGTTTAAGTTAAAATATTTATTAATCTCTAGGATTAGGTGCATCACAAATTTTAAATTAAAACAAAAATTATTAGTAAAATTTGATAAACTATTCCAATTTTTTTTTTGTGATGATTCTGCAAAATTCCTGAAATATGAAACAAATGTGTAACTTTTTGTAAAGAAGACAAAGGTCTTTTTAAAGATTTTATTTGACAGCTGTCGTCTATATCCTAGTAGGATTTATCATGGAGCAGTACACAATTATTGCAAAACGCATACAAATCGTTGAATTCTATGACGAAAATTCACGTTCTTTCACGAAAACACTTCGCATAATTTGTGCATTTTTTTCTAGATAATCGTGTACCAAGTGAAACCGCTATTCGGAACCTAATTAAAAAATTTAAAGAAACCTGTTTACAACCAGATCTGAAGACGCCAAAGCACACTCGGGTTTGACGTTCTATAAAAAATATTGCCGCAACGAGTAAAAGTATCGAAGAAGGCCCAAACACCTACATTTTTTGTAAACGATGTTGAAAGGGTTGTTTCGGCCAATGGAATGCGCTATAAGGACATGTTGATCAACTTTTTGTGGCCCGAGCTGGAAAATAAGGATCTCTACTTCCAACAAGATAATGCCACGTGTCATACAAGTGACGAAACAATCATTTTATTGCGTTCCAAATTTCCAGGTCGTTTTTTTTTTTTTTTTTTTAATTGTTGGCTTAAGGACGCTTCAACTACTTTGGCCATTAGCGTCCGGTGGAAGTACTGTCACAGCATTTGCCTATAGTAGGTAGAGGGAACCACCTGAAACCTCTACGATGACAGACGGCCGTGGGATTCCTTAATAAGATAGTGATATTCAATATTTTTACTCATGTAAATATTGATGTATTACACCTAACTGAACTGTCTTATTTTAAATAGCAACATCATATATTTTTGAACAGCGCAAAAAGTAAGCTTTTGATGTATATCAAAGCCAACCATGGTAGCCATTTAAAATAAGAAAGTTAGGTGTAATGTATCGATATTTATATGAGTAAAAAAATTGAATTGGATTGTGCAAAAATGTCTAAAGTTTTTCTTTATCTTTTTGTTTAAGCGAGATATTTAACATTTTTGAAAATTTACAAAAATCGGTTTTTGACTATATTTCGAAAATTAAAAAAGATATCAAAAATCTGTTTACGACAATGAATTCCTCTCGAAAAAAGAATTCGAGACTACGTACTTGGTTTTTTTCTATCTCTGATAATAACCGAGATACCCCCCCTGTATTTGCATTGAAAATACGCCGCCCTGAACATACGGTCTATGTATATCAATCAATTCTTCTTTTGAAAAATTCATATTGAATATGTTATACTCATTTATTTATGCTTTAACAATTGACAGCAAATTACTCTGACATTTGTTACTACAGAAATTATTGTTTCTATTGTCAAAGTCGGGGCCTACTCCGAGAAAACTAGGAAATTCCTACACAACGCTTATAAGAATAAGTAAAATGTAAATATCTCAGAAAATATTCATTTTAGGTGAAGGTAAGTATTAAGAAAAGTTGAAGAAAAACAAAAATGCAACAAAATGACGTAATAATATACAGGGTGTTTCATTTGAAAAAATAAAGTTATTGATGTTTGAAAATTGGGAAGTTGGCACATCTTTAAGAAACACCCTGTACAATATAAATTAATTTTTATGTATTTAGACTATGACTACACCTTTTGACTTTGTATGTACAAAATATCATTTGCCAATTATTATTCATAACGTTGTGCTCTTGACAAGTATTGTACCCTGTTTTTCTGGAAATTCAAAGAGTTTTTGAGATAAATTGGCAACGTCGCAAAATATTGAAAAAAACAAAATACTGTCATATGGAGATTTTCTTGCTGAATTCGATTATGCAAAGATATACTGGGTGTTCAATTTAAAAAAAATACCTTTAGTGACGCCCCACTTTTATGAAACACCCTGTATACTTGAAACTAATTTTTAAACATGCACGTCGAGAAATACTACAAGTTTCATTAATTTTTTTTTAATAAGTTGACATTAAGGGTAATAATGGACTTTATCGCACTATTGGCGCACCCTGTATAACTTTTGATCTCCGATAATTAAAGCTATGAAACATAGCTTATCAGAGTTTAACTAAAATACATACGTACATATTTATCATGTCTATAAAATGTGAAGTTATGCCGTTTTTGTATAATTAACAAGGATTGCTCTAGAAACGTTATGTGTTGCCCGCGAGCTCTGCTTTACTCTATTTCGTCACTTAAATTAGAAATATAACTAGATACATGGTATTATTGTACATTTCACACTACAACTATCAAAAGGAAACTGCTACCTTAAATAATAAGCCCCGACGTAATTTAATGTTGGGTTCGTTTTGCAAAGAAGCCTTTGAAATGATGCTGAAATGTTATCCTGCTGTTAACAGCGCGAATATAATAAAAAGATAATAAAACAGACTTGGAAGCCGTATTGTTATTACTAGAAAATGTGCACAAATTGGTATTTTTATTTCGAAATTTATGGTTAAAATTGTGGTTCAATAATAATGAAACATAAAGCAGTAAATATTTAGAATTCGTATTTCTACATTGAATTTATGTTGCACTTACTTGGCCAAGAATTTTCATCTTTCTTAACTGTTGACTGCAAAGCACCAATTTTGTTACAAACTAAATTTCGATTTCTCTGTTGCTTTTAGAGTATCTTAATTCGCTTGATTAGGGCTCGTACTTGTGTATATCTCTTAGGCCCGATCGCACTTGTTTTAAAATACGAGTTAACCCCCAAAACTAGGCAACATTAGGGTCAACTATGCTGCGATTTTGCCTAGTTCTAGGGTTAACATGTTTTAACCCCGGGGTTAATCCCAGGTTCAACTTTCATGCAATCGGGCCTTAAACTAATACCGTTTCGGATGTCGTAAATCGTTGCTACATATCTGTGTATTTAAAGTAACTACGTAAATAATATTAATGATTGGGTCCCTTAGTTTCGTTGTTGAATTTACAACTTTATTAAAAAGCAAATAATGCAATTTGTGTACTTGATCACCGATAAATTTTTTTATTATTTAAGCAAACTGCACCAGTAAATATTACATATTCAAGTAGAATTTAAAAATCATTTAAACGACTGTGCAAACACTATAGTCAGGAATAACATTCCAGAAGATAGGCGCGGCATACTAAGTAGGTCGAACCCCTAACGGTGACAATAAAGCACGGGGCTTAAAGAATGCAAGTGAACGTCAGTGGGGCAAATCAGACTGAGAATCAGACAGTGCAGCACAGTAAACATGTGACTAAACAAGCGAAACAAAATTGCAGATTAATAACTACAAGTATAACTTTTTTAAATGGATAATCAATTGCAGATTAATGTTTAAAATTGATTGGTAACAGTAAAAGAACAATATTTTAGATATGCGATATGCTCATAAACAAAATATTTTTCTTGGAAGTTTTAATGTGCTTACCTATTAAAATGTTTGTTAACCCTCCGTCCGTCGGGTGCCCTCTTGAAACACTTTCGATCGGGTATGGTCTGTGGAGACCAAAATAAAATAGCTTCTGAAGGGCACCAACATGCCTTCCAGTGCTAATTTTGCATAAATGTGTTTTCTACGAACCTCTTTCTTTATAGGGTGTTTCATAATTGAATGCTGATCCTTAAGGGTGTTATTCCTTGGATGATTTTAAGAAAAAAAGTTCATATCAATGTAGGTCCGCAACCGCCGTATTTTTGAGCTACAGGGTGTTAAAAGTTGAAAAAAATATCGGTTTTTTCGTAATATCTTTGATACCGCTTTAGATATTTTTTTGAATTTTAGTAGGTACTAACTAGGTATAAAAACACATTTTTTTCAGAAAAAAAAATTGTTCTATTTCTACCAATGGCGTCCGTACTAACATGTCCTTGAATATTTTTAACGAAAAAAATTATATGCCACTGTTTGTTTTTTCAAAATAAATGTCATTTTTACAATTTTGCTTTATCTCTTAGTAAAAATTGCCTCCTGACTTTTTTTTGTCCGACGAACGGTTTTCGAGTAAAAAAATAAAAGGCTATTAGGTACTCTTAAAGAGAAACAGAGTACATTTCACTTTAGTATTAATTTTTAATAATCAAGTAAATACATTCAAGTACATGTTAGTACGGACGCCATTGGTAGAAACAGAACAATTTTTTTTTCTGAAGAAAATGTGTTTTTATACCTAGTTAGTAGGTATCTATCTACTAAAATTCAAAAAACACCCTGTATCTCAAAAATACGGCGGTTGCGGACCTACATTGATATGAACTTTTTTTCTTAAAATCATCCAAGGAATAACACCCTCAAGGATCAGCATTCAATTATGAAACACCCTGTAAAATGCCTAAATACAGGATTAATTCCAAACACATTTTTCTTTTGTCAGTTGAATTTGAAAAAAAAAACTTACAGTTTTACCGCATATTTATCAAAATTTGAGAACAACGCCTAAATAAATGATAATAAAACTGTCTTACAAGAATATCTATTTAAATATATACATTTTATTAGGGAAAAATTAAAAAACTAAAAAATAAAATTCTATGCACAATCTGGAGGGGGTCAAACTGTGATCTCCATGTTTGCAGCAAGCCATTATGTGGTCCATGCACAACCAGGATTTACAAATTTTGCAAAAAAAAAACGTGTTGATAAAATGTAACTATAGTGAAAACTATATGAACTTTTTATTCACTTTACTACTTTGTAAATAATAAATAACAGACATCCACTACGAATAGGTTCAATCGTGAACTGAAGTATTGATGTGGTGACGAATAGTCAGTAATTAGGGGAATACCCGAGTTATAATGTATAACATAAATCTAGTTGCTTGCACGAAGTTTATAGACACAAAAATGCACAGCGCTGTCAACTGAAATGAGATGGTAACAACATAATCAACTGAGAAACATTGCAAATATTGTTACCCGTTTGATCGGGTGGGGTATATCAGGACAAAATGCTATGCGGCAACTAGCTCAAATTTTTAATGACAGCTTTGTATAGGGAAAACAGTTGCTATTCATATACCTGAAAGGTACTGAGGCGGTAGAAATTTTGTAAAAAATAATAAACAAATTATTAAAAATTTTATTTTGCCGTGGACTCACAGACCACACCCGACGAACGGAGGGTTAACCAGTGAATGAATGAAAAGCTTTTGATTTTGAATGAATTAAAAATTGTCTTTTTACTTTAGCTGCAGTATTTGCAAGGTATCCTTTTAGTTTAAATCACGTATCTGTGTCTATAAGTTGCATATTTTTGTTTAAGTTGCAGTTTAAATGAATTAATTTGATCAAAACGAAGAATTTGTGTAATTTATCGGAGGTGTATAAATTAATTACTCTGAAAAAGGAAAGCTTGAACAACAACTTACAAAACGGCAGCCAAGTACCAAGTCATTTGTTTAATAGAAGTTTCTTGTTGGTGCGGAAGAAGGAATTCAGCATCAAGTTTTGATTTAATTAAAGATGTGCAAAGTTTCTAAGGCTCAGTAAAACCTTATAAATATAAAAGTTTGAAGTTGAGAACGAGCACCGTTCTTCACATTCGCATTTTTAGCTTTTTGTCGTTACGTCAGATCGGTTGCCCTCTCGGAAACACGCCATTGTGAGGAACATATTGTAAAAAGTCGTAACAATTTATGTTTAGTGTTTTAAGTTCTCTAAGACTAGCTCGTTCGTTTATTTTTGTTACTCGGCAGAGCTTGCGACAAATTTATTTGATGTGTTTATACAACCTTCGCCGTTTGTGGTAGGTATAGATCAATAAAAAAATGAGAATCTCCTCAAAGAACGATACAAAAACTATAATACGATGTGAAACAGACAGTTTCCACGAAGAGCTTGTACATGTTTTAGTCTTTTATTCATCTGTCACTTTACTGCATTTGTGTTTGAAAACTTTGCTGCTAAGTTTTCTGCAATTTCAGCTCATTTTCGCCAATTGTATCGTGCATTTTCTTCGCATTTTTCTCCCAACATCCTTTTGTTTTCAACTTTACAAACTCATGTAGAAACGCTAACTTCGACAGAAATTCTGTTAAACACTACCTGCATACATTTAACGTATCGTGTTTCGTTTTAGAATCAGTTGGATAACGAGTATTGACATAACTTAGTTTAGAAAGATATTTTGAATTTAAAATTGCTGCAATGTTGATCAGAAAAATCAGCTGAACACTTAATCTCACGTTAACTGTTTAATGATGGACAGTAATGTATTTATTTTGGGCAAAAAAGTTCAAAAAAATAGCCAGCAGAATAACTTTCAAAATATTAGTAAATGATCTTAGGCTTAACTTTTCCAGGTAAAGTTATTTCATAAAAAATTGCAACGTTATTAGGTTTTGCGGTTACATTTATATTTTAAAGTGCATTGATCGTGTGATAAATACCATATTCAGAATTTTACAAGTATTTTTTTGTACAAAAATTCCTTATGAAGCATGTGAAAAAAAATTAAGAAAACGATGGTAGGTCTATAAAAGACTAAATAATATTTCACTCAGAATCTAATTAATTAAGTGTGGAGACAACTAAAAGAAGTGTTTTTAGTAATTTAACACGTTGGTCGCCACGTCAGCCGTATAGGGCTGACAACACTGGGTTCTTAAGGCGCAATGGCAGACCTGCATAGCTGACACCTGCATCTTACAACTTTCGCTGTGGGCTAAGGAATAGTTTTATGTCAAATTAACTTGGATATTACGCAATCTTTCGATAAAGTATGGCACATGACGGCAACAACATCGGTGCATGTTACGTTTACGATGAAAAGAAGAAATTGTCCACCAATAACGTTAAATAACCAAACGCTTCCGCAAGAAACCAGCGCAAAGTATCTTGGTATACACCTAGATCGACGACTAACATGGAAGCCCCACATCGTTGCCAAACGCAAACAACTGAATTTAAAGTTCAAACAGCTCTAATGGCTTCTTGGGCAAAATTCTCAACTGACCACAGAAAACAAGCTTCTGATGTATAAAACTATATTAAAGCTCATCTGGACGTGCGGTATTCAGCGTTGGGGATCAACAAGTTTATCAAATATTGGAATACTGCAAAATTTCAGTCGAAAACGGTACGCACTATAGCCAAAGCTCCGTGGTATGTGTCGAACAAACTCATCCGTAGTGACTTTAATGTAAGTACAGTGCTCGAAGAAATTAAAATCTATAGTAAAAAACAGGGACTGAGAACGGAACGAAAACGAAAACTTTAAATGAAATTAACCGAAATTTTTTTAAGAACGAAAACGAAACCGAAAACGAAATTATTATTTTTCGTTCAAGAACGAAAACGAAATAAATATTTTCCAAAACCGGTTTTAACCGGTTTTGTCGCTATTTCAATTTTATTTGTTAAACACAAACGCGAATTAACCTTCTGTGCTGGGGAGACTCCACGAGGCAGTAAAAAATCTCACTTGAAATAAGTGAGCTTCACTTTTATCCATATATTTACATGAGTATGTATTAACAACTTTATTTATAATTGCAATTTCGTGTAACACAATTAACGATACAGATATTCTCTATTTCTAATTTCTTTTTTAGATCATCAATATAGAATATACACTTGATTGGATATATATTAGCAATGTGTATGTTTTATTTGCGTTTAGACAATTATTATTAAATAGTAAAATTTATTCTTACTTCGAAAAGGACTAATGCAAAAGCACATTTATTGGAAGATGTGTTGCTAGTAAGATTTAACGGAATGTGAAAATGTATATTGTATGGTATGTACAAACTATAAAGTTAAAGTATATTTTAAGTTAATATAAGTTTTTTTTTAATATCTTTTTTATTTATAACATTTAGTAAATTATCCACTTGAATTCATTCTTTTGTCTTTTTAAATAATTACAGCAGGATCTTATTTAATTCAAATGCATAGATTTTTAATACTAAAACAAATTTAAAACAGCACTTGCTATATTTTCATATTTTTAGATAAAGATCGTGTGTCTAATTTAACCTAATCACGTTGTGTTTTTGCACCTTACGGGTGTTAGACTTAATAAAATGATTAAATGTTAATGTGTTTAACGATTTGGTAAATTTAATATGGCGATGGTTCGCCAGTCTAAAATATGCTGTCCGTGAGCGTCAAACCCCATCGTCATCGTTTAATTTTAGTTGAGACGCAAATATTGTTATTGTATTTATAGAGGGTTGTGGTGACTAGAAAAAAAAAAAGTTTTTTTGATGACAAAAAAATATTGTAAAACCTGTTTTAACCGTTATTATTTCGGTTCACGAAAAGGAAAAAAGAAATTTTTCGGTTAGAACGAAAAGAACGAAAACGATATATTTCGTTTTCGTTCCGAACAGAAACGAACGGAATTTTTTTCGTTTTTAGTCCCTGGTAAAAAATACCAACACCGTTTGGAAGTGCATCCTAATATAAATCTGCTAGGCTAGACAATAGTAGTGAAGTGCATCGGTTAAAACGTTTTAAACCCTTGGATTCAAGGTTTAGGTTTACCTAATTTAAGTAATTTAAGTGACTCTTAATTAATAACTAACTCTTAGAGCTGTTTTAACTTAAAGTGGACTGTGACGCCGAAACCAAAACTGGTTCAAAGCGTTTATTACTGCGCCAACTAAAAACATCCGTCAGTTCCAGCAACGCGATTATAACCTGTAAATGTATTTACCGGTACTCCAAGTTTTTAGAAAAGTCCAAGTTTCAACCGCCATCCCCTCTCTTTGCGCATCTCGCGCCCCACTTTAAGTTACAACTGCTATAACTATTAAGCTAGTAATAAGTTAGTTAAGTGAAATATGTTAGGCTACTGTCACTGGACAGTAAGCCTTCACAAGTCTAGATTGTCAACGCTCATTGCTTCATAGTAAGCAGGTTGCAAAAAAAACCTTAAAAAGTTAAAAAAAAAATTAGTGTGGCGATTTTTGTGTTGACAATTATAAAAATAAAAGAATTAAATTTAAAGAAACAACTTTTTTCACAAATTTTTTATACTTTAATTAACATTTACTATTGCTAAATCGTACAGAATGATCGAGAACGGCTTTAAACAGCTTCCAATTATAATAAAAACTTAAGTAAGTGCTTGAATTGGCCATAAAAATGGCGAAAATTTGTAAATCACAGTCATGTCGCCATTAACAAAAAATTGCCATTGCAGTATAAAGTACAGATTTCATTTACAGACAACTGAAAGGTGTTATTGTAAAATTGATGGGCAATAAAAATGCTTTACATAGGTATTATCGTGGCTATGCAGGTGGCGGAAAAGAACAGTAACTCTTAAAATTTAAACCTGAGCTCGTCTGATTTATGTGTTCATTCTCTCTCGTGAATATTTCATTGCATTACAAATGGCAGTCGTTATTATTATTTTACCCCTGCGCGCATCGACCAGGTTCGGCTTTAATTGGCTTAGCTACAGATACTAACTGAAATATATTCCTCGTTTTACGCCACTTGTCAGTGATTATTTTTACCATCCAAGCTTGTATTGTACATTACATTATTCATAAAAGCAAATTTCAACTCAGTCAGAGATATTTAAGTACCTAATAGCTTATTTTATCCGGAATTTACACTCACTATTAAATTTTATGCGCACCAATAATAATGATAGATTGTGGAAAAGTAAATAAGGGAATCACAAAAATGTCGACAGACAAAAAACAATTGCTCGAAAAAAGCGTACATTTTTTAATGCTTATTGTTTATAACTAAATCATAACAAATTGACGTGTATAAGACAAGCTTAGTTTAATTTAATAAACATATATTATCAAATCTTAAAAGATTGATGTTGATGGTGATTGGAAATGAGATAGGTTTGTATAAAAATTAATTGTTGTACCCTTAAATCAAGATAATTTAGGTAAAGGAAGTGCTACAAAAGACCAAATTAGAGATATACAAATCAGCCTTTGCACTAACACGGATAGAAGGCAGTAAATCTTGGGAGCTAACCACAAACAATAGAAACAACTCTACATGGCAAAAGAAAAAGGAAATTCCAGTTGAAATAATAGAATTATAGCCGGAAAACGAAAGGAAATCTTTGGTTAATCTGATAAAGAAATACACGTGAGCGCGACTAAATGATTTTTCTAGACTTTGACATACGTTTAGTTGGTTATTTTTCATGAAATTAAGCAGGTTTAAGGTATGTTTTAGAGCTTACGTATTAATTTTTAATGCTTATTATATTTATTAGGTTTTAAAGATACTAGTCATCGAGCCTGACGGATTATTCAATTTTCATCGAAGTGTCCTCATCACGTCAGTGGTGCTGATTAGTGCTAGGCTAGCAAATCAGTTCATATATTCTATTATTTTGATTACTAATAAACAAAACATATAAAAAAACATGCAGGGTGTCCCAGATAACATTTCCAACATCGGGATCTGGCTTATTATAAGAGATACAGGATACAGGTTTGAATAAATTAGATGAATTATTCCCAAGTATGACAGGAGCTACAATCCATTTTTAAAAGTACAACATTTTTCTTACTTCAGATGTTATAGCAAAACAATGAAAATAAAAATGTCGAATGTCGTTTTTATATTATGAATTTTTGGTCTTAATCATTAAATCAATTTAATTTGTACCTTCTTGGGTACATTTTTTAAGTAGAATGTAACCATTATTTTAGCTTTTTTGAACACCTTCCATTGTCGAGATATAACACCTAATTTCATTTTTTTTAGGGGTCACATAGTTGGCTATGTAATAGTTAAATGTGCTTTTTTCTCTCTTTTAAGTAAGATATTACTTGCTATATCTATTTTCATAAATAAGTCGCAAATCAAGAAAAATCGTATTTTAACAGTCACTTATCAAGCTATCTATGAAAATAAAAACAAAAAACTAATTAAATGTCAAATGATAGTTACCAAGTTACCATTATTTGTCTGCGGTATCATTTATTAGAATTTCTTAGTATTGTTGGATAACTCGATAGTCTTTGTAGCAAATTCGTTATCATATTATTATTATGGGCACATTTATAACCAATTTTTTTTTTTTTTTTTTTAGGAATCCCTGTTTATTTACAATCTGTTGCTTTTGAACAATAAGTAAATGTTGTGTTAGCTTAAACTAAACTAAAACTAAACCTAAACTAAACTTGCTGAGAACAGTCCATTGACGGTTCTCTTCCTTGTACTATTATCTACCTAATTATTTAATTACAATGTGGAACGTATCAAAGCGTATAACTAATCAAACCTGGTAGGTAAGTCCGATGGTTTAAACCGTTTAAGTCTTCTGATTTCATCGTTGTTTTCTAAGAGTTGTGTGGCTAGGATGTTTGGATGCACAATAAGTCTGTCTTGGTATTTCACATAGAACCTTTTAATTTCTTCACGCACTGTTTTAATTTTAAGATCACTTTGAATTATGTGATTAGGCACATACCATGGCGCATCCACAATGCTTCTTAGTACTTTGTTTTGGAATCGCTGGAGGATTTCTATGTTAGAATTGCTGGCAGTACCCCAGAGCTGAATGCCGTATGACCATATAGGTTTTACTATGGTTTTGTAAAGCAGGAGCTTGTTTTCAATTTCCAGTTGTGATTTTCTGCCAGTTTTATAACCAATGAAAAATTTTATATGTCGAGATGTTACATTCTTTGCCATAGAAACTTTGTAAAAAAAGATAATTCTAATTCTTTATTGATTTGTTTTGGATTTTAGGTTCGTTTCTCGAAGAAACCATAATGTTTTAAATGCATTTCCAAATTTCTGTAATTGCGCAGCTCTAAGTATATTCGCTAAGATTTTACACAGTTTTTATGGCAAAAAATGTACCATCTCAACCTAATTTTTGTTATTTTTAAATGTACCTAGCCATAATTATAACAGTTACCACAAAGATATTGAATTACACAACAATACTATAAAATTCTAACAAATGATACTGCAGACAATAATTGATACTGTCATTTGAAATTTAATTTGTGGTTTTTTGTTTTTATCTTCATAGAAAGCTAGATAAGTGATCAGTAAAATAAAATATTTCTTGATTTTGTGACTTATTTATTAAAATAGATACAGCAAGTAATATTTCATAGCCAACTTTACGACCTATAAGAAAAATTAGGTTAGGGGTAATATATCGCAAATGGTAAGTGAAAAAGAAAATAAAATAAAGATTATATTCTACATGAAAAAGTACTTTAATTAAATTAAATTGATCTAATGATGAGACAAAAAAGTTATAAGAGAAACGAAATTCGATATTTTCATATTTTTTGCTAGAAATGTTAATTGGGATCCCTGTACAGGGTGGTCCAAATTCGATGGGATTGCATGGGTATCTCGCTTAATAGTCAAGATAGAGAAACGGTTAAATTACCAAAAATGTGCAGTTTTTTGAGACAAACTCAGAACCGTTTTCAAAAATATTCTATCATTTCCGGTTTTCGAGTTATCGAATAAAACGTGTTTTTTTGTCATATTAATAATGTGTCATATCTCCGTTATTGTTGTAAATATCAAAAATATTTATTAAGATTATTTTTGGATATTTTTATGTTTAATTTGATTATACTAATAAAAAAAATTTTACGCTCGCCGTTAAAAAGTTATGACACAAACTTACCTTTTTTTGAATGGAAACGATAGTTGGCTATGACCTATTTAAATTTCTCATTTTTTTCTCATTTCAAATATATGAGGGTTGATGTATTTATTTTTAACAATACGCAAGTTATGAAAGTTTTTTATTTTTTTTTTAAAAGAAAATCATAGTAGGCTGTGAAAACAAAAAATAAACAAGGTGTAAAACCTTATAAAACTCATGTGGTACAAGTTACCAAGGTTTTTTAATTTGTTATTGAGATAAATACGAAATTTTTTGAACATAAGATGAACAACAATATCCTACATTACTGCTGATACCGACTATATCGTTGTTTTCTTATTTTCAAATATTCACAATGTTTATCTCCACAACAAATTAAAAAACCTTGGTAACTTGTACCACATGAGTTTTGTAAGGTTTTACACCTTGTTTGGTTTTTGTTTTCATAGCCTACTATGATTTTCTTTAAAAAAAAAACTAAAAAACCTTCATAACTTGCGTATTATTAAAAATAAATACATCGACCCTTATATATTTGGAATGAGAAAAAAATTAGAAATTTAAATAGGTCATAGCCAACTATCGTTCCCATTTAAAAAAAGGTAAGTTTGTGTCATAACTTTTTAACGGCGAGAGTAAAATTTTTTTTTTTTAGTATTATCAAATTGAACATAAAAATATCCAAAAATAATCTTAATAAATATTTTTGATATTTACAACAATAACGGATATATGACACATTATTAATATGACAAAAAAACACGTTTTATTCGATAACTCGAAAACCGGAAATGATAGAATATTTTTGAAAACGGTTCTGAGTTTGTCTCAAAAAACTGCACATTTTTGGTAATTTAACCGTTTCTCTATCTTAAATATTAACCGAGATACCCATGCAATCCCATCGAATTTGGACCACCCTGTATATATTTCGAGTGTTTGGAGTTTTTACTAAAAGAAAGTTTTGTAAGATATTTCTCAATTAATTGCAGACGCTATTAATTTTTCATTTAGTTTTTTACTAAATTGCTTTTAAAAATGCTATGTTAAATATTATTTACACAACTTGTTAAAAAGCTTTTTGAAATAACTGTTATTCTTTTAAACAATTTCACTCTGTCTAAACCTGCAAAATGTTTATTATCTGTAGCAAAACAACTTTAATCGATAAAATTTTAAATAAGCAAACTAGCCTGTAGTTGGGTTTATGTTAAATTTTAAAGCTTGTATGAAGCTTACAACCCGGTCACCTAAACATTACTAAGATTATTCTTCTTTTTGTGTTTTAAGATGTAAAGAATAAAAAACTATGCACTTTGTAGATATGCGGTCGTAAATACATGCAAATAAAATCGTAATGAACCCATTTCCGACAATATGTTGCTAACGTATTGTGGTACTAAATCCTTAAACTCTTGTTAAGGGACAACATTAATCCCAGAAGGCAAATATAAAGGCTAACAGCAGGACTTGTTTCTAAAGCACTGCCACTTTGTAATAAAATATTCAATCCTTTAAGACCTCAGGCAATACCTCACTATCCTGAGTGCAGTACATCGCAGGGTCTGTCGCAAAAGACAATAAATGTAAATTATTTGGTTTATTATCATTGTGATAACCTTCTCATGATGCAACAAAACGATTATTTTTTCTTTCTGGGCTCAAAGTGTAGACTTATAGTTTACAAAGTGTGATTTTTCCATGAAGTGCAATCAGCAAGGCGCGATTTGTTATTTTTTACATAGGGTAAACTTAACCCTGATGTCAATAACCGGGTAGAGTAAACCCGGGCAAAAGTCCGCACTTAACTTTCTCAACTCCCTAAGTAAGTAAGTTTTATGTTTAACGGGTCAACATTTTTTTTATGAACACATTAGACACTTCTCATTGCATCATAAAATGGGTTGCCACCAAAAGTAACGAATTCAAATAAAAATATTTTTTTTATGGTTTGATGTAGATTGGTACTTTTGCCCCACCCTATGGGGCAAAAGTCCAAATTGATGGGGCAAAAGTCCGTTTGCGCATTCGTCTAATTAAAATGTTTACATCTTTGACACATTAATATACGGTGTGTTATTTTATAAAATGAAAGTTAATTCTCTTTAAAAATACAAAATAAAAGTTCAGTCCTGTAACAAAATTTAAAAAAATATCACATTTAAAAGAACACAAAAAATATTTGACGAATTCAACAAAAATCACAGGCGAACTCGCCGGTTTCAAAATTTGAGCAACTTTCGTGCCACTAGAGTGATCGCACCCAAAAGTGGACCGCGAGATGCGCAAAGAGAGGGGATCGCGATTGATATTTAGACTTTTCTAAAAACGTTGACTTTTAGTGGACTTAATTTGACTACTGTGATTTACAGGTTATTACCACGTTGCTGAGACAGGCCGATGTTTTTAGGTGGTGCAGTAATAAACGCTTTGGACCTGTTTTGGTTTCTGTGTCACAGTCCACTTCTCGCTGCGACCACTCTAGTTGTGGCATTTACTGCACAATCTAGTCCTCGACTGGTGGATCTTCATATATTTCTTAACAACCTGGGCAAACAATTTCGTTTCCCCTTCTCTGACATGGCTGTTCGTTAAATTATCGTAGAATCTTTCTATTTGGACTTTATTGAAACCTATAATCCTTCCGACGCTTGTCTTTTTGGGTGTTTAAAAGAAAATTTGTGTCGAGATAAAAAAAACTTTTGGTCCAGTCGTCTCCCACCATTTGTGACTCCTTATTAAAATCGTTTACGATGTTATTTTGCGAAGCAAAGTCAAAAGCCAACCGCCGATTTTTTTTTTCTAGTAATTCCGTAGAACCTTACGTCCATCTTTCTATCTACAGTGATCAGCCAAACTTGCTGCGTGATCAGACGTAAATGTGGATTTGAATCTTTCCAAATTAAATAAACGGGACAAAAGCCCGTGTGCGGCCTTTTACCCCAGTCAAGACTGTGGCTTTTTGCCCCCATGCGTGCTAATTACGATAAAAGCAATATGACGGCATCTTTAGTTTAAGTTAGGAAACGTTTGGCGACATGATTGTGTAGCTAAAATGGAGGGTGTTTATATAAAAAAAAGTTGCATGCCGGTTGTGAGAGAATTTTAAATATCACTGCCTATTAAAAGATCATCGAAAACTATAACAAGCCAAGCATTTTCACACTTAGCTCATTTAAGCAGCGGTTTAACTGCCGATCAAGCTAGAACTATGTGTCCACCACAGATACTGTATCTCAACTACCTATAATAAAACCTATTATCTCTTAACTCTCCAGTTCTTCCTATCCCTAATAGGACTTTTACCCCGGTGGGGACTTTTGCCCGGGTTTACTCTACACGGGTAACCACCTAACTACTTTTGGTGACATTTTTTAAAATTGTAGTGATTTTTTTAACCTCTCAGATCGTCGCGATTTTACCTGTTTTAAAACGAAATATGCTTTTATATATTTCCCGTTCTGAAACAAAAAAATATTTTTTATCAAAATTCACATAGTCATGGTTCAATAATCGGGTACCCGGGTACACACCTGTAGAAAAATGAGGTTTATGAGCAATTATTGATTAAACACTAATATAAATAATGCAAAACAAAAAAAGAAATTCAAAACATTGTCAGGAAGTGAGAGGATAAAGCAAAAAATATGGGACTAAGCATCAACGAATCGAAAACCAAATATATGATAATGGGACCTAAAAGGAAAGACATAGAAAGGGAAGAATATCTATCAATCAAAATCGAACAGAACAATTAGAGACGCTTTGAGAAAGTAAGAAATTTTATTTATCTGGGTTTTCAAATTACTGATAACAGCGACAACGGAAAAGAAATTAGAGCGAGACTTTCAAAAGGTAATAAATGCGCGGGTTATCCTGCGACAATTCTTAGATCCAATATTATCTCAAGAAAGACCAAAGTAAGATTGTACAAAACAGTATTAAGACCCACTGTAACTTACGCTTGTGAAAATTGGATAATCAACAAAAAGAAGACCTAGAAAGGTGGAAAAGGAAATTATTGCGGAGGATCTACGGGGAAATAAAAACAAATACCGGAGAATGGAGAAGAAGAACAAACGAGGAAGTAATGAGATTGTGCAAAGAACCGTCCATAACCGAAGTAGTAAGGGCCCAGAGAATAAGATGGCTTGGGCATGCACAATGCCTCTCCAACCAAAGAAACACGAAGATAATGATTAAAGCGAGTAGAATGGGTGTGAGAAAAAGAGGGAGACCTAAGAAAAAATGGCTGGAAGCGGTCGAGGATGATTTAAACAAACTAAAAGTGACGATATGGGCAGAAGCAGCGGAAAATAGAAAGAAGTGGAGGGAGACATAGTAATATTTTCAATCATCTCTCACATTCACAGAGGGCTAAAAAGTGCGACCCCTCTTTGTTTTTTTTTATCAGAACTTTATGGTGTGTTAAAATTTTGCAATTTATATTTTTTTACAGTTTGATTTACTCAGAAACTTTTTTTATTCTTTAGTTTTTATCGATAAATAAAACAAGTAAACATGCACCATTAAATATACCAATATAAAACGATTCATTTTGATGTTGTTTATGTTCGCATTGGGTAGAATTGACGGGTGTAATTCATTTTGAAGTTTAAGAGGTGACAACACGACAACACCTGTCAATTCCAGGGGTTTGGAGCGGAGCGCGGAGCTGGAGCGCGGAGCAGTGGAGCAATGGGTTTTTGCCCGGAGCGGGAGCGGAGCCCGAAGCAAATAATTTTGATTGCTCCACTTTACTATTATAAACTACAATTATTATTTTTTTATGAATTATTCTCATAGGTATAGTATTTAATAAAATTATAAATAAACAAAATTTGATTATAAATGAATAAAATTATTATAATGTAACTTTTCTGAACATTAATTTTCATTATTTTGTATTTGATTGAATTTTGAAAAATTTTAAAGACCTTTTTTTTTCTTTTTTTAACTTTTGAAGATCAATAATTTGTTCATTTATTTAACTTCACTTGTTTCTTAGGGCCAAATATTGTAATTTTTGGTCTATTTCCACATACCTCATGAAATTTTAGCTTTGTTTTAAAAAACAAATTTTTAAATAAAAAAACTTATTTTATTAATATTTGGAGCGCGGAGCGGAGCGGGAGCGGAGCTGAAGCAGGCATCTTGATGCCGGAGCGGAGCTGGAGCGGAGCAACTAAAAAATTGGACTGCTCCAAACCCCTGGTCAATTCTACTCAATATGATTATAAACAAACCATGGCAACCACCAAAATGAACTGTTTTATTTTAGAATATTTAATGGCTCATGTTCACTCATTTAATTTTTTATTTAAAAACCGTCGGTTTAGCAGAAAAATTTGACGAATTAAAAAAATTCTTAATCAATTAAGCTTTCAAAGCTCCCAAAAAGTTTTAATAAAAAATTCAACAGCCTTTCAGCCCCTTGTGAAGGTGGGAGATGATTTAAATATATGTGGGAAACATTTCAATAAGTATAAAACATTTACGAAATTTGGGGATGTGTAAGAGACATCTCCAAATTTGAGAAATAAAATAAAAACCTAATTTTACCGCTCCTCTTTAGGGGAGTGTAACTCCGAAAGGAGACGACTAGGGGAAAAAAAAAATTACATAAAAGCCCCTCTTAATTTTCGACATGAAATTACTCTCCGACGTTTTTCACAATATTCAAGAAATAGCCTGTATTGATAATATTTTAGAGTTAAAAGATATTTTAAAACAATTAATTACGAAACTATAAATAAATAATTTTTAAGTAAACAATATTTTGGAAAATAAAAAATTAACTAAAACTGTCTTCCTGGTTCTGTGGCTGTTTTCAATGTTTATCCAGCTATTCAAGTAATTTTTAATAATAAAATGAAAAGAAATAAAATCATAAGCAAATAGACCGACAGATGTGCGATTGGTATCTAATCAATATTATAAGTCTTTAAACATCAGGCGATGCCACAACAAAAACTTTATTGATGTCAAACAACTCTTACGACCAATATTTTAAGCACAATTCGGTTTCCTGGTAGCATATTTTATTCATAATGCTTTTTCGTATAGAGTCTATGTAGCATAATCTTGTTTATTATTTATTCTGGAAGGAAGGTAACTGAAACAATCGAAGCGAAGCTTAATTCATGTGACATAGCAGCTCGTGTGTTTTTTTCTGCAACAGCGAACAAAAGCAGTGGCAATTAAACGCAATAATAAGCGAAACATAAAACAATAGATACCCAGTAGCCCTTGTTTTTGTATTTTTAATGTGTGTCAACTGCAAATAGTTGTAATTTCAGTGCGGAAACGAAAGACATACTTTTTAAATTACATTTATCTCTGCAGATAAAAATATATTCGTTTTGTCGCGTGCTACTAACGGCACAAAAATAAGTTTTGAAAGTTGTTTCCAACCCGACTAGCGTAGGTCAGAAACAAAAGCAATAACGAAAGTCACTTGTTTTTATTACACGATTTTATTCCTTAATACACTTTTTATAGCTTATTTTAATTATTCAAAGAAGATTACGTTAACTGCTGTACGTTTTAAAAATAAAACTAACTAATTTAACCTATTTCTCGAAATAAAACGGCAGAGTGGTTTAACTTATTGCTATTAGCGAGGGACTAGTAATTAGCAAATTTATAATGCTTCGCGTCACTTCCTGTATTACCGGAAACGCATTTTACCCTGATATTCAAATGTGGAATGTGACAGTACTGCACAACGATTTTAAAGCTGCAATTAGATCTACAGCTTTAATAAAATTAAACCAGTAGCTGCTAGATATATCTTAGTTTTAATATAATTAAGCTTAAATAAAAAATCACTTTTTTTTAAGCAGTAGTCCTTCTAATGCAAAACTAGTATTAAGACTCTCTCTCATCGGTTGCAGTTTATTTATTTATCTATTTACACACGTAATATAAGCGATAAGTGAATTTTAAAGAAGTTTATTTGTATTTATAAATGAATCACTTAACTTAAATGAGGCGCCAATTTGCAAAACTTTCTATATCCGCCATAACTAATTTCACAGGAAACGCGAAAAACCTATACGTCGATTTATAATTGACTATGTATGTTCATAATGCACAGTTGTTTGCAGAAGGCATTAAAAAATTGATCGGCAATTACTGAAAAAAAAAGATGCTCGCGGAAAAAGTTATTTTAGAAAATATTTTGGATTTAGATAGTTTTGCAAACTATCTGTGGATTTAAAAAGTTTTGAAACATTATTTAAAGACCATAGTTCGCTTTTTTAAAAGAAATTAGAATTAATTTACAAATTTTTATTTTTAGTTTTTTGAAATTCCAAAATACGGTACAAAAAATAGTTGTAATACAGGAGAAAGAATTTAAATTCTAAGACCATCGTCCTCAGGATACAATATTTCTTCTTCATCAGGATTTTCATTTTCATTCATATTTTCTTCATAAAAAGTATCGATCAAATTTCTATGAAATGACAAATCAGTTTCTGGATTGTTTCTCCAATCAACGCCAAAGTGTTTCTTGAAAAGGTTGTCAACATCAATTAGCTTTAACTGTTTGACTGGAACGTTGTTAGGAAGTTCCTCTGGAGTGATATTGGCCACAGTCTTTCCTCTTTTCAGAACAGATTTGTATACTCCAATGTTGCTTTTATAATGGATTTCACCTTTTATAGTTACACTTCCTGACTTATGTTTTTTAATAAAAAATCGCTTTGCCATGGAAAATTGAAAATGGCATTGACCAGGAGGCTTTATGCAAGATTCAACTGCTTTTTTCCAATCAAAAACAGTGAAATCCTTGGGCAGTTCTAGAGCAGTTGCATATTCAGCAAATATTTTTTTCTTCCTTTTTCAATCAAAGAAGATGTTGGAGAAATTTCCATAATCAAAATATTAGTTAAACAAAACACAAAAACACAGTAGACTGTCTTTAAAAACAAAACACGTGCGTTTCGGATGTCAAATACAGAACACTAATAAAAGCGCAAAATATAAAAGATATTAGGTAAGGATATATGATGTTTTGATTCCGTAAAATAACTAACAGGGTAAAATGGCGCTGGATGTAAAGAGTTTTGTAATAATCACTTCTAGAATAGATGAAAAGAGTTTCGAAGTAGTAGTTATGGTGGATTAAAAGAGTTTTGCAACGTTAGACGGTTTTCATGTATAAAATGAGCTGGGAAAATATAAGTTTTGTTGCATTATGATTTAGTAACCATATGACAGACTGTTTAAAGTCAACAGCGCCACCACTATCTAATTTTCTTACTAAATTGGATGTAAAGAGTTTTGCAAGTTGACGCCTCAAATAATGAAACAGTTTATGTTAGTATTAAGTAAACTTTAATGTATTGCAAATGCCTTAAAACAGCTGGTATTTACTGTTCTGTTACAAAATGTCGATTTCTTTTTGTACAAAATTTTATTATTGAAACTATGTTTAGGCTGCTACGTATAAGGTCGATGGACGAGTCCAGTATATTTACTTCAGATTTATTATGATTTTTGCTGCTATTTCATATTTTTTTAAAATTACGTCAATAATGTATATTTATACAGGGTGATTGAAATTCGAGTTTAAGCATGGGGATCTCGCTTATTATAATAGCTAGAGTAGAGGTTTAAATTTGGCAAAGTTGCTAAATTTTGTGCTCAATAATAATCTGAAGAGAAGTTGGAAGTATCTCAAATGGTATCTAAAGCCCGTGTGACACGGTATAGTTTTCTATATAGAAAACTATACCAAATACTATATTGAAAATCTTATATCGTGTCATACAGGATTTTCGTACAAAATTCTATATAGTTTCTTGTACAGAAAATACTATACGACTTGTTCTATTTCCATGTGTTTTGATATAGAAACGGCGTGCTGCAGATGCGCATTCAGTTCGTGAATAATAGCGGCTGATTTTGAACATCTGCAGCTAAAGGAAATATAAGCAATAAAAATTCCTGCTAACAGTTAATTATTGGTAATCCGAAGTAGGATGATGTTATTGTTTAAAATGGCAATTACAAGGGATAAATACCTTGTTTTAGAGGGAGTGCATATTAAAAAGAAATAATTGATAGGGGTGGTAGTGGCATATGGCTCGAATGAGAATGCGGCAGAAGAGGATAACAGTAGTGGTATACTACGGTTCCTGCGACAGTTCGATGGCATATTCATCCGGAGCTTACTATGATCGATGTTTGAAGGTCGCGAAGAAGTCTTTCAAGGTCGTCGACAATGACCGGGGGGTGTTGCCGAAGAAGTCTTTCAAGGTCGTCGACAATGATCAGAGGGTGGTTGCTGAAGGAGTCTTTGAAATGTTTGATGGTGTGGTTTTTGGGGTTGCCGAAGAAGTCTTTCAAGGTCGTCGACTTCTTCGGCAACCCCTAAAAACACACCCTCAAACATTTCAAAGACTCCTTCAGCAACCACCCTCTGGTCATTGTCGACGACCTTGAAAGACTTCTTCGGCAACCCCAAAAACCACACCCTGGGGTACCTGAACCTTCTAAAGGGGTGCCCCGAGCCTTTTATTATGTTCGAAAATCATTCAAACTCAAAATATTGCCTACAAAACAATTCATTGGGGTCTTCTGTAAGTTTTTAATTTTGGAAGAGGTCTCTAGAGTAAAAAGTTCGAGAAACACTGCTCTGCATCGTAGGGTAGAACAGTACTGATTATAACCGATTATAAGTAAACTAATATATTTAATAATTTTGATTTCACAATTACGTAATTTTTGTAAAATATGTAATTGGTTTTGAGATATGAAGCGTTTTTGTTTGGTTAACATATAAAAGTTTCTGAACATAACAATGTAATTGTTGCGTAGAAACAGTAGATTTTTACACGTCCAACATGCAAAGTCTTTTTAGCAACCATAAAACGTTGTACAACATCTTATTTTGGTCGCAGTTTTATAGCAAGAAATAAAGTTCCTGATAGTTAAAGTTAAAATATAGAACTTGTTATTGTTGTGTTCGTGTATTTGTTATTAAATAAACCTGTTAATTTAATATCGTTTCAATGTTGCAACGTTTTCCTCTACAAATAACCAACAACGTAAAAGTTTAAGGAGTCTTTAATTCCGTTCGATTTTCAAGTCCATTTATTGCGATGTTAATACGAATAAATCGTCTGGCAAAATTAAATAAACATCGTAAAAGAGACAACAATGGTAAATACCAATTTATTACTGGATTGCGTTCCCATTTTGTTTTAGCAAATAGCCGTGTATGAATTACACATTATTTTTTGCGTTTTTATGTTGTCGTGCTTGTGCCATTCGCGAGAATGTCACGGATGTTTTATAACCTACAAAATTAATAAAACAAGACCGCTTTTATATTATTGTAACCAAGAGGGAAATCATTTTACATTTTCACGTTTTAACATTAATCATTAAAAAAACTACAAACGGCCAATGTAAGTAACTATTTGTTTGGCTGATTATTTAGGTTTTTTTATTAAACGCCTACTGCGTCCTGAAATAATAGAGCTGGTCAAAAACACCAACAGTTAACAATTAAACGTGTGATAATTTAATTCCGAGAACGGCGTAGTATCATTGTGTCGTGATTTGATTGGAATTACGACAGTAATTAGTCATGTTGTTCATGTTTTAAGTAATGCGTTAATAAACCTCAAGCATTCGTTTGTTAGCTACTGCGAAAACAATAGAAATCTGCGCGTACTTTGGCGTAACATGAGCGAGCGAAGGCAGGGGTTTGGAGCAGTCCTATTTTTTAATTGCTCAGCTCCAGCTCCGCTCCGGCATCAAAATACCTGCTCCAGCTCCGCTCCAGCTCCGCGCCATGCTCCAAATATTGTTAACATATTTAATTTTTTGATTGAAAAAAATTGATTTTAAAATTTTAATTTTATCGAATATGTAAAAGTTGGTAAAAATAACAAAATTTAGTCCTAACAAACAAGTGAAGTTAAATAAATGTGTAAAAAAACAGATTATTGATCTTCAAACGTTGAAAAAAAGGGAAAAAAAGTAGTTGTTTTTTAAATTTTACATAATAAACTGGAGCAGTGGAACAATCAAAATTATTTGCTCCGGACTCCGCTCCTGCTCCGGGCAAAAACCAATTGCTCCACTGCTCCGTGCTCCAGCTCCGAGCTCCACTCCAAACCCCTGAGCAGTACGGCGGCTAGAAATTGTGACCGATCTTTCTGCGAATAAGCACATGTTAAAAATAAATGACAAGTAAAGAATTCTGGTGCTCCAGTACGACCCTGAAACCAAACGTCAGTACGTACAGACTAGGGTTTGTCATAGTTGATATTTTTGTTTATCCCGGGATTCCGGGAAGAAATTGGTCGTCTCCCCAGGATTTCCCGGGATCCCGGGAAGTATTAAATTTATAAATTAAGTCAATATTTTGAAATATTTATTTGTATTTAGTCATGAGTCCTTCTCCTGTTATATGTGAATGACTGTTGAGTTGTGTAGTGCTGTTTTTTTTTTCATGTTTTCTGTCTTGTGCGTGCCTTTTTATGTCTTTCCATTTGATGTTTCTACCCGCTGCTGCTTTTTTAACTTCGTCGTGCTTTTCTGGTTAACCTTTCTTTTTCATCCTATAAATGTGACCAACAATCTCAGCTGCCATCCATGTATTTTTGTTTCAACTGATTTTATCTTTAATTGTTTTCTATATGTTTCGTTTCTGATTCTATCTTTTTCGGTTTTTCCTTGGATTTTTCTTAGAAATCTCATTTCTGCTGCATACACTCCGCTACTATTTTTATTTGTGAGTGCCCACGTTTCACTTTGGTATAAAAGTGCCGAAGTTACTACCTTGTTGACCACTTCCACTTTTGTTTGTTTTGGGACTTCCCTATTTCCAAAAAATGTTGTTCTTAACCTGTTAAATATTCTTCCCACATTTCCTGTCCTTTCGCTTATTTCCTTGCCCATTCCTTCATTTTTCTCTATTATCACTCCTAAATATTTAAAGCTTTCTACCTGTTCTAACCTAAGCCCATTTAAAGTGATGCCATGTCCTTTGTTTTCTGTTGTAAAGATCATAGTTTTAGTTGTTTCGGTATTTATTTTCATTTTTTTTTCCATTCGTGATTTAGAGTTTCTAGATTATGTTGCAGGTTCTTTTTTGTTTCCGCGACTAAGACCATGTCGTCTGCGAACATTAGCTACGTTATGTTAATTTTTTTCCATTTTCCAGTTGCCTAGGTGAAACGGTTTAATTTTTTGTTTTACTTCTTTAATTACCCCATCTATGACTACTGAGAATAATAATGGACTGAGCACGCATCCTTGTTTTAAGCCCTCTTTTGTTTCAAACTCTTCCGATTCTTCATTTTTTGTTCTTACAATATTAACCGTTTTTTCGTACATCACTTTTGTTATGTCGATTGTATTTTGAAATAAATAACCCGAAAAAGGAAAGGAGCGGTCTATTACTTAAAAACAACTCCCAATCATTTACGCAATATGTTTTGCTTTATGATTAATGTAAATAATAAAATAATGTTGGTGAGAGAAACATACGTTTCAAAAATATTAGCTTTCTATCGAAATTTTATTGTAATGAACACAATAACATAATTCTTAAAATGTATTTTGTAAGATTATATTTAAAAACACAAGGGTGTTCTATGGTTCAGTCACCTAGTCCTATTCTCAATTTATTAACAGAAAGACCTGCTGCATAAAATGCTCTCTCAGTCTCTATTGATGTGGGTGGAATTGTCTTAAGACCATCTAGCAGAGAAGTGACATCGTTTTTATCAATAAAATTTAATTTTTACGTTATTTTGCTTCGCCTCACACATAAATAGAACTGTAAACGTATTTTGCTGATATAAATTTTATCATAGAGGCCGGGCTTCTTTATACATACTATGGGTGTACATGTACATAATTTGTTATTTTAAAGCATAATATTTTTAAACATCAATAAATTTTTTACGTATTTTAATGTTAGTTAAGTAATAATAATAAATTCTGATAGTATTACAAAGATCTTTACAGAAAATAAACGAAAATATTTTTTTTTTTAAATTCGAGGTTTTCCAGTACAATAAGTATTTCCCGTGAAATACAAAATAGGTTTTGCCAAAAAAATCTCTCACGGCGAGTGCACAATGACTAAATTGTTTTTCGTTGCATGGCACTCTTTAGCTTCATAGGGACTTTTTAATGAATTTTATTTGTTTTGAGCTTAAATATCAAAATCGGTATATTAAACCTTATATCATTGAAAAGAGGGAAAAAATGCTTTTTTATGCGGTCATAGCCAACGATGGTTTCCATTTAAAAAAATGTATATTGAAATATTGAAACAAATGAATGTTTTCATTTTATAGTGCGTAAAAAAATCTACAACTTTTTCCCCAAAAATATTTTTGTACCATCAAGTATAACCGAGTTATTAATGATTTGAAAAAAGTGACTATTTTGATTTTTGTTCATTATCTAGTGTGCCATGGAAATTTTGAAAAACATTAAAGCATATCATTGAATAGGTCTCCGAAAATGCAACAATGTGTCTAATTTAAACTTCTTTGTAGCTCTTACCGTTTACAAGATCCCAATAGTGGCCCTTTTATGTGGACCACCCTGTATAATATAAATTTTTTGAAGTTATTTTAATTATTCAGTTATTATTAAAAATAAAGTTAATTAAAAATACCCATTCTTTTTTAAGTATTTGCCGTCTTCATGCACAACCAGTTTTAGGAGTACTTCTTTAACACCAGACTAAAAATACTTCGAAAAATAAGTTTTAATGAAGCTTATTTATAAAACTACCAATAGCTGTTTTAACTTTTTTTAAATTTTTGATCGCAAAAGTTTATTTAACGTTATGATAACGTGCACTTCAGCTGGTGCATGCGGTTAAATAATAAAAATATATATATAACGAACCATCTATCATTTTTAACGGCATCAATATAAGTTAAGTTTATCGCGCATTTTTCAATGCTAGTCCGTTTTTTATATTTATGGATCAGGTAACGGATATGGGGCTCGTGGCGGAAGGGCGGATGGTGAGTGAGCAATACACACTGCAGGGAGGCAAGCTAGAGCTAGTACTAGAGCTCTTTGGCATCACGCGATCACGTTGTCACGCGCTACCTGTCACACATCTGCACACCTTTCAAACTATGAACTTAAAAGCCGTTGTGGTACTTAATTTCTCACGAGGCTACTTATTGTCACTTTGTAAATAATTTAAAACCGCAGATATTGGTGGCTTAAATTAAACTTAGTGTTGGACTCAAATAAATAAAGTCAAACATTTACATAAGTGTTACATAGCCTTATCGCTGGTTGCCCCATGTGGCGATAAGGTCTTGACTGCGGCAAACAGTATTTTTGATTTCACTGCGGCTTTGTAAATTCCATTACAAATTAAAATAACGTTGTTAAATTATAATAAATATTCAGGCTATACAATTCATTATTTAGATGCTGAACTAAGCGTAAATGGAAGTATGGTTAAATTAGCAAAAGAGTGTATTCATGTGCACATTCAATTAATAAAGTAAAGCGTTTCTTTGTGCAAATTTTTTAGTACATCCAGATAAACCTTAAAAAGTCTTTTTGTATTATCAATACTAAAAATTAAAAAATTTCGTGTTTATACTAAAACATTTTGGCGATTGCGTTGGCCATAAAACCGTCAGAATTTAATTTTTTTATATTAGGTTCTACTACAACTAGTCATAACTTGACTAACCAATAGGTAGTTTCTTTTTGATCTTATGAACGTGATTTACACTACTCTGCTTTACACTGCGCAGCTATTTCACTGCACTAATTCACAAGGTTTCACTCTTTTTAGTCTTCTTCTAATGTCTACATTATTCAGGAGCTGTAGGGCTTCAGGATTGGCATGGCAATGTAACCTTTCGTTATGTTTTACTGCATACTTCTTGATTTCTTCGATTACAGCAGGGGTATTCACGATATTTCTAATAGCTTTATTTTAAATTTTTTTAAGTAATGGCAACATCACTTTGTTTGGCGCAACCCCAGAGTTGTATCTCATAAATCCATAAGGGCTTAAGGATTTGATTATACAGGGTGATTGATTGAGACCGGGACTTAAAAAGATATGAACAATGAAAAGGTGTATTGATCTGAAATTTTGGCATATGATCTATTTATTAAACATATTTTCAAGATGTCGACACTTCCGGATATACCGGAAGTTGACGTCTACTTTCTTATTTCAAATACAATGGTCTATTTTTTATTTCATTTTTGGATTTAACACGTTATATTAGAGGGACTTTTAATAGCGTTCCCTATACCTAAGTGCAGTCGTTTGTTAGATTTTTGGACTTTTTTAAAAACATTTTTATTTTCGTTGCGATGCTTAATATTATCTACCGCCGCCATTTTTAAAAAGAAAACCCTTAGATTTAGACTATGCATAGAAGAAACCTTGGAGTTCATCCTGGAATTATTGCAATCGATGCATTATTTACAGGTTGTCCAAAATTTAATTCAGACCAGTAAAACTCGTTTATTTCAAATACAATGCCCAATTTTTTTTTTTCATTTTATAATGTAAAATTAAATTCTACATCAATCGGTATTAGCGTTTCCTATACCTATCTGCAACAATTTTCGAGTTATGTATAGCTGTAAAAGTGTACATACAGATTACTAGGTGAATTTCTTAAAAAAAACGCTTACCTTTAAAATATTTTTAAAAACTCTATTGACTTTTTCTAAATGTGTAAATCATGAGTAAAGTAGTTAGTTCACTGAAAGCATGGTCATAAATGTCTGTGTGACAATAAAGGTTGCACGTAAGGCATAAAAACCAACAGTAAATTTAGTAGGTTATAAATTGCGTGCAAAATTGTATATTTTGACTAACAAAATGTCTATTTTAAATCGCTAATTGTAAAACACATAAATGAATGTTTAACATATCGTTTTACTTCAAGCACGTTTTGCTAAATGATTCAATCAACTAGATTATAAAATTTATTACTTTTGAAACAACTGTATCAACCAAACTGCATGAAGAAGACTTAATCGTAGTGTCAATTGTTCTAAAACACTTATCCAGAAGCTTAATTAAACCGTATTAAATATGCAAACCTGCTTAAACATGTCCGTCTCAACAGGGTGGACAAATGGAACAAAATTGCTTAAGAAAATAAATACCTATTTTTTTGTATCTTAGAGTATTTGATTTTTATTCAATTTATTTACGGTATAGTAAGGTTGACGTTTTTGTTTTCGAATAATAAGTCGTTTCATGTTTGAGTAAAATTTCGTGTTTGATTTTGTCAGAAATAAACGTTCATTTTTCAGTACAAAATTTTGCTTAGATACTATAAAAAGTATTTATGTAATAAAGATAATATTTGATCAGCTGCATTACAAACTAGAGAATGACTCTATTTATGGGATTTGCTATCACAGCTTTAAAAACTTTTTTGACGATGCTAGTCGGTCTCTACTGAAAGATGATCAGACAGCTAGCCATTTTATGAGATGACAAATGGTTGAAATTTTTGATCGATATAATTTATATTGTATAAAAACTTAATTGAACATAGCTTATCTTAATTAATATGAATGCTACTGTTGAAGTGTTTTATTTGGCCTTGTATTTCTACAAGAGATTCTTTGTAACAAAAAATTCTTTCAAATAAACAGCACATGTTACATTTTATAAGTTATTCATTCATATGGTTTGAATCAATTTTGGTAACCTGTTCCGGCGCAAAATAGTTATTTGCAAATCAAAATTTTAAAAAAAAGGTCGATTTACAGTGTTGCTTTAACGACAGAATTGTGCTACCACATTTAGTCTTAGCAGTTTAGATTTTGTTGTAAAATTCACAGTTACTTTAAAAATGACCAGCCTATAATCACGATATCCGAGTAATATTTATTAACATAAGAACAGTTACTCATTCTAATTAGAGAATGTTTTTCATCGTCTTGTAGATGCTAGAAGCAGTCTTTAAAGTTTAGGAATAAATGTTAGGACCGCATCCATTTTTTTCTTATTTACTATAGTTCTTGTTCAAATGAAAAATTCCCTTAGCTATTTCGTTCCTTTTATTTATTTTTAATTATATCAAGATAGCTTTAATACGTTTGTCCACATTTTTTTAAACCATTCTTCAATTACTTAACATTAAATTGTATCTCTGAGGAGTTACTTCATTTTCCCTTAATCTGCGCATATAATTTTTTTTACATTCTTTTTTCATTCTAGCGTCAGTTCGAAACTGTCTCTTGTTTTCAGTGTCGATTGTATTATTGATCTGAAAGTTAAACTTTACATGAAACAAAAAATTCACAGGGTGTATATTTTAACGTGTAGTACATGGGAATCTAGGTAAATGTTGAAGATAAAAGGAAGGTTAAACTAGTAAATTAGATTTTTTTTCGTGCCTAGAAAGAATCACAACAGAAATCATGCAAATTGTGCCTATTGCCTGAAATATCCTAAAATAAACTGAGAATTATCTTTCTTTATAAATTTCTTATTGTCAACACTAGAAGTCCGCAATGCAAATAATATTAACTTAAATTTAGAAAGGTTTTTTAACAGTGAAAACGGATATGGTTGAATTCGTTTCAGCATTGACATGTAAAGAAAAATGCTTGTTTCTAAAATAAGTAATTCTGCCAGAGAATCTTCCCAAAAACCTTCATTCAAAGTATTAGATGCGTTGATTCGGAGCTTTCATTACCTCTTAATCTCTTCTGTTTAAATATTTTCACTTCATTGGCAGAGCAGTATTGAATAATTTACGTCAATCTGCATATATTTCAGTTGTTATTTCACGTTTTATAAAAAGACTACTCAGAAAAGTAAATTTGAGGAGCCGAAAACTGTAAAACTTGAAGCAGTAGTTCTCAACCTATACAAAAAAAATATATTAGGGAGCCACAAAAGTTTTTAAACCGGTCGTAAGCAATACGATTATCTTACGACATACCTACCTAACTTTCACTGTTTGGGTCAATCTCCTAAATAAAAAGTTACCATGAGAAAATTGCACGAAAGATTTAAGGAATTTATACAGTTCGGTTCAGGAACCTGCTAGAAATGAGCATTACAGGTTGTGTGGTGGATCCATTTGGGGTAAATTGAGTTGATTTCGATATTACATTACAAGAAAGCCTCATTGAGTTACAGAGTGATCAAACAGCTCAAACCAGATTCAAACATGGAAAACATATTATGTGGAAAAGTGTAGAAATTTCCAGAAAATATCCACTGCTCTGGGAGAAAGTAAAGTTGTATGTTACTGCTTTTCCCACGTCTTATCTTGTTATATCTAGCTTTAGCCGGGTGGCTCACCTATTATCAAAAGCTCGTAACCATCTTGATATTACCTATAAAGAGAGGTTATCTCTGTTTGTTACTAACAATAGTCCAGCCAAATGTTGAAAAACTTGCGAGTGCATCAGATACAAGAATTATATATATTTTTTAAATTATTTTAGTTTCTTAATTCTTCTTGTAAATATACTAGGGCTAGAGGAAAGCACTGTAATAAGAGACAGCGGTATTAAGAGACAACGCTTGTATACTAAAAACTGTGAAATGCCGAAGAAGTAAGTAAGGTGGAATAAAGTATTTAGTTTGTTTTTAGTGCGCGCATAATATGAAGGTAAAAAATCAGCTATTATTTTTTTGATAAATACGATTTAAATAAAATTTGATTTATTTTACTATTTTCGCGAAAAATTTGCTCCCAAGTTCGATCTAAAAATATCGCGAAAAGCAGACAATGGCAACTTTAAGAGTAAATACTCATTAATCGTTAATTTAGCGGAACTTCTTACCTCATTATTAGCATGTACTGTTATTAAAAACTGCAAAAAACGGTAATTACTTCTTTATTACGAATATTAGCTTCATTTTTAGATCGAACTTCAGAGCAAATTTATTCGCGAAAGTAGTCAAATGAATCAAATTTCGCGCCAAACGGTGGCAGATACCAAGAAAAGTCAGAAGACACTTTTTGTTTAGAATAAAATGCTCTACCCGAAAACAAATTCGAGTTTGATTTTAAACAGGGCCGTACTAGTTTTTTATAAAATTTATTGAAACCTAATCCCCACAACTCCGCCACTGGTTGCTTGTGAGACTTGAAATTTTCATTTATTTATTGTGGTAACTTGTAAGGTGGTGCTGTATACCAAATTTTGTTTAAATATATTTACTGGTCGAGAAACGGTTAAACATTATCGTTATTTTTTCGAATGTTGATAGGAAATAATCGCTTTAAAATAAGTTTTTCTATCGACTGTTAAAGTCCTGCTACTAAAAAGTGGACCACCCTGTAGAGAACCTTGGAACGGTATTATCATGAGATATATAAACTTTGTCTCTTATTACCACGAATCGGCAATAAAAGACAAAAACAAAATTAAAAAGAAATTAATAAATTCTAGAAAAACATTTTGATATAGAAAGCTGAAATATTCATACAATAATACCCTTTGGTAGTACAGGGTGATCCAAATTTGATGGGATTACATGAGTATCTCGCTTAATAGTCAAGATAGAGAAACGGTTAAATTACCAAAACTGTGCAGTTTTTTGAGACAAAATCGGATCAGTTCTCAAATACTACTTTTTGTTTCTCATCTTTAAAAAAATTAAAAAACCTTTTTAACTTGCGTATTATTGAAAATAAATACATTAACCCTCATATATTAAGAAAGGGGAAAAAATAAGGAATTTAAATAGGTCAGAGCCAACTATAGCTTCTATTTAAAAAAAGGTGAGGTTGTGTTATAACTTTTTAACGGCAAGCGTAATTTTTTTTTTTAGGATGATTAAAGTTAACATAAAAATAATCTTCACGAACTTTTTCGATATTAAAAACAAAAAGGAGATATAACACATTATAAATGTGACAAAAAAACAGTTTTACTTTAATAACTCAAAAACCGGAAATGATCGAATATTTTTGAAAACGGTTCTTAGTTTGTCCCAAAAAACTGCACATTTTCGATTGTTTAACCGTTTCTCTATCTTGACTATTAAGCGAGATACCCATATAATCCCATCGAATTTGGACCACCCCGTACATACTGTCCAAATTTTAGGTACCTACCTGTTCCCAATGCCTGTAAAGTACCCTGTCACGTCTCTTCTTACATAGATTGTCCCTTATTAGAGTGCTTTCCCTACACTTGATAAATTAAAAAAAAAATACAGTATTTACATACATAACAAAATAGAATCTTCTTGAAAAATCTATTTTCGCAGCTTGAAGTCACACGAGATGAGCTGCACGTCGTAAGGCACCGCGTACTTCTCTTCCATTTACATAGCGACGTAATCACTGCGAAGCTTTGATGAGAAAATTTACTCTCAACAAAGGATAAAACAACAGAGGAGATGTTAGGGTGCCTTCGAGTTAAAGTCAAATGGATTGGGAATGTTTGATCAGACCATACGAACTTCTGTAAAAGCTAGATCCGCTCTTGAGAGTGTCGGGGAGGTTGAACTTCTATCTAGAAAGGCATCGTGTCAAAGGGTACTATTGCACAATTTACCCGCAGACAATTGGCTCGCGTTGTATCCTTGTTCTATATGCTATACTCTATAATACGCTTAACTAGGACAGCATCAAAGCACTAACAAGGACCAATTACCACTATAAATATTTGATGTAGAACCTAAGACGTGTAAGCTTCTGTTTGAAGCTGCGTCGACATCGCGTTTCACTGAAACAAAATAACGATGGAAATCGTATTTATACATCTAGAAAGGTAATTGGATGCAGAATTGACGATAAAGTTTCCAAATTAACTTAACAAGTAAATCGATAAACGTATAGAGTGTGATTCAAACAATGTATTACTAATCAGAAAGATATAGAACGCAATTGATTCTTTGCAGTTATATTTAGCATTAACTTTAGTTGTAACTATTTAAAACAATTTGCCCCTTTGTCGTCTTTGTTTCTATTTTATTTTTTAAATATTCAAAACAAGACAAAAATTGGAATAACAAAGCTACTCGTTTTTTTTTTTGGCAAACCAGTTGAGAGAAAAGTTTGCGGCATTCTATTTTTTTCCCCATCGTTCTAACATGGGAGGGTCGCGATATGTTGTCGCTAGAATTTGATTAAGACTGTGTTTATTGCATCAAGAACATCAAAACTAAATATTTTGCAGAGTTATACGTGCCACTGGCCGTTTTCTTCGGAAAAATAGGGCAAAAACTGAAAAGTTGATTAGTAAAGGTAATTTTTGCGATCGCGTTGGCTATAAAACCGTCAGAGAAAAAATCGAAATTTTTCAATTTACCAATGGAAGTAAATTGGTGCAAATTTTTTGAAGAAATCATAAACTGTTTCAGAGAAAAACGCGAAAAACGAGGTCCTTGTAAAAACGATTTCCCCTATGTTAAACGCCCGTGCAAGTTGCATAGATTTAGTTATAACAAATATACCACAACTTCTCAAATCATAGCGTTTTTGCAAGGGTTTCGTTTTTGACGTTTTTCTCCGGAACCGTTCAAAATTTTTTCAAAAACTTTGTACAATTTTACTTGCAAAGAATGCGCGGGTTGGCTAATAGAAGAATTTTGATTTTATCTCTCACGGTTTCATAGCTAACGCGATCGCAAAAATTACCTTTATTATTCAACTTTTCAGTATTTCCCCTATTTTTCCGAAGGAAATAGCCAGTGGTTCGTATAACTCTGCAAAACATTTAGCTTTGATGTTCTTGACGCAATAAACACAGCCTTGTTCAGATTCTAGCGACAATATATCGTGACCTTCCCTGGTAAGCAATAAAGGAGTATTTAAAAGCGATACTTACGCAAACAAAAAAAAAGAATTGTATATGTTGGTAATTGAAAAAAAAGGTCACAGATTTAAAGGTTATGTTATTTTTAAGTGGTTCTTTAAATATACCTCATTCAGAAAAACGATTCTGAGTAGATAAATGATAATTAATACTGTACTGGGTTACTCTTTAACCAACCAAAATCTAATTAAATATTGAAATATTGTGGATATATTTTATACCAACTTTGTTTTATACAGCTACTATCAAAGGCGAAAATCTGAAACACAACAATATATATATATACATATATAAGTCATTTTGTAACAAATTCACAGTCACTTGCATACAGCCATCAAAATTTTACAAAGAACTTGTCCTCAGAAAATCATGTTTTTATATAGTTCCAAAACTTTGTGAAAACAATTTTGTTTTGTTTTACTTTTAAGGACTAGTAAATACAGGGTTCTCGTTTTTCGAGGGCCACTATCGGGATCTCGTAAACGGTAAGAGTCTCGACTTGGAGCAAAGTTGTAAATTCAGGAGCTTAATAATTTGACGCAAACAGAACTTATCTAGCTTTTTTGGTTTTTGAGATATAGGGGAAAAAGTAAAAAAGTAAATTTTTGTTTTTTGCCTATGATTTTTTCATTTGATGTCGAATTTCATTTCTGTAAAAATCTTTTTACGGCCACTTTTTGCAAGGAATTAAAATTCGCAATTATAGTTTCCATGCGACGTTTCTTTTTTTTTAACAATTATCAGATCAATTTTTTCTTATTGACGCTATATCTGATTTTAACGCCAATTTGCAGAGCATTTTATTCTGAATTCGAAAGTGCATAACACTTGACACTTTTTGAAAGAATTGTTGTTAAAAATGGCAAAAACAAAATTTTATTTTGAAAAATGTCTAATCGGCAAGGTAAATAATTGTCTTTATTCATTTTCCGTTGGAAGCAGGTAATCACTATTAAAGGGACTTAATTAAAGATTTAACACAAAAGCTAAATAGGTAAGTATTTAGGAGTATTAATTAATTGAAATTATTGAAGGGTAAAAAACACCCAACCAAGAACTAACTAACTTAACTTGTCAAACGAACGCATTGGTTATGCTATTTATCTGTGTTAATGGCTTCTAATAAGTAAACAGATTGTTTGATGTTTTTCAAAACTATGTAAACTTCTATTTGGTTACGATAATTTCGTTGCACATTCTTGTATGCCAAATAAGGGATTAAATGTATTAGTGTATTTTATAGCTTAACTAAGGAAAATATTCTAAAAATATTCGCTAATAAGTAAACAATCTTAATGCATTTTTAACATATTTATTAATACCTGCTTTTGTTAACGAAATGTCAATTTTATTAATTAACCCTTTTCTAAATCACCATGAAACAGAGGAAGTGGCTATTTTTTGTGGAATTTAAAAAAAAATGGTTATTAAACGTTAAAACAAGGAAAAAGAGACAAACACAATTATTTACCATGTCGATTAGGAATGTTTTTAAATAAAATATTTGTTTTTGCCATTTTTAACAATTTGTTTTAAAAAAGTGTCAAGTGTTACACATTGTCATATGCAAAATAAAATGCTCTTTAAATTGGCGTTAAAATCAGATATAGCGTCCATAAGAAAAAGTTGACCTGATAATGGTTTAAGAAAAGCGAAACGTCGCATGGAAAATATTATTGGGGGTTCTGATTCCTTGCAAAAAGTGGCCACTAAAAAGTTTTTACTGAAATTAAATTCGATTTCAATTGAAAAAGTTACGGGTAAAGAACATCTCAAAAACCAAAAGAGCTAGATAAGTTCTGTTTGCGTCAAATTATTAAGCACCTGAATATACAACTTTGCCCTAAGTTAACCGAAGTCGTGACTCTTACCGTTTACGAGATCCCCATAGTGGCCCTCGAAAAACGAGAACCCTGTATATGTATGTGTTATAATTGGTAATAAAAGGTTTAAATCAAATTTTAGATGGACGAGGCCTTCTAGCAAAGGTATCCTACATGCGCAAAATTACAAACTGTTAATTTTTTTTGCGCATACAATAGCAGTGTTTCCTTGAAAGCAAAGTAATTATGCGAATTACTTGTCTGTTGCTTATTTTTAATTCTTCTACATAGTGTTTATATTATTTAACATCGTCCAATTTCCTACCCCAGTTTTCGTGGACCTGCATACGACGTAACTTTTCCATACTCATTCGTTCCGCCGACGTATACGGCCCAATTTGACGGTTTCAGAGAGTATATGGGATGCTGAAGACCTACATAAACAAATCCTGCATTACACGCTTTTTCGCACTGCCGCCGTATCACAATGTGTGATCGATGAATTGTGTATATGCGGAACAGGTTTGATATTGCGACTACAAGAAGACGAACAAAAACTTTAATTTCAGGCGACAAGAAAACGGGTAACATTCGCTAGATTGTTTAAGTTTGAGTTAACCCACTATTGATAACATGATAAAAAAAGGTTGACAAGTTCTTAAGGCATGTGCAAATTATTCACAAAGGGTGGCGTTTTAGTTAATTACAAATGAATTTTCATTAATTAGGATCTAATATAGGTTTTTTAAGTTGCACTGGCGCCTTCGCCATTAATGTTTATATTCTTGGATATATATAATCATAATAATAATAATAATGTCTTTATTGCCATAGAAACAACAAACAATACAACAAATTATTACATAATGTATGGCAACCGCAAGGCGGAGTTCAATCCATTGTCCTAGACCAGGGGTGGCCAACACGCGGCCCGCGGGCCGCATGCGGCCCACCTTGAACATTTTTCCGGCCCGCGAGATTCATCACACTTTTACAAAATATATTTATTTTATAATGGCCAAAGTAGTGAAAACCAACGTATTAAAAAAATACATTATTTGTGCATCCATATATTCAAAAATTAAGAAATTGTTGTTATTTGAATCGCAATTGAAAAGTAATAATGCTCACCACTTTCCATTGTTGAAAGAATTTTAGAAATCAAAATGTAACAATTACATCAAATATGCAAAAGAAATAAGAAAACTTACAGCTGCTTTTGAAAGCCGATTCAGTAATTTAGAGTTAGACAAATACAACAAAATTTTTGAAATATATTCATCTCCCTTTCATGTTGAAATCGAGTCGGCCCCAGAATATCTCCAAATGGAACCGGTTGACTTACATTGCAATATTGAATTAAAACACATTTTTGAAACATCAGAATCAAAAATAGATTTTTATAACACTTACGTCACAAAAGAGAAATTTTCCAATTTGAGAAATCTGGCACAAAAAGTTGTTAGCGCTTTTGGTTCAACTTACACCTGCGAATCGTTTTTTTCGAAAATGAAATTGACCAAACACAAAACACGCTCAAACATAACGGACGCTAACCTGCAACACCAATTACGATGTGCAAATACCCAAATTGAGATCGATTTGCAAAAGCTAAGTGAAAGAGTGGAGAAACAGATATCGCATTAGTAAAATAAATATTTTTTAATTTCATATCTTTAAATTTAATTTATAATAATATATTTTTTATATTTAATTTTTAGTGTTATATATTTCTTTACAATGTACGTTTAGTATCATTATTATTATATTATCTATGTTTACATGTAAGAATAATAGTAAACACAATAATAATAACTCATTATCTTTCAATTTTTCACTTCAAAAAAATGTCTATAGTGTATCTAAATCTAATATGGGGATATATAATTTTATGTGGCCCGCGGAGTTATGATGCATTTCCAAAGTGGCCCGCAAGATCATTTGGGTTGGCCACCCCTGTCCTAGACAATTGCTCTTCCACCCAACCTTGTTTGAAGGTACATTCAAAATAAAACTTATAATAATAAAAATAATAACAATATGAATATAAATATGAGGCAACATTGATAATGTAGAAGACAAAATAATATTTCCAAAAACAACCTATTCACATGTTAACTGCCAAAACTTGCAAATCTGATTCAACAAAATCTGATTCAAAAAAAAATTACTACAATAATAGCCTGCCCTCAGCCACAATACGGTTAACCTTTCTTTTAAATGACTTTGAGTCACAGATTCTCAAACTGTCCGGGATAGAGTTGTATAATTTGTAAATATTAAAAGAAAATGATCGTTCAATGAACTTAGTTTTGTGTTGTGGTGGACTGATACGACCCCTATTCCTGACGTTCAAGTTATGGACATCAGTTCTGAAGGTAATTTTGTTTAGTAAATATTTAGGAGCTTTAGACAGAAATAAATTATGGTACATAGTGACGCTTTGTAGGATACATTTATTTTGCATATTGACCCATCCCATTAACTTAAATTTAAGGGAAATTTTTTGAAATTTTCTTATGCCATAAACAAATCTAAATGAACTGTTTTGAACCCTTTGAATTTTACATTTAGTATCGTAATCTAAGCAGTGGCCATTAACTGGTGCCGCGTAATTGAAATGTGAGAGTACCATTGCGTCGCATAACATTTTTTTTACATAAGTATTAAGATAGCTTCGATGAGGATATAAAAGTTTTAAATTTAGGTATGCTTTTTGTATGCATTTTGATACATGATTTCTATATATAAAAGAATTATCCAAGGTGAGCCCCAGAGTTTTGAAAGATTCGACAAATGGTACATTGACACCATTAACTTTAATAGCTATCGCGTTGTTTATTTCCGAAACAACTTTCTGATTACCAAACAGCATCCACGCAGACTTAGCGGCATTAAGAAAAAGGTGGTGCTCCTGCGAATATTCATAAATTGATTGAAGGTCTTTGTTTACTATATAAACAGCATCAACTAAAAATTCTTTTTTAAAACTGATGTAAATATGAGTGTCATCAGCATACATCAAATATTTGGTGTAACGACGAACATGGCAATTTCGAAAACCTTTGGAGATATGAGGATGATTAAATTAGCAAATGAGTGTGTTCTTACGTGCCTATCAAGAATATAAACTGATATACAGGATGTTTCACTTTTCCATGCGACAAAAGGTTGCTATTTAGGAGTGTATTTTAAACAAGGTCTTGTTTCCGTGGCTTGCGTGATATAACGAAAAAACCGAAATCGATCAAAATTTTTAAACTTAAATATATCGGCTATCGTTGCGAATACACAAAAACGCCAACGAAAAATGTTTTGTAGATTTTTTTTGCTATAAGATGGCGATAGTCAGATCTTTATTTATAAATTACCGTGTGAGATATTTGACAAACAATTTTTTTAAATAGCAGTCGTAGTAGGTGATGAGTTAGATTTAAAGATTATATTATATATATATATATAAGCGAAATAACCTAAAAAAAATACAAAATGTTAAGATAAAAATCAAGGTTGCCCTGTAAAATAATTACCCACACTCGTGATAAAAAGTCGAACTTTACTGCCTTGGTACATAAATAACTATTAACTTTTCCATCCATAACCCCAATTACTACACCGGCAAAAGCTGGTTAAAATTTTTATATAAATTTAACCTTATAATATCTTGTTTGTTGCAGGTAAACATTCCCTTTTGTGATGATAATGAAGTCATGGTAAGTGCCACGAAAGGCGGTGAGTGTAAAAACTAAACAAAATTAATTGTCCCCAAAACAGCAATCGTTATTTATGTGCGCATAAAACCGTTTGCAACAGTTTTCAAGAGGTTTTATTTCTATTACTTTATTCCATACAATCTTTTTACCTTTTGTCGTACCCATCAAATCGAAGTATCTAATAATGTAAAAGCTGTATCGTTATATCTCATATAATCTACTCGAATCTATTTGTAGATATGTTTTTAATACAGCTTTTTTTACCCGGCCACTTATACTGTAATTTTAATATTGGGAATATCCCAACTGTAATATATTTTGTTGTGTTATGTCATCCTGATAATAAATCTCTTAATAAATCTCTAGATACGCCGGAGGGTTTGCGTTATAATCCTCGCCAAGTCCAAAATATTTTTAACGTAAGCTTGTTTGTATTTCGACATCTTTCATGAATCAGATGCTGTTAAATTTGTATATACCGTGCATCGGGGTGACGTACGATACAGCCGCGACATGTCAGGCTAATCCTGTGCCACTATTATTCAATGTAGGGCCGCTAATACCCGTGACATCGTAACTCATGGTTGAATCCTCCTCTCTCCAGGAAAAGCCACTTTTTAAGTTTGTTGAAATGCTCTGCTCATTATATGGATGTAATAGAAATTGCTGTTTGTAGACTAACATTAGCGCATTTTAGGCCACTAATTACCAGAAATCGCTTTTTTTATTAAGCAGTATCAACAAATTAAAAAAAATCGATTTTTGAAAAATTTCTGCCATGTTTGTACAAGGAGCTTCAAATTCGAAGAATTTTTGCGGTTTCTCAGTTACTTCAATAGCTTTAGAAAATCTTAGTGAAGTGTGTAGTAGGGTACCTCTATAAACAGGGTAAGGACAGGCAAGTTTCTATAGTAAAGGGTGTTTCAATAAGACGGAAATATGTTAACAGTAAATAAGACAAAGTTAATTTTGATTTTTTTTTTTTTTTTTTATTGAATCATGTTATTTGGCACATGGCAATTATGTGTGAAAGATAATATCGCCCAAATGTTCACCAAGGCTTCGGCAACACACCTCCACAAGATGGTCAAAATTTTTGATGACATCTCTGCATAATTGCTCCTCGATCTCACCAATATGCCTTTAGCTGTTGAATTGTTGTTGGCTTGCTCTTGAGATAATCCCAAGAAAGAAGTCCAAAGGCGTCAAATCGCACGGTCTTGGTGGCCAATTGTCTTCGCTGTTTTGCTCTTGCATCCAATCGGCGAACGTACGGCGCTTCAAATGGTCCGCAGGCTTCAGTTCTTGAGTAGATTAAATTTTGTAAGCATGTAGAGACAAATCTTTCTTCAAAATTCGATGTAACGTGGTTGCGGAGAGGTTCAATTCCTGTGCGCGATAACGAATAGAGGTGTCTGGACTCTCGGCCACATTCTCGCGCACTGCAGCAATGTTTTCAGCTGAACGACGTACACGAGCATGCAATGGTGTTTTTACATCTGTCATCGACCCAGTTTGTTTGAATTTTTGAACAAATTTTACAATTGCACTCTCGGTTGGCCGATTATGCTGACCAAAAATATCGCGAAGTGCGTGAAGTGCATTTCTGTTTTAAAGCCCATTTTCGTAATAGGCTTCAATAACTTTAACACGTTGTTCGATTGCCAATCTTCCCATGGTTAAAATTGCCAAAGACTGAACTTGTCAAATGTCAAAACCAGATGCCAAAATCTTTTGACGTTAAAGCCTAATTCACATTTAACATCTTTCCGTCTTATTGAAACACCCTTTATATACGGTCGAGTTTCACTTGCCACTAGACTGCGACCTCCAGATTTTATAAAGTTTGCATGGAGATCATAGGAAGTTGTGCACATTCTATTTTTTTCTTGCGTGTTCAGAGTGTTAAAGTGTGATCCAAGACTTTAAAAGACATTAGTGATAGTTGTGTAAGTTATCACCATACGTAAATTTCATAAGTTAAGTTAAATACAATTATTTTTTTTAACTTTTAAGAAAATGTGCATTGTAATTATTTGTCTACATCAGTTTAGTAGCAATGATTGGAATTAATAATGTAATTTTGTCATAAAATATGAAATTAAATTGATGAATCTCTACTTTTCAGTTGCTCATTGGACATTAAAACAGAAATTAAGCAAACAATTGTTTGCAACTTAATTATCATAATTAATTAAAGATGCTTAATATTCGTATCAACACATTTATCTATTTTGAAAACAAAGATTTGTGTGGCATAGAATTAGCTAAATTTTGGGATTTCAAAATAAATTTAAAGACCAAAGCCGATATAAAATAATTTTGTTAGGTTAGGTATTAGGACTCTTCATTTGATAAATATTGAATTATAAATATTTTTGTAAACGTAAAAATAAAAAATACGTTTATTATAACGTCTTGTTTTTTGTTCCTTAAAAGCAGGGCTCGAAACCGAAAAAAAATTGGTTAACGGTTAACCGAAAATCGAGAACTTTATTTTTATAACGGTTTTTGCCTAAAATGATGCACTGCTTTATGTTCGGTTCCCAATTTTGTTCGCTAATCTGGACGCGGCTTTAAAGTTGACTCCAAGCGGTTACTGTTGAATGGAAAAATCGTTACTTAGATTTCTACTGGATTCATCAGCTTTTAAAGTCACACATTGTTTATAAAATGTTATGCTAAGAATTAAGCTATTTAATTGATTTTTATTTTTTTAGAATTTAAATAAATTAAACAATACAATTCCCCAACTCGTGCAAACTAAACTTTACAATAATATTTTTGTAAAATTTTCTCGCGATAGTACACTTGCGTACAAAAAGCTTGCGCTGGTATTACGTTGATATTTTTAAGCGGCTTTAAATCGCATATATTGAAACTTTTACTAGACAAGCTTGTTTTTAATTTTGCTATACAAACTTGGATTAAAACTTTTGCATAAATATTGCAGTAATTATTTGGTTTTGTTGATCTTCACCATAAAGTTTTCTAACTCGGATGTATAAGGCTTAAATTTATGTTAATTGCTTATTTTTATGAAGTCTGACTACATAACCACGTAAAAATAGATAATAAAACTTTTGCTAGATAAAGCTTTCTACAGCGCTTACTGAATTAAAGTCCTAATAAGCTATTAAAGTTAAATATACACGTTTGTATGCTATTTTTATCAGACTGTTTTAAAACTAAATATAAAAATAAAGTAAGCGGAATAATATTTTAAAATGAAAACAAGTGTTGTGATTCGTTGTCACGGCACACGGAATATGATATGTTTGAGTGTCGAGACATCAAAATAAAAATGGCCGCACTTGTAAAGAGTAGTTCACATAGTAACACTGGCGACGTGACATTTAATGTCATGACTTCACTTGTTATTTGGTGTCACGGCACACTAATATAATATCGAACAGGTGCAAATTTTTCGCGAAACTAGTAAAATAAATCAAATTTCGCGCCAAGCGGTGGCAGATACGAAGAAAACTCAAGAAACACTTTTTGTTTAGAATTAAATTTTCTACGTAAAAACAAGTTCCAGTTTTATTTTGAACGAGGCCGTACTTGTTTTTTATAAAATTTATTGAAACTGAACCCCCACAACTCCGCCACTGGTTGTTTGTGGAACTTAAAATTTTTACCGATTGTGGTAACCTGTAAGGTGGTGCTGTATGCCAAATTTGGTTTAAATATATCTACTGGTTGAGAAACGGTTAAACATTATCGTTATTTTTTCGAAAATTTCAACACCCGGTATCTTTAAAATGAAGCGTTTTTGGACCCATGCTGATATTGAATATTAGCTTTAAAATAAGTTTTTCTATCGATGGTAAAGTCCTGCTACTAAAAAGTGGACCACCCTGTATGTGAGTGTCGCGACATAAAAAAAGTATGGCCGTATTGTAACTGCAGCAACGAATGTTATAGAGCAACTAATTATATTGAAGTCGCTATATTCGGGAATAGATTTAGAATTGGACAAAATGAGTTTTTCTCAAATTTTTGTGGTACAATATCATTTTAGATATTAAGTATCATTGAAATTAGAATACAAAATGCTATCCGACTATGACATTAAAAATTTTTCGCCGTATTTAAAGAAAAGAAGTTGATGATGGTTCTGAAGAAACGAAACGTTGTAGGAAATTCTATGCTATCTCAAAATATAAAGCGTAAGAAGTTGCCATGAAGAAGTGCTTCCAGATTGTCAATATCTTAAAAAATTTAGGAAATAAGGCAAAAAAAACGAAAATCACCTTTTTCAGTTTTTCTTGAATAACTTTTGAACTAAGACAGCTATGACAATTTTCTTTGCTGATATTTGTTAAGCATTTAATTTCGCAACTTTGCCCCAATTCAATCAACCTCGTAGCTCTTAAGATAAGCGAGATCCCCATGCATTTACTCGAATTTGGGACACCCTGTATAAACTTCATATTTCCTAATGACAGTAATAGAATGTTACTGATTTTTTTAAAAACATTTTAAGGGCCTCTTATGGGTCTATACGGACAGCACTAAACCCACAGAGCTTTATTTTGCAAGCATATTATACATATGTGCATTAATTAAAAGATTGTGTTATGCTTTTCAAACAAACATTTGTGGTAGAATCCCTCTCTGATTTTCACAATTTTGGTGTAAGCAAACCTTGTAGACTATAAAGTTGTGTGTTCTCTGTAATAATGTCTCTTCATATTACTCAGAAACAACCGACTTGATTTATTTTCCATTTGTTTCTTTCGAATGGAGCGCAGGCTTCAGTCAGGGTTTTATTAAAGTGTACGTCTATAAATTAGTTATTTCTGTAAACAGCTCATCGCATTTCCCCTTGCAACTTCCCAAGAAGGCATGTGAAATGGGTGAATTATTATTTTATCTTCAGTTTCCTTGCATGTCGACCTGCTTATTTTAAATTAATTAGACGTATAGTATCTCGTACTAAACTCGAAGCGCATTGAATTAATTATTATTCACTGAACTATTCCAATATTGTTTTATTATACATTTAAATTTACTATCCTTCGAAAATACTTACCTTTTAAGCTTCATTTGTTATTTTCGACGTTGATGTACTGTTTATATTGCTCCGTACATTAACTTTTCTAAGAATAAGATAAAAGGTAAAGCTCGAAACCTTGCATGTTAGATTTTTTTATATGACTGTATCATTATTTACGGACTTTCGAAGAAACGTTATTGATTTTTTTTTTAGTTCGAGGAATTTTCATACACGCGTGGAACTTTATTTACGAACAAAGCTGCAGTATTTAAAATATATACAACGGTTGTTTTTCTAGTGTATGTATTTTAAGAAATAATTACTCCCGTAATGGTAAATTCTTAACTCTTGATAATATTTCTGATTGATGTTATCGTCATCTTTTTGCTGTCATTTCTATTATACCTATTATTCTTATATTATTTTTGATAACAGCACGCCCGTCCATTGTTTATTCAGTAAAAAGTTTTAATAATTGTTATCTCACGACAAAAACAATATCAGACTACGAGAAATACAAAGAAAAGAGGAAAGAAGTAAAGGAAGCAGTAAAAGAAGCAAAAAAAGAATCATGGGGAAAATTTGGACAAAGCATGAATAACAACTTAAGGGATAACCAAAAACTGTTTTGTGGCATATAAAACAATTAAGACAAAAAAAAGAGTTTAACATGAAAAATATAAAAGATAAAGAGGGAACGATAATTACAGACGAGGATAAGATATTAGAGAGATGGAGGCAACATTTTATGGAACTAACAAAAGCAAAAGAAAGCCACAAAAAAATAAATGAAGAAGTAGAAAGCGAACACCAAGAAATGGCACCAATCACAAAAGAAGAACTGGAAGAAGCAATAATAAGGATAAAACTAGGCAACGCTCCAGGTATCGAAAATATTACTCCAGAAATGATCAAATACTTGGAAGAAGCAGGAAAAGAAGCCCTGAGAAGCATAATAAACGAAATTATTAAAACAAGAAAAATGCCAAAGGAATGGAACATGGGAATTATTTTACCACTTTACAAGAAAGGGTATAAAAGAAACTGTTCAAACTATAGAGGCATAACACTAATAAGTATACCAGCAAAAATACTAGCCAGAATAATAGAAGGCAGAATAAAAGAAAAATTAGAAAATACGTTAGATGAAACACAATATGGTTTTAGAAAGGGAAGAAGCACGCAAGATCCAATTTTTATATTACGACAAACGATAGAAAAAGCTATGATTAAAAACAAGGAAATACATATATGTTTTATTGATCTGGAGAAAGCGTTCGACAGAATACAAAGGAAGGATGTGTGGAAAAGCCTAAAAACCAAAGGTATAGACACACTAAAAATAATGTACGAAAAAACGCTAAACGTGGTAGGAACACATAACGAGGAATCATTAGAGTTTAAAACGAAAGATGGATTAAAACAAGGTTGCGTGCTGAGTCCATTACTATTTGCAATCGTAGTAGATGAGGCAATAAAGAAAGCAAGAAAGAATTTCAGACCACTACAGTTGGGGTATTGGAGGATGGAAAAGGTTGAGCTGACGGAGTTATTATTCGCTGATGATATGGCGATGGTAGCAGACTCGGAGGCAAACCTACAGTATAATATGGAAAGACTAAACGAAGAACTAAAGAAAATTAATATGAGGATAAATGTACAGAAAACAAAAAGCATGATAGTAACAGAGAAAGAAAAAACACACAACATTTCAATAGAAGGGCAGTATATAGAACAAGTAACACATTACAAATACTTGGGAACAATCATAGAAGGAAACGGAAGACAAGACAAAGAGATAAACGACAGAGTAGGAAAAGTGGGAAGAATATATAATACCCTAAAAACGACCATCTTCAGTAAAAGAGAAATATCCAAAGAAACATTAGATGTAGTTAAAAAAGTAGTCACACCAACATTACTATACGGAAGCGAATCATGGACACTTACAAAAAGAAACTTAAGTAGAATAAATGCAGCCGAGATGAGGTTTTTAAGAACAATCGGGAGAAAGACAAAACTAGACAAAATAAAAAACGAGACATACAGAGAAAAACTCAAAATAAAGTCAATAGAATCTAAGTTATGGGAAAGAAAATTAGGATGGTTAGGTCACATTAACAGAATGACAGAAGAAAAATTAACAAGGAAAACGTACGAAGCAAGGACGCAGGGAAAAAATAAAAGGGGTCGACCAAGAAAAACTTGGAAAGAAGGAGTAAAGAAGGCAGCGCAAGAAAAAGGTATTGAATGGGAGGACGTAAAGGAGCTGTCTCAAAACAGAGCGGGATGGAAAAAAATAGTTAGCAAGAAAAAAAGTTAACCGAAAGTCTTACACCTTACGGTAAAAAGACTAATGATTAAATAAATAGGCCAGTATTTTTCAAACTTTACTAACTTGCCCCCCTTTTTTATAGAAATTTTTATACCGCCCGTTTTTCAATCATTTTACCTATGCAGTGGTGATTAAAAAAAAGTCCTCCAATTTTTTTTTAAAATTTACCGGTTTCACATTGGCGACTCAAAACAAGTTCAGCCAATTGTTTCTGAGTTCGTTCTGTTTCACATTGGTGACTTAAAGATTTAATAAATAGTTTCTTCTATAGTGTCTTGGCGCCCACCTAGGGGGCGTGCCCGACAAAGTGAGAACCACTGTATTAGATATTATGCTGGTAAACTTTTATTAAGCAAAAGACTTCATGAATACACAATTATATTTAGCACCTTTATTCCAAGTCGGCTTTAATTTTTTCGAAATTTTATTGTTGTTGAAAATCTGTTTGAATCTAACATGAATTTAAAAATTTAGGCTCAATTTTTATTTCTTCGTTAATCTCCAAGTTTTAATTAACCAAGTTTTTAGCTTATACATGTATGTATTATTATAAGTCTTTTTGTTATAAAAAACGAATCGACATAATATTTCAAAGTGCATTATCAGCGGTTCGCAAATCGTGTCCACGGAACCTTGGTATACCGTAAGCTTTACTGATGCTTTATTCAATAGAGTGCAGTGTTTCCCAAACTGTGGTCCGTGGACCCCAGGGGTCCGCAGACTGTTTCCTGCGGGTCCGCAGGCGAAGTCTTGAATCGCATGTTTGAGCTGTGGGTCGAAGTGCGACTATTCCTAATGGACAAAGATTTTTATTTGAAGGACCGTTTTAATCAGAGATTATTTTCCTGAAATGCAATAAAATATCTCGTAGATCAGCGATCAAATTCAGTATAAAATCAGTGAAATTACAAACATAACCACTATTGAACAAGACAAACTTGTTATGGTATCATGTAATAAAGATTTAAAAACTCAGTGTAAAGAAACTAGCTTCAGTGACTTTTGGATCTCAATGCAAAAATGTTGTTCTTTACTTGCTGAAAATGCGTTAAAATATTTTCTTTTACTTTACTCAACTTATTTATGCGAACAGGCGTTTTCTTCGTTAGTTTATATTAAAAATAAACAAAGGAAAAGGAATAGATTCAATGTGAAATTAGATTTAAGAATTTATTTATCCGGGACTAAACCCGAGATCCATAAGATCGTAGGCACAAAGCAACACCATTTTTTACTTAGTTCTTCAAAATAAAACATTTTATTGAAGATGTAATGTTCATTAATGTTATACAAGACGAATAAAAGAATTAAAAATATTAGTTTCAAAACATGATAAAAATGCAAGAGATTGAAGAAGCTCTGAAAAAATTAAAATCGGGGAAGGCGGCAGAGTGCGACAATATAAAGCCCGAAATGTTAAAGTACATGGGAGCTGAAGGTACAGCACTGCTACTGAGAATACTTAATTTGGCTTGGAAATATAAAAAATTACCGGAAGATTGGAATTTAGCTATCATTATGCCATTACATTAAAAATGGGACACCATGGAATGTAATAATTACAGGGCAATATCGTTACTATCTGTAGCGGGGAAGGTCTACAAAAGAATTTTGGAAAACAGGATCAGATCTCAATTAGAGAAAACAATCATGGACAATCAGGCGGGCTTCAGACCAGGTAGAAGCACGCAGGACTGGATTTTTTGCCTAAGACAAATATCAGAAAGGAAACTGAGAGGCAACAAAAAAAAATAAATAGCAGAGGGAGACCACGTAAAAGCTGGAGCCAAAAAGTGGGACAAGTATTATCAAGGAAGAGCACCGCATGGAACGAAGCTGCAAAATTAGCGAAGAACAGAATTAAATGGAAAAGTCTGCAAATCAGAACACCTCGACGCCTAACGGCAAAAAAGGAACAGATAACCAACTAACTAGTTTCAAAACAAAAGCTTTTGTTTATAAGACCTATCCTCAAGAGGGGTCCGCCGTAAAATCTGTGGAAAAAAGGGGTCCGCAGACCGACAAAGTTTGGGAAACACTGCAATAGAGCATCAGAGATTGCCAAATATAAGAAAAAAGTATAGACCAAGAGAAAGAAGAGAAAGAGGAACACCCATGAAAAGATGGGAACAAAAATAACATATCGTGAAGGCGGAACAGGCAATTTGCCTAAGCCATGGAATGTGGGAAAAGAAGAAGACTAATTGAATGTTTTGTAGTGAATCTATCTGTAGTTTAATAACAAGTCTACATAGTTCTAGAAATTTGGAAAGGCTTTATATCATGAAGTCGTGATATAAAAAAAGTTCTTACTGGGATATCCTCGTATAAACTGTTTCATAAAAAAAATTGCGACCCTCTACATATTTGGTAATAACCAGCAACAATTTATTTTTTATAATAAAGATGTTGCAGGGTTGGGAAGTTCTAATGGGAACAACAAGCTACTACTAAAACTTTACCAACAAGCATTAGATTAGCTTAAAGCGTATACAATTTTATATTTTATTCATATAATACCCCACCAATGATGTGCTTGTTTAGTGCTATTGGTAAACTCCACGTCCAACAAACCAAACGTTAGAATGACCTTATTGTAGCCATGCTGTTTCACTAACCATGAAATAACATAATGAACTAACATAAAAGCACTTTTTTATACAACGAACGAAACAAAATAATCATTAAATGAACAATGCATTAGGAAATTCGGTCACGTTGTGCTAGTCCTGTCTAATAAAAAGGCAATGTAATAACAGAACGCGACTTTGTGAGGTTAGAGGGCCTTATATTCGCTTTTTCATTGAAGTAGCGATCGCCGAAGTTAATTATTTATTTTAGCTTTTAGCTCATTCGACCAACACCGGTCATTTGTTAATTAAAACTACGCAGACTTTGTAATTTTACATACATTCGGCTGACGAAAACTAGCAATTTCTGTTACTCAACGTACTCAATTATTACCTAACAGTTAAATTAAACGAATCAGTGCCTATTCAGTTCTTTGAAATTTTGCTTCAAAAAGTAGATTCTTGCAATATTCCACCAAGGTATGTCCCATTATATATTTTTAGTACCTATTAAAAATTATTTAATATTTTCATAAATTTTCGTATTTTTTTAGTTCTTTGGTGCCACAGAACAAAATGAAAATTGAATTAATATTAAAATATTGAAATAACAAAATCGTATTAAAAGGGTTAAGAATTATTTCTCCGTAATATTGCAAGACTACCAACTTATCATAAATTATATTTGTAGGTATTTTTCATGTGACATTAGCAGTAGGTATAATATATGTTTTTCTTAAAAGGGCGCAGGCCGGATGAAAACCCCTCCCGGGCCGGATTCGGCCCGCGGGCCGTAGTTTGGGGGACCCTGCTCTAGAGCAGATCTCGGGTAGAAAAAAGATTTTTAAAAAAAATAGTAAACAAAGTAATAAACAACAAAAAGTTAAAACGACTTATTGATCAAAATAGTTTACAGATAGAGAATTAAAGCATCTAATTCAATAAATTTATCCAAATTTAATTGGAAATGTTGATTCTTCTGGAAAAACGATAAATCAATACTTTCAAAAAAATAGTGTTACTAAATGTAAAATTTTCTTACTGTTAGGTTTTCGTGCAGTGGTAAATTTTTTGTCAATATCTGCGATCGCACTTCAGCACAGCGTGCAGTGCGTTTGAATCAATGTAAGACTAGCAAGTGGATTGAAAGATTTAGCAATGGCAGGAAATATGTTTCTGGAGTTAGACGGCGAAGTACTTGAAATTGTGTCAAGATTGAAACGACGATTCAGACTTATCGTTCAGTTAGTATTAAATTCATGGTGATTGAATTGTCAATAAGCTGTAAAAATCTAATATGAGACACAAATGGACCTTCGGGTACTTTTTCCATTTAATTCTTAATAAATATTTATGCGAATAAGTAATGAAGGATATTTATAATTTGCCGTAAATTTGCTTCACACATAAATACATAAATATTTATTACCATCACCAATAATGTTTGTATAATATCCAAAAAATTGCCCGCAAGATGTTGTAACACTAAAAGTAATCCATTAATAACAATTTTTAAAACGTAGAAAAAACTTCCGTGACAAATGACTTGGACACATTAGTCTTTGTTTCTTTTTTGAGTAATTACATCACACTTTCTGGAGTAATTACATTAGATTTATATTAAATTGTGCCCGACGTAATATTATTTAATTCATTATATTTAGCAAGGTCGGGCCGAAATTGTGTAAAAACTTATTTTTCTGAAATTATTCACCAGCGTTTTTCCATTGGGTTATTTTAATGAAATCATTACATTAACAAATTATATAGGAAGGTTGCCGGGATTGGACCGGTTCCTCAATTGGACCACGTCAATTTTGGCAGTTTATTGACGGAAACAAGTACCTTGGTGTACGAGTTGACGTATGAAATTGCATATGCCTAACTTGAGCCGTGCACGTGTTCTACGATAAACGTCAATAACCTGCCAAAATTGACGTGGTCGGTCCAATTGAGGAACCGGTCCAATCCCGGCAACCTTCCCCTACCTTGCAATTAAAATCGCGGTCGACTTCATTGCATTAATGTAATTTGTAAATGGTAAACCGCTATAATTTAGGCCTCGAATGATATAATTTTTACGTAATTTTGTTTTAGTTACAACAGTGATGATCAACCTGTGAAGTGCGATATATTGTTAAAATGCGGGCTCGCTTTTGCCCTGTTTTCTATATTTACTGAATTATTTGAAACTACATTAAAACAGTGGGTTTTGTTGCATTAAAATCGCTTAATTAAATGATATTTAGCTTAAAACTATTTATTACATAATAGTTACTTACATACAGTGTGTACAAAAAGTAACGTAACGGATCAATATATCGTCTTGTGACAACTTAACAAAAAAAAGCCTTACAGCTTTATACAAAAGTTGTATGTGGTAATTTACTACATAACTTTAAATTATTTTCAACTATACACAGTGTTTTGTTTTTGCGCACCGATACGTCACTATGTTTTTTTAAATGGAACACCCAGTGTATTGTATAATTTTTAGATGTAAAATTAAATTCTCTAAACAAAACATAAAGGTTTTATGTATCTAAAATTAGTAGTGTTTGAGTTATTTACGTTTTTATAAAAATATTGCCGGAAACAGGAGTCTAAAAAAATAATGATATTTCACAACTTGGATATGTCAGAACAAATTCCTTTGAAGCTTTGTAGGACAATAGTGTGTCACAATAGTTGTTGACTAGTTAAAATTTTAAAATAATATACAGGGTGTTCCTTATGCCCGGTCCATTTAGTCAAACTTCAAACTCGAATAAGTCAGTTTTCTTAAATGGAACACCCTATATATTTTTGCATTTTTTATTAATCATGTACCTTCTTTAAAAGTTATTAAAGGTCAATTATGTCTAAAATCAGGATTTCTCAAGTTATTCCGATTTTCTTGATAATTTACGGATACAGACACAATATTTAATAGTATTTAACTGTGTAGACTTGGAAAATATCTAGAAAATTTGTTTTAATTGTCAAATACAGGTAAATCTAGGCAATTGCCAGGGGCGTCAAACGAAATGGGGCGTTTTTACTTTTCCCAATTCCAAATATTTATATTATATTAAGATTATTTCTATGCACCCATTTTAGTCATTCTTCTCCGGAACATAGTTTTTCGTTATTAAAAAGATTAATTACGTATTTAAGAGCCACAATAAAAAAAAACAGACTCAACGCCTTGGCAATACTACCTATTGAAAATAGATTTACAATAGCTATAGACTACTCTGATGTAATAAACGATTTTTCAGAAAAAAAAAGAAAACGCAAACCGTAATTCTTATATGTTTTTGTGTAAGTTGTTTTGAATAATATATTTCAATATATCTTACATATTACCTACTACTCGTATTTTTTTGAATTTCTTTTTAATTCACTTAATTTTTAAAATTTCTAAATTTTTTATGGGGGCCGGTGGCGTATCACTCTATGGCGCAAATGGTACGACTGCACCAGGGCTTGAAAGCTTTTAGGGCCCATTAGGATTTGTTCCCCAAAAAAATAGGTGTTTTTTTTAAGGTTTAGATCGCAACATTTTTTTTTTTAATATATATTTTATTCACAGACTTGCACCTGGATCTACGTTGATGATGATACGCCATTGACTGAGGCGTAGTCATATTTTCTGCCTAGGGGTGTAAATGAAGCAAATCCAGCTCTGCAGGCAAATAATTATAATCTCAAGAAAGTCATCATTGTATTAAGAAATAATTATTCCTACAGTATTTACATAGTTTAAGTCAATTTTTAATAATTTTTGGAACTTTTCGTAAGCCTAAAATATCGTGATTATTCGCGCGCTGTACCTACACTCATGGTCGTTTTGTGCCGGGGTGCAAAATGAGCGGGTGCCTTGCTCATTTTGCACGATTTGGGCAACGACAGATTTGTAGGAACATAGATAAAAATATGTTATGTTGGTTATCAATCTGAAAAGCAAATTTTTTGTCTGTCTAATGGTGTAAAAATCCAATATGTCGGCCACAAGGAATAAAAAAGTTAACCATCGTAGCTTGAAATCTAGAAGGCCTAGAAAATTTTAGTTCACGCCATTCAACTTAGAATGGCCAAAAAAATAGGGTTACCAAGTTTTATTAAAAAAAACGTCAAGGTACGGAAGTTTTTTTTTTCTAAAATCACATTTTCCAGTTTTTTTATTATAAATCTAAAAATAATCAAGATATCCTCGATTTTTTTCAGATTCGTAAATGCCATATAAATTTGCGTATTTTCTCTAATTTTTGATCTCGTATCTCTGCCGTTTTCAAGATACCAATGGTAAGCATCGAAAAATTCACCACTCTGCATAACTTGAAAAAATAAAATTATTGTTAGATAAAAAAAATTAGTAAATTCATCATCATTTGAACCTTAAGTTTTTACATCTTAATGCACACGACCTTTAAAAAAAAACTGTAAATGTACAGTCATTTTTAGAACGAATTTAAAGGTTTTAATGCTTACGTCAATATTGTTTTTAAACTTTATTTTTAGGTATACTCCCTTGATCCGCAATTACCCTTTTAAAATGTTAAAAAGTTTGTTTTTTTTCACTTGCAGATCTGCGTAATCAGTCACGTGTCTTTATAAACCGTCTGCAACAAAATGATTTATTTTAGACACCATTTAGATAACAGTCAATCGCTAACAGATCTGCTTTATTCATTAAATCAACAATTTGACAGCTAACTTAGTACAACTTTGGTAATGTTACCTCGGCGATCGACAATCAATAATGTAGACAATTTTGCAGTTATCCTGTTGCTTAATGTTAATAAACTTACTGTATAGGTTCACGATAGAATGGAAGGAATCTGTCGGTTACACTAACTCTACTACATATCTAAGTAATGAAAGACGAATCAGGGTACACCGCAGAAACACATTCATAAATTAACGAATTCAAGTGTTGCTGGTTTTGGGTGTATATTCAATACGATTTAGTTACTAGTCGATTATTATTGAACCTTTGTGAAGAGCTAGTGTACTCCCTGAAGAGATCGACTAGACATGCATCGTTGCCGGTAATGAGGATCTGCCTTTGCTGTCAAAGGTTAACCTTGTAATATCGCTTCTAGACGGATCAGTGTAAAATATTCATTTTCATTTCCTTTGTATGGCCAAAGTAGTAGCTGTGCAAAGGAGAACTCTAAATCAAATATAGTTCACTTGTGCGAAGTTGATATATTGTGCAATCCCTAATGTTGTCTTAAGATTCATACCTATTTTAGCAAAATTTAATTAACGGTTATAGATGCAACCCTTATTTATTTCTAAGTAAAAATATAAAATGTCACTTTTACACAAGCTGTAAACGCTTTTAAAGTTGCTTTATCACGTTATAAATAAATTAATTAATAATGTCATTCGCAACTACCGTTTTTATATAACGGTTAATGATGTAACTATCTGCGGAAGATTGAAAATCTGCATTTTCTTTTTAAAATATCAGGAAATATATACGGGTTTGATATCTTTAGAAATTTATTAGTTAGGTGAGAACCCCAGTAGCAAAAAATATTGGGCCAACATTGGCTAAAAATTGACATTCAATACTCGGAAAATATAGATATGTCAACATTTTTTAATATTGGTGAAATATTTTAAACTAATATTACTCCAATAACATTTTTTTATAAAGGATCTATATTATTAAATAATATTAGATTAATATACCGTATCGATTTAGGTGAAATGTATACTATACACAATTAAAAATATATTCAACCAATATTATTCACCCTGATTGGTACAATGTTACATATGCATAAATCTCCTTCATATGTTTTTATGGTTTAGAAATGTTAATATCCAATAATAGTCCAATAAGGCTGTATAAATGGTTTATTCAAACTAAAAATATTTAAAAAAATACAGAAAACCAAGAATAGTTTTCTTGCAAGTTGTATTTGGCCGACAATTTCATTCCATAACTGTAATACTTCAAGACTAATCTGAATGTTTTTCAACAACAACTAGGAGCATCTTCTTTCCACTTGATAGATTTTTCACTATCGATAACTGACTAAACCACATATCGATGTCCGACTCAGGATTTCCATCGAAATTTGGTATAAAAGCCGCCATTTTTTTTGATTTCATTCTAGCATACTCACTAACTATCATAGCTTTTACTGCATTGGCTATTATATCATCAACCGACATGCTAATGCTTTCGTGTTCACTCATTTTTAAAATTGAAAACACGTGGTAAAACAACCTCAAAAATGTGTTTTACGTTTACAGTGCCAATGTTTAAATACTATAAAATAGCCTGTTAATCCAACACTATAAACTAATCACTTCATCAGTTCCTGATTCCTCTTCTGAACACTGTGGTGATGGCTCACATAAATCCACATAAATTATTCTAAACTTTCTAAGAGGGCAAATTTATTCGCACTCTCATTCTGCCAACGGTAACCTAACATACGCTATACACTAACTCCATCTACATCCCGGAGCGCTAAATTCAAATTTTGAACTTATAATTACTACAAAACAATATAAACATATTGGACCAATAACATACTAACATCGCAAAAATTACCTTTATTATTCAATTTTTCAGTTTTTCCCCTATTTTTCCGAAGAAAATGGCCAGTGGCACGTATAACTCTGCAAAACATTTAGTTTTGATTTTCTTGATGCAATAAACACAGTCTTGATCAAATTCTAGCGACAACATATCGTGACCCGCCCTTGTTAGCAGGTCGAAATTTTCAACAGACGACAGCTACTGTGAATACCTATTTGAAGAACTTGACAGTTCTGAATTATATGAAGCCATAGAGTCTTTGGATTATTTCTGTTCCCAATGTATCAAGGTAACAGAAAATTATGTTAAAAAATAAACACAATTTTAAACCGAAAAGTTCTCTTTTACATTTTCATTCCACACACTTTTCAGCCCATCCCCGTATATACAAACTTTTTTTTTAAAACCATATTATATTCAAGTTTTTTTTTTTCACTGTTTAAGTTTGAACTGGGATTTTATATGCAGCGATGTATCTTCGTATTTACATATCTCATAAACTCCACTGTGATGTAAGGGGTGAGATATTTCATGCGATGGGAGATGATCTTGCTTGTCGGAATAATACTCTCATCATATCTTTCTTTTACGAAAGATATAGCGATATTATTTAAATATGGAGCCAGGTTACGCTTCGCTGTACGAGTGTCTTGCATGTTTGATTGTTTGGATGCTGAATAAAGCCAAGTACGAAATTAAATAATTCGAAGTAGGTACGGAGAAATGTCTTAGATTTCTCTTACCCAGTTTTGCTTAATTATTAAATAAAATATAAAGCTCTGCCGATATAAGTGCTGCAGGTTTGTTTTTGATTAATGAATATACACTTTATGAAATATAAAACAAAAAAGGTTGGTATTTGTTAGAATATTACTTTCATTATAATTTCTATACCCGAAGAACATGATCAAAATCTGTAAATTACCGAAACAGTAAAATTACGTAAACCCTGATTATAAGATCAGAGATAAATCATTTGATAGAAAAAGATGTTTTAGGATTCGCAATTTAAAAAATATATACAGGGTGATTGATTGAGACCGGGACTTAAAAATATATAAAGAATGAAAAAGGGTCTGAATCTGAAATTTTGGTTATGACTGTAATGGCATTTGATCTGTTTATCTATATATATAAAAATGAATGTATGTTTGTTTGTTCTTTATGCATTCCTATACCATTCATCCGATCCTGACCAAATTTGGCACAGACAATCTATAGGACCATGGAAAAAAGACAGGCTATATAAGAATTCCCAAAAAAATCGTCCGGAAAAGATATTGAGAAAAACGTGCCAAAATCTTACACGCAACATTTAAATCGGGTCGTCTGGAGCGAGAATTTCGTCAAAATTTGACAATTTGACGTAACGTTTAAACGCTCGAACCTTCTCCGATTCGACCTTTTCGCACATGTGTCGTAACGATTCGGAATCGTCTCGCTCTTCCCGACAAGTACGTACCAAACAATCCCATTTTCGAGTTAAATAAAAACGTCCACCGGGTGCGAGCGCGAAGCGCGAGTAGTCTGTGATTGATAAAAAAATTCACCGAGCGAAGCCGGGTAACTACGCTAGTTGAAAATATTTTCAATATGGCTACTCTTATTTCAAATACAATGGTCTATTTTTTATTGCGTATTTAGATTTAAAACGTTATTTTAGAGAAACTTTTATTAGCATTCTTTATACCTAAGTGCAGTAATTTTTTAGTTTTTTGGACTTTTTAGAATTTTTTTTTATTTTCATCGTGATGCTTAATATTATCTAACGCCGCCATTTGTATAATATTTTAAAAATATAGCTAGTACGAAGTATGAGTTAATGTTTTCTCAATTTAACTTTTAAACTAATTGTTTTTGCCTTTTCAAAGTTTTTGAATTTGAAAAGTTTTGAAAGTGCTGTATTCGTCAAAATTTTTATAAAAATGTAAATTTTACTAAAATGGTTAGCCTTAGGTCTGTATAAAGTCTACATTTTTTAAAGTAAATTTGAAGAAGAATCCAAAAATATAAAAATATACAGGGTATTCCATTTAAAATTTCAAAGTTTGGGTCCGTTTCCGGAAGTCGTGTTGCAACGTCAATACTAGCATTGAATCCGAAACCTACCATAATGGTCAGATATTATGTTTTTTTGTAATATCTTTTATAGTATTCTAGATATTTGCCTTTTTGCATTCTTCAAGTACAAGAGTGTACCAACCTATGCAACGCACTGCGAAACGATATTAATATGACGTCACATATCTTAGGGTATTTGCAATTATTTGTGCTCCTGGATACCACTAAACCATTTTAAAACGCTCACTTAAGCGAGCAAGGCTAAAGACAGTTTATATCCTCTGTTTGACCGCAGATTTGTTGAATTTTTCTTAATTTGAACATCTAAGTGCCATTTTTAGTAATAACATGACATTTTTGAACATTAATGAGATTTAAAATACATCAGTGAGGGCGCCACCTTACGTAGGTACTATTTGACAGGTGTTTCTGACTGTTTACAACACTGAAAAATTTGGAATTGGGACGGCCATATATGTTGCGAAGCAGGTAGCCGAGCGAATTATGAATGAAGTTGGCCATGTTTTAAAAAAATCTTATTAAATAAGTTCATTGTTAACGAGTCATCGGAAAAATTTTATACGTATTTCGTTGTAATGTGGCCATTACACCCATGTGCGAAATGCATCCCGAGACGTAGTCCAGGGATGCAACATTTCGCCCGTGTGTGTAGAGGTCTTTCAAAATAAACTGAACTGTTACGCAGAAACCAAAACTCGTCTAAGCGTTAATTACTGCGCCACCTAAAAACATACGTATATTTCAACAACAGGGTTGGGACCTTTACTAATACAATGTTTTTAGAAAGGTCTACATTTCAACCGCCTTTCCCTCTCTTTGTGCATTTCGCTTGAACGTAAATACCTAACTATTATTACATGATACCCACATAGGAAAGTAGCTAACTTGAAGTTTGGTTTCAAGGGCCGCTGGCCTATTTTATCCTGCTAAGCCCTTTCCATTTATTTGTCAAATTTGAGGCTGGAAATGTATTATATCAAGTTAAGTTAGTTCCAATGGAAAAAAATCGTCCGAATCAGTATTTGTTCGTCCCTCGAAAGCAACTTAATGGAAAATTGGTAACAGAATTTTTGTTTTTAATTTCATAATTTTTTTTATGGCTTGAAGTAGCAGGTTAAAATCCAAATGAAATTAAATTGTTAAAAAAAATTAGTCAGTAATTAAACTTAGTTATGTTTATTTTGTTTTGTAGGTAAAATACGTACTATTCTCTTTAATTTCTTACCACCGTTAAGAAATTTTTAAATATTAAACATTTTAAAATTCCATAGATTTACTTTTTTCGCATAATTTAAATGTGCAGTAAAAGGAAATTAGTTGACTAATAGCAAAGTTTACGAGCGCATTTTATTCTATTTACAAAATAAACGTGAACGCATGTATACAAATGAAAAATGTAATTTATATTCTACATCTTGACATGAAGACAAATTGTCTCATACTTTTCCTTCAATGCGAACGAAACGACTTCCCATTAAATATTTATGAATAATTTTATTCCGAAAAGGTAGAAAGGGCAAAACCGCGAGAGTTCGTTTTAAAATTTATCTTAATTCAAATTTCTGCGAAAAGTTATAATTTTCGAGCACAAGTCAAAAGTTTTTTTTTAAGTAACGAGAAATTTGAATGTAAAATCATATAGGCCTAATGATAATCTTGCAAGAAAAACAGGCTTATAAATAATTTGAGGACAGAATTTTAAACGAGCCTTAATTAAAGGCTGTTCCGAAACACGTCGAAGATGAAGAATAGTCTCATGTTACAGTATTGGCGAGCCAAGCAAACATGATCCTGTTATTATTTCTCAATATCGTCGGTGGAAAGCAATTTTGCTGTAAACGCCAAAACTATAACTTTACAGGAGAGGCAAAAAACAATTTAAGTTTTGTAAAAATAATTACTGTACTTTTAATAATGCTTTTATCAAAAAAATGTTCAAGGAATGTAGGTGTCAAATAATTTAATGAATATTATTAGAACAATAAAAATCGTCCAAAACTATAAATTAATGGCGTTTTGGCGCTTACAGCAAAACACACGTTGAAAATGCTGCTCCATTGAAATGTCGTAAACGCCATGTCACAATGTTTGGAATTAAATTCGGGTAGTAATAGTGGCCTTCTAAATGTAGTACAGACAAAAAATATAAAGAAACGAATATTTGGTGGGTTGTAAATGCAACTACATAAACATACTTCATTTGTTTTGTCGTATATACAAAAGTGTATGTATGTAATAAGTTGTTTGAAGTACATGAAAATCAAATAATTTACCAATGTTATAATTATAATGCTCACAAAAACCACGTTTAAATAAATGATTATAATTGTTAGAGGTATTCAAAGAACAAAAAGAAACTAATAACAAATAATTATTTGTTAGACTTTAAAGAGTCATAAAAAAAACAACAAATAAATAAGATACTCTATTAAACAAAAACTCTAGTATAAATCTATAAATGCATCAAACGTAACTGCTTTAGGTGGTAATATAAAACTAAACCATTTTAAAGCTTTTATTTGCAATCATCTCCTTCTTACCTTCCTTTTAATAACTATCTTCTTCGTCTGTATCGTTTAAGCAATCAGGTATTGTTGAGTTTTTATACTAATGTGCATCATTCTTTGGTATTATATTTTTTCCACAAGATTTTTTAGGTCTTTATATTTTGCCTGTGCAATAGGAATTGTTTGATAATACAAATTAAAGTTGGGTTGAGTACCTTCTAAATCGTTTATTGTGTAGATAGATGTGACAAACACCCTTACTTAACACATACGGTCACGTCAATTGCACGTTGCTTACGCAAAGAACTATTATGATGTATCACAACCCCAAAACAATCTATCTTTAGTTATTCGAATTGTATTAACGTTATAAATACAGTATAACTAGATCTAGGCAAATGCTTTACAAACAATATGTTCTTTAATTGCATCCGTATAAATCGCTGTTACAAACCAAATATTCTAAAAAGATAACCTAATGTTTGTGGTAACCGGCATGACTTAAAATACTTGGGCGGCATAAACGCTGTATACGCCACATCTTTAAACTAAGTAGTTGCTTTAAACGAAATCTCTTTTAAAGTGACGAAAGCATGATTGCTTTATACGCCAACATTAGAAAAAGGAGCGATTTTAATTGCTTGTAGCGCAAAATTTCCTTTAATTTGAATAAAATAACAGTACTTTTGAATTAGCGTTCAGTTTTTATTTTTTGTCGTACATTTATGAAATAAAGACCATCCGACGCAGAAAAAAAAAACTAAGAAAAATTATGTAATACATTTTTTTTGCATAGTTTGGCGTTTACAGCAAATTTGCTTTCCATCGACGATATCTTTAAAACAACGTTAACGGCGTCGAGTGTCGTTTTGAAAAGTTTATCCTAACCCAACAATGAGGCTCAGTTCGCCGCTTCTTGTTTTCTTATATTAGATTTGTTTAGAAAATCCTCCCAAGCACTTCCTTTTAGCCTCACATTTTTGTAATATACCGCTGCATGAAAATCGTCTGGACGACGTCTTCTACTAAAGTTTAAATAACGTGCGCGCAATATTCTCTCTGAAGCAAACCACGGACGGATTCAAAATAATCCACTTCTCGTAACGAAATCGAGAATTATTCATGAGTGCGTTGCATCGTCGACGATGAAAATAAAAATAGTATCATTAATTAATATACAACTTCCGTATAAAACGACACTTCTTCCGGGCACTCCGAGCGCCTGTGGGGTTGGGTTTGTCCATGAAATCCCTTTTATTTGTATAATGCTGTACAATGCAAGTACGGACAATTAAACAACGGATTTACATGATTTACACAATTAGTCGGGCAGAAAACAAAACAAATGTTAAAATGCAAATTAACAAATGCTTTTATGGTTGTCATATAATACGTTTATATGAAACTTGGGCAGGCTATATACGGGGGATAATATAAAAGACTTTTAAACCACTGTAGTAATTTACAGCAGTTAGTTTGGTGTTCTTTGCAATACTCACTACATGATAAATGTCGCTAAAGGTTAATTGGACACAATCTTCTCAAATATGTTAATGTTTTGTTTTGCATATAACTTATCGTGTTAATTGTGACTCTTTAAAAGTACACCAGTAATTTTTGAATTACTTTTAACCCTTTGGGGTCTAATTAATTTTTGCAAAATTCTACCCATTAATTTTCCGAAATTATAAATAAATAATTAAATTCATGGCCAACTTCATTCATAATCCGCTCAGCTGCCTGCTTAGCTACTTATATGGCCGTCCCAATTCCAAATTTTTCATTGTTGTGAGAAGTCAAAATCGGCTGTCAAATAGTACGTCAGGTGGCGCCCTCAGTGATTTTATGTTCAAAAATGTCATATCATTACTAAAAATGGCAGTTAAATGTTTAAATTAAGAAAAATTCAACAAATGTTTTCATGAATAGTTGTAACAAATTATTCTTCATGATTTAATTCGCAATTGTCACTGAGTTTGGGAAATGTATAAATATATTTTAGCAAAGCAACAAACCTGTCAAAAAGTTGTGAGATTGGTAATGCACATATTTACCTCAGGTAATTTCCCATAAGCGAAGTTGATTGCTGTTGGTTATTTGTACAGGTAGATAATTATTAATAAAGTCCAAAGTTTTATGGAAATACTAGAAGAATTATGTGACTATCAATTTAAAAAATATAGTTTTTGATATACTTCATAGGGAGCGCCAGTTGACGTACTTTTTGACGTTTACCTGGGAACGACCTTATGGTGCCTGTACACCTGAGAGTAAAGTACTCTCGAGAGTAGCGTCGCCAAGGATACAGCCAATCGCGAGTTACTCTCAGGGGCTGTATCCTTGGCGACGCTACTCTCGAGAGTAGTTTACTCTCAGGTGTACAGGCACCATTATGGTAAATTTGGACGGCCATATAAGTAGCGAAGGAAGTAGCTGAGCGGATTATGAATGAAGTTGGCCATGATTAAACTTTTTGCCAGCGACATCTACTGATAACAGTCCCTTATACATACAGCTACAGGTTTCTAGTTTTAAAATGAATATGAGCGGCAGTTAAAATGACGTCGGCCAACCTTGAAACGCAGGCGTTAAAATATGCCGGCGGGGACGACCCGGCGTTGGACCTCAAAGAGTTTTAATGTTTTCATTTTAAAGTAAGTACAAAATCTACAACTTTTCCTCCAAAACAATTTTTGCACCATCAAGTATAACTGACCTATTAACAATGGTAAAAAAGAATCCCATTTTAATTTTTGTTTATTATCTAGCGTGTCATGGAACATTTTTAAAACATTAAAGCATCACTATGTAGGTCTCAAAAAAAAACAATTTGTCTAATTTAAACTTCTTTGTAGGTAGCTCTTACCGTTTACGAGAACCCAATGGTTGCCTTCTATGTGGACTACCCTGTATATCATTTAGAGAAAATTTATCATCGGTGGCTGATTCTTTATCTTATTGCAAAATACTCAAAATCAAAAAAATTGCTTAGGTTTGTCTTATACACAATTTTTCAAAGCTATAGGCTTTGAAATTTTTAACAGATGTTTCAATATTACTCTATTACATTTTACAGAAATTCTTAGTCGCAAATCTTTTGCAAAAGATTTCAAAAACATGTACATAATTGTTTATATGTATTATTAGTCTAATGGGTGCTAAAAATGCTAACCGATGCACACAAAAAAGCCCGAAATCAGTTTTTTCCAGGTTTTGTAAATGAATGCGATGCATTTTTGTGATTTTTCTGCTCAAATATAAGTCCCAACAACAAAAATGCAATGGAAATATAAATCAGTGTTTCCAAACCGTTTTGTATTTTCGCCCCCCTTATTTATATCACTTGCAATTCAATCTAGACATACCTATGAGCAGATACATTAAGTAAATATAATATGACTACTAATACAACAAAGACAAAGGTTATGGTTATAGCGAAAAATCGTGAACCAGTTACAATTATGCTAGACCAAAAAACGATAGAGCATGTAGCAAATTTTAAATATTTAGGAACAATAATTGCAGAAAATGATAAATTGGAAGAAGATATGAATAACAGGATAGCGACGAAATTTTACTACACCACTAATAAATATTTAATAAGTAGGAAATATCAAAAGAAACGAAGACGCGAGTTTTTAATGCACGTACCAATTCTCACGTACAGTTCAGAAACTTGGACACTAACTCAAAAACAAAAATAAAGAATACTGGTACAGGAAATGAGATTTCTGAGAAGAATAGAGGGATGTAGACTGATCGATAAAATCAGTAACGAAAAAATCCGAAATAACCTAGGAGTAACAGATATTAAGAAAAAGATGGAGACGAATCAATTAACATGGCTTGAACATTTACCACGCATGCCAGAAAGTAGATAAGCGAAAATAGGATGGAAAATGCAGATAGAGTGAAAAAGAAATAGAGGAAGACCAAGAATAAAATGGGAAAAAGAAGTGAGGCAGAGACTAGAAGAAAAAGGAGTCAGCTGGAAAGATGTGCCACAATTAGCTAACGATAGGCAGGAGTGGAGAAACATAATACAGAAATAGGAAAGCATACCTCGACACCGAAATGTACAAAAGGAACCGATTAAGAATAAGTAGAAGATGTATTTATTGTAAAAATTGTGAAACCAGATCAGTTTTAAAAGCAAACATCGATAGATTTAAAACCAGAAAAGTAGCACAAAAAAATTAAGTTTTCGTATATTTTAATGCAAGGATTTTTCTGTGAAATTTGTTTCTAAAATGTCTACAATACGGCAAGTTGTCGTTACGCTTAAAATGTCGTTTTTTGCTTTAAAGGCCTCGTATAAAAGAGCAGCTATTTAATATGGATCCCCATTATTACAAAGTCACCAATTTCTTACTTTCCTCAACTATAAAGTACGCCATGCAAACAGTTGAATACCAATTACTTCGGGTGACGACTTCCGAAAACCAAACTTTAAAATTTGTTACTTCTTGGGGAGAAAAGTTTCTGTGATCTTGATATTAAATTATATAAATTTAAAGCATTAAAATCGTTTTAGAGTGAAATCCTATTGGCTTTTATCGTAGCAAAAGCCTTAAAGATAACAAGGAAAAGATGAATGAATAATAGAGTTTGAATAATTGAATAATTAATAAACAAGACAACACGTGTTTGTTTCGGGCTAAAAACATTTACAAAAGTCTTTTATAGCGGCAAAAATATTGTGTTTAAGCATTATTAAGTCATAAAATACAGCAAGTCAAACTTTAATTAAAACTGCATGCTCGCCGTTGCAGGTCAAGATAAAAAAAGGCGTATAAAAATTTTAACAAGTCACCACGTTACTTCCCCATTAATCTTGTTAATTTTCAACCTGTACAGGTTTAAATAGCACCGTCCTTTTCATATGAACCATATGCGACAGTTTCACGACACACATCACCTGTTTTGTACGTAATATATGGTTTACATATTTGCTCGCATTACCGGGTGTGCGGAAACATACAACACGGAACAACTTGGTTAATGAATAGCTTAGTATTTTAAAACCCATTTGCAAAGCTGCAGAGTATTATATATAATTTAGTGTACACTATAGCAGTATAGCATATTTATCCAAGAAATCTTTTATTTTTTGTCTGTTTAGCTAAAAGCTGTTGTGGTACTTGATACCCTTCAACCTAAGCAACCCTTTCTTTCTCTACTAAAAATCAGTACCTATAGACGAAATTATTTCGTGTGTGGCAGATTGTTCGTAGGTATCGGCAGTGGTGAGCTATGAAATTTTTAACAAAGGGCTCGCTCATAGTTAAATAAAAACAAAAAAATCAATGTTAATTATATGTTATTATATTGTTTATTTACAAAAATAATACATGTACAATGTACATATTTAAAAAGTCTGCAACAAAGGGATTTTTATTTTATTATTGATTTCTCAGAAAATTTTATTCTTGATAAAAGTTGGTGCATGGTCTAAGACCAATTCTTATTAAAATTAAAAAAGTATCATAAAAAGTCATAGGACACTAGATTTTAGCAATTTTTGAAATTTTCGCAGTAGTAAAGTGCCTGTATTTTAAGAGATACTAAAAATATGTATAGGAAAGAGTTATTTAGAATTTAAAAATAAGGCTAGATTTTAAATTTTGACAATCAAATTCCAATTTTTATTTTTTTACGAAATTTTAATATTTGTCTGCAAAAATGGAAGTTTTTTATTATTGAGTTCCCGGAAAATTTTATTTTTGATCAAAGTTTGTGCATGGTCTAATACTAATATTAAGGTAAAAACTCTTTTCCATAATATTTTTTGTATCTCTTAAAATAAGGGCACCTTAATCTTGGGAATATTTAGTGCCCTATGACTGTTTATTAATATTATTATTGATATTAGTTTTAGACTATGCACCAACTTTTATCAAGAATAAAATTTTCTGAGAAATCAATAATAAAAAACTTTTTCATTTGTTTGCAGACTTTTTGAATGACGCTGTATAATATTAAAATTAAAATACCTACAAAAAAAAGTAATATTATAATCATAAAGACTAGATACAAATGTCAACAATATAAATGCATAAATTACAATAAAATGAAGAAAACGTTGCCAATAATAAACAAAAAATCACTAAAACAAATACACTTATGCCAAAAGCTGCCAATACTATGATATTTCCTTAATGCTTCACGTTTTGTGATCTTCTAGGTTAGGATGATCCATAGCCGGGCGATTATTTTTCAAAAAAGATTTAACATTTAACGTAAGGGTGCGGATTAAACTCTTTTAACGATTTTGCATTTAAACAGATTTGTGCATAATCGTGAGTATTTGAGTGATTGTAAATAAATTCAAATAAATGCTATTGCGCGACGGGTTATTCTAAACTTAATCGTCATTGCTTGATAGGCATGACTTCGTCGCTTCACAAATGTATGTAATAAAAATGATTTTAAGATATTATATTTTCCTTTTGAGAAAATGGTTACCAAAAAGAACAAGGGGCTCGCAAATTATAGAACAATTTAACAAAGGGATCGCGCGAGCCCCCGCGAGCCCCCTACAACTCACCACTGGGTATCGGTGATTGCTCACTATTAGAAATGGATAAAAAAGGCTTCTTTAAAGTGTACAAAATCATTACAAGTTTCACTATTCCTCTTGGCTAAAAAGTCATATTCCTAAAAGCCAACTTCCCAACCGCCAACCTCCCGACAGACCAACTTGCCGACAGTCAAACTTCTCGAAACCAACGTCCCGAAAAATTTAAATGTATTGTTTTACTGATTTTGTCATTAGAAAAACATATTAGAGCTTCATACTATACAGGGTCTCCCAAATTCGAGTAAATGCATGGGGATCTTGCTTATCTTAAGAGCTACGAGGTCGGTTAAATTAGGGCAAAGTTGCGCAATTGGATACTCATCAAATATCTGCAAAGAAAATTGTTATAGCTGTCTTAGTTCAAAAGTTATTTAAGAAAAACTGAAAAAATTTATTTTCGTTTTTCTGCCTTATTTCCTAATTTTTTAAGATATCGACAATCTGGAAGCACTTCTCCATGGCAACTTCTTACGCTTTATATTTTGAGTTAACATGAAATTTTCAACAACGTTTCGTCACTTCAGAAACTTTATCAACTTCATTTTTTTAAATACGGCGAAAAAAATTTAATCTCATAGTCGGCTAGCATTTTGTCATCTGATTTCAATGATATTTATGACACTTAGTATCTAAAATGATATTGTACCACAAAAATTTGAGATAAATTCATTTTGTCCAATTTTTGAATCAATTTTTGTAACTATACAGGGTTCTCGTTTTTCGAGGGCCACTATGGGGATCTCGTAAACGGTAAGAGTTAGGACTTCGGTTAAATTAGGGCAAAGTTGTATATTCAGGTGCTTAATAATTCGATGCAAACATAACTTATCTAGCTTTTTTAGTTTTTTAGATATAGGGAAAAAAGTAAAAAAGTGGATTTTTGTTTTTTGCCCGTAACTTTTTCATTTGATGTCGAATTTCATTTCTGTTAAAACTTTTTCATGGCCACTGTTTGCAATAAACCAGAATCCCCAATTATATTTTTCGTGCGACGTTTCGTTTTTTTTTAACCATCAAGTCAATTTGTTCTTATAGACGCTTTATCTGATTTTAACGCCAATTTCTAAAGCATTTTTTTCTGAATTCGACCATGTATAACACTTGGCACATTTTTGAAACAATTGCTGTTAAAAATGGCAAACACAAATATTTTATTTAAAACAAATCCCAATCGGCATGGTAAATAATTGTCTTTGTTCCTTTTTCCTTGGAAACAGATAAGTAAACCGCATGAAATTACTAATTAAGAAAATAGGTATTAATAAATATGTTAGAAATGCATTAACAGTGTACACTTATTAACAAATATTTTTAGAATATTTTCCTCGGTAAAGTATAAATTTCTCTAAAAGGGTATTATCCTTATTTGGCATACAATTATTTGTAACAAAAAATAACGAGTTATGCCTTTTATCTGCTTTAATGACTTCTAATAAGCAAAAAGCGTAAACAGATTTCTGGACATTTTTTGTAAACTATGAACACTTATATTATTTGATTACGAACATTTTGTTACAAATAATTGTATGTCAAATAAGGGATTAAATACACATTTTAGAGAAATTTATTACTTAACCAAAGAAAATGTTCTAAAAATATTTGCTAATAAGTGAACAATGTTAATGCATTCCTAACATATTTATTATTACCTATTTTTTTAATTAAATCCCTTTAATAGTAATTTCACGCGGTTTACTTACCAGTTTCCAAGGAAATAGGGACAAAGACAATTATTTACCATGCCGATTGGGTTTTGTTTTAAATAAAATATTTGTTTTTGCCATTTTTAACAGCAATTGTTTCAAAAATCTGACAATTGTTATACATGGTCGACTGGAAAAAAAAATGCTCTACAAATTGACGTTAAAATTAGATATAGCGTCCATAAGAAAAATTGACCTGATGATGGTTTTCAAAAAACGAAACGTCGCACGAAAAATATAATTGGGGATTCTGATTCCTTGCAAAAAGTGTCCATAAAAAAGTTTTTACAGAAATAAAATTCGACATCAAATGAAAAAGTTACCTACAGGTAGAAAACAAAAATCCACTTTTTTACTTTTTGCCCTATATCTCAAAAACTAAAAGATAAGTTCTGTTTGCGTCAAATAATTAAGCACCTGAATTACAACTTTGCCCTAATTTAACCGGAGTCCTCTTACCGTTTACGAGATCCCCATAGTGGCCCTCGAAAAACGAGAACCCTGTATATAAGTTTTATAACTGATTTTGTTTGCAAGTGCTGTAGACGATTTGTTTCAAAGATTGGAAGATATTTAAATTCGAAAATATTAATAAATAACAATTATTAGCAAGAACCAATTGAGTTTGATTGTAACAAAAAACTGTATTTAACAAGAACGGTGTGTGTGGCTTTTGAACTTTCTATTGTTTTATTTTGCCTGCAGAGTTACATTTCCACGACAACGAAAAGTTGAGCACTTCCCTAACAAGTACAACCTTTTATTTAAATTAATCCCCAAGTTAAAAATTTTAAGGGTTCTTCATTTACATCGCGCGTGTAATTTGCGTTTTATACACAAAAACAAACGGCGGTTTTCTGGAGCTGAGCACGGCCCGCTTAAAAAACACATTTTATTTTCGCAAGTGATTTCGGTGTAAATATCCGACACGTATAGGATTATCCCGAATTAAACTAAAATATAACAGCGTTTAAAAAGTAAACGCGGCCGCTACTACAAATTTAATCGCAAGATCAAAAGGATCGGAGATGGGCAGGCTTAGAAATGCACTTCCTGCTACGCGGAACTTGAATAACGGTTAGCGCAGAAAGTGCTCGAACCACAAAACTGCCTTTGTACCAGCATTTTCCGGAAAGCCAATCTAAAACTCGTCTCTTTATGTACTTTTTTTGTTGGGTTATTATTGGTTTTGATTCGTTTCACCACGCAAACGTACAAGTAAATTTAAATAACTGTATGACCATACATTCATGAAAAAAGTGAACAGCAAATATAAGTGGGTATTAGGGTTTCTCATATTTGACCATTTTGCTTATCCCGGGATTCCGGTAAGAAATCGGCCTTTGTCCCGGGATTCCCCGGGATCCCGGGATATAATAAATTATGTCAATATTTTAAAATAAATAATCCAAAAAATTAAGGGAGCGGTTTATTACTTAAAAACAACTCCAAGTCATACATGTAGGGGAAGATGGTATATACTGGGACATAGTGTATAGTGGGACAACAGAGATTTTGGCCATGTGTTACCCCGTACTTGAAGTTTGTTTACATTAAAATAGCGGTTAAGCAGTCCCATTATATCCTGTCTACAGTATGTGTCGTAAACAATGTCATAGTGACTTGCACATGTGAGGCATGTTTGGTAACTGCGCATTGTTTTTTTTGTGGTTATTCAGTTTATGTGCTAAAACTTTTTTATTTATTTAACAACAATTAGAAAATTTGGCGTAGGTGTACCTTACAGTATATTAAATGTATGTACAATGTTAAAACTTAAAATAATCATACAAGTTTTTCATTAAATCGTTGCTTTTAAAAATTGATCACATGATGCATTGTGGGACAATGATGATAATCAGGTAAATTTTCTGAAAAAGACTTCCGACTTTAGATTTTCTTTCTCTAAAAACAGATATAAAGACTGTGTTGAAAAAGAAAATATTCTGTGTAGGTTAAGCGGTCGACTACGTTTGGGGGCACTGAAAAAATACTTTCTTCATACTACGTATGGCGAAAGTAACAAAGAAACATTTTCAATTTTAGTTTGATTTTTCAAAGTACAATGTCTAAATGCCCATGAAAAGTGAAAGTTTTTAAAATAAAAAATTAAAATTAAGCTTTTTTTTCAATTACTTATGCTTTATTTCATATATATTTTTTGCTGTCCCACAATGTACCACGGGGTGGTTTATGTGGGGACAAGTGGTGTATAGTGGGACAGTCCCTCTATTTGTGTACCTTTATTTTTTTTAAATATTTTTTTGTATATGCAATGATAAACTAAAGCAATATGAATATCTCATATCAATTTGAGGTATGCAAATTAAGCCGTTCAAAAGTTACGCAAAATTTAAAAAAAGTGTCCCAGTATATACCTCCTTCCCCTAATACATTTTGCTCCATGATTATTACAAAATTTCATTTATAAGCTATTTTGCTTTGAATTATCAGGGTACACAAAAATAAAACTGTAAAAGTATTTTGAAGATATTAACTTTGTAATGGAGACCGGGCTTCTTTGCGCCATACTAAAAGAGAAAACTTATTTTGAAGTTTTTTCATAATTTACTGTTAGTAAAGACATTTTAAGCATAAAATTCTGATAAGTTATGATAGTATTACAAAGTTCTTACCACAAAATAAACGAAAACAACACTTTTTTTAAATCCCGGGAATTCCCTGGACAAAAAGCATTTCCCGGAAAATATAAAATAGCTTAAAATGGACCGGGATCCCGAGAAAGAAACCCTAGTGGGTATACAGGGTGTCCACCTAGAGCTTATTTCCTTCACATCTGGTTCAATATTCAAAATAAAAAAGTTTAAAATCAAAAGTGTTAGAGATCATAAGCTACATGACCTAAAAATTTTTAAATAATATTTTGAAAGCTTACTTATAATTTGAGGGATAATAATCAATATTTATGCTTTAAATAACGTTTTGGATGATATCTAAACCAATTGCTTTAGTTTGGTCTGCATTTTCAATTTTTTTTAAATCTTAAAATTATAATTCAAATGACTTAAAGGCTAATAAACATGTTTTAAGACCTAAATTAAGGGCGAAAATTAACCAGCGTTCATTTAAAATAATTGAAAACGACGATTTTACTTGTTCATTTAATCAACTGTAAAACATTTTTATTGACATCATATCCAAGCGCTTTTGCATTAGTTTAAACCAAAAAGAAATTGAGCTCATTAAAAAGAAATAGAACGAAACTGCATCTTCAAGTTGAATCTATACATTTTCATTGAATATTTTATAGTGGTATTATCCCAACCGGTAGTTCGTTTTCACTTGTTTTTGCTTTATTTATTCATAAGATTCTTCAAGATTTCCTGTTATTGCCGTACTAGTTGATTGCTGCTTTTTATTTAGCAATTAAAACTTTGTACATTCTCTAAGAGCTCTATTCCGTTAGTACGAGATTTTTGTGTAAATTTTAAGTAAGTTGAAAAAGTTATATACAGCTTTTCCATAACACTATACGTGTAGACTTCAACAGTAGCGGACTGGGAAATTCAACCGGCCCGGGAAAAACCTGCTAGACCGGCCCCCAAAAAAATAATAACCCAAAAAAATTTTATTTTAAAATCTTGTCATGTTTAAATAATAATAAATATATTTCTAAAAAATTTCCATGTTCAGTCTCATTGTTCTTCAATGAGAAAGAATTAGCAGATTCCGATCTGTGAGCCCGAAAAGCTCTAAACCCCTTTTTCCAATTAGTTTTACAACATCTATAATTCTTTCCAATACTTGCTTGCGTTCAAGAGTTTTTTTTTTTTTTAAGGAAGCCAAGTTGCTTTCTTTTTGTAAAATATGCTTTTTCCCATTTAGTCTTCTGTCCAGGTGGATACCCAGATATTTTGCTTCTTCAGAGTGGGTTAGTTAATGATTGTTTAGTTGGTCAGGGGGACAGTTGGCCTTTTTCAGATAAATTAGAAACTTTTATTTTTTTTTAATGGAAATTATAGTTAGCTACGACCTTATAAAAAAACAGTTTTTTCCTCCTTTCAAAAATGTAAGGTTTAATTTATTTATTTTGATATTAGGCCCAAAACTAATAAAATTTATCACAAAGTCTCTAAGAAGCTATAGAGTGCTATGAATGTAAACAACATTGAAACAAATGATTGTTTTCATTTTACAGTACGTATACAAGTTTTTTCCCAAAAATGTTTTTGTACCATTATCGAGTAATTAACGATTTAAAAAAATCCCATTTTTATTTTTGTTTATTATTTAGCTTGCCATGAAACTTTTTTAAAACATTACAGCATCACAGAATAGGTCTCAGGAAGGAAAACAAATCATTTTGCTCATAATTATGTTTCATGTCATATTCTTTAGTTTTAATCTCGTTTTTATGGATTTCTCTCTAATATAAAAATCGCAAAAGTTTAATCGTTTTCAGGAATTTAATTTTATTCTTAGTTGTTACCCGAGTTAAAAGTCCCGAATAATTATTTTCTAATGGGGTTACAAACTAACTAAGCAGAGAATCCGTTCAGAGATCGAAATTCATGTAATAAAAGTAAATCCGTATGCGACCATCAGCGTTAAGCTGAGTTTCAAGGCAGCGAAGCGTGGTCCAGTTTGAGAATCCGCTCTAATCCCCTTCTGCCGTTTAACAAATCCGATCACACTTCCGGTAACTCTGAGCACTGCTTCCGGTCCCTATTCTGCGCTATCCTTAAACTCAATCACTTGCCCATTGCTTGAGCCAAGGAAGGTCCGAATGCGCCCTATTTTCACTCAATGTCGATACATCACGTGTATTGCTGATACTGATTTCATCCTACACCCTAACATTTTTATATATACCTAGTATTTCTCCTGTAGAAAAACCCAAGGTGGTTTATATTTAAGTGAATTATGTGTGATATTGGATTCTTCTAGACTTTAAAGCTATGTCGCATTGCAAGCTGAAAACGCGTTGTTTTCACACATCGGTTCACACACCTTTTTAGTTTTCAAAGTAAAACTTTCCACTCTATTAGAAAGTTTCCCATTTTAGTTCTATTGATTGGCCGAGATTTAAGTTGCAAACCGCAGATTTAAGACGTTAGCATTCGGGAATTTTCATTACCTCTAACATGCGAAGACGTTCAGACTTATTTTCCTACTCACGATTACTTACCAGGAATTACGTTATTTAAGAGATTTTTTAGAAAAACGTCATTGTTGATTATTGTTACAATTTCTCGCTCACAATATGACGTATCTTATTTATTTACTTTTAGAGTAGTAACACCTGCGATTTCTTTGTCATTGTCGTACTATGGTCGTACTATGTCAAACGATGACATAAACAAGTTGTTTATTTTTTGTAGTGTCGATAATACGAAGTGCGGAACATGGCCAACTTTAATTACAATCCGCTACGCTACTTATATGGCCGTCCCAATTGACCATAAACGTCGTTCCCAGGTAAAAGTCAAAAAAGTACGTCAACTGGCGCTCCCTGTGATATATATTTTTTAAATTGATTGAGTTAGTCACATATTTCCATAAAATTTTGGACGAATAATAATTATTTACCTGTAAAAATAACCAACAGCAATCAACTTCGCTTTTGGGAAATTTCCATAGGTAAATATATGTGCTTTACCAATCTCACAACTTTTTGACAGGTTTGTTGGTTTGCTTAAAAATATTTATACTTTTCCCAAATTCAGTGACAATTGCGAATTAAATCATGAATTGTTATGACTATTCATAAAAATATTTGTTGTTAACTTGGACATTTAACTGCCATTATTAGTATTAACATGACATATTTGAACATAAATGACATTTAAAATACATCACTGAGGGCGCCACCTGACATACTATTTTGATAGCCAATTTTGACTTCTCACAACAATGAAAAATTTGGAATTGGGACGGCCATACAAGTAGCGAAGCAAGTAGCTGAGCGGATTATGAATGAGTTATAATTAAATGACTATAGTAGTTAAACATAAACAACGATCATTTATTTTGTTGTAGTTATGCACAGTGTACTGGCCTAAAGCCGAAAGGCGGGTGGGCCGCTTCGAGAGGCCTCTCCTAGCACACATGTTCAAGTGTACTGCAATTAACAAGATCTCTTAATAAATCTTTACAATAATTTGAAATTTTTGAAGCAGACTCCTAATAAAAATACAAGTTATTGGTATCGAAAGGTTCGTTAGAAGATGCTCCATATAAATAACCGCTTGTACCACCATAGATCAATTTAAAAAAATTGACTTTTTGTCAAAAAAACGATCCCGCAACCTTCAAAGCCGATTAAAGTAACCTAATTGTCAATTAAAATTAATTTAATACTTTGTTTATTATTTGTTTCAGCTTTTATTTACATTATTAATTATGCGGTTTTTGTTTTAGATGCGTTTGTTTTACTTTGCAGATATTGACATAGCAGAGGACTTGATTCAAAATTATCTTTTTTGGCGTTTCAATTACACATAAGTTGTTTTAAAAATTGTTAAAAATACATTTTTAGTTGCCTTTACAGTTTTAATTGCCAAACCGTGCAAACACTTGTACGAAATAATCGTCACGGAATAGACCTTACTTAAAATACCGGTTTGCCAATTATTCCTAATATAATTATAAACGTTCATGCACAAGTAGATACAAGATCGATTGCACAAAGCAACACTGGTGTTTAAATACAAGTTAATGCCTAAAAGTCAACACACCGGCGGTGGCCATCCGCGATCACTACACTTAAATAATAAGCAACCTGGTTACCATGGGCGCCCACAGGGTAGAGCAAACGGGGCACTTGCCCCTCCCTGGAATCGAGTTTTCCATTAATGATCAAATGAAAGAGGGTCAAGTTAAAAGTTCGTTAAATATTTTGATACATTCTTGATGGGATCAGTTGTGTATTTTGTCTGCAAGCTTTGCTCCCCCTTGATAATTTTTAAATTTTTTAATAATGTTAACAAAACAGAAAAGCATTATGATTTAACGATAATTGTTTTATGTTCACTTCAAATACCTTTAACAGTTTCACCTATTTCTTGCAATTTTTCAAAAAATTTTAAAAATTAGTTTCAACGGTAAGTTTTAAGTTTCCGGGGCCAAGAAAATTGGTACTCTTCTTCATTCACGATCTTCTTTCAGAAAATCTTAGTCCCATCAACCGACTTTAGTACCACCAAGTGAGGTTTCCTTGTAAGAGCTAGGTTATTTGAATGCACAATAAGTCTGTCTTGGTATTTCACAGAGTAGCTTTTAATTTTTTCACGCACTGTTCTAATTTTTAGATCACTTTTAATTATGTGATTAGGTACATACCATGGTGCATCCACAATGCTTTTAAGCGCTTTGTTCTGGAATCGTTGGAGGATTTCTATACTAGAGATGCTGGCAATACCCCAGAGTTGGATGCCGCATGTCCATATAGGTTTTAATATGGTTTTTGTAAAGCAAGAGCTTGTTTTCAATTTTCATTTGTGATTTTCTGCCAGTTGGCTAATTCAGCTGGCTAAATTTGAAATCCAGCTACTTTCTCTTAGTAAAAATGTGTTTGCGCCATGTGAGCCTCCTATCAAGATGTATACCAAGATATTTCACATCTTCAGCTTGTGGTATTGGAGTATTGTTTATTGTCACTGATGGGCATGTCCCTCTTCTCATGGTGAACGTCACATGTGCTGATTTTAGATTCTTAACCTGTAGTTTCCATTTTCTTAGCAATTTTTAACCATGTGTAGATTGTTCTGTAGTTTTGCGGATGCATCTTCAGGGTTGATATCTGATGCTAGTATGGCTGTATCATAAGCAAATGTGGCTACAGTCGTTAAATTAGTTGTAGTAATTTCAGCTGTAAATAGAGTGTAGAGTACTGGCCCTAACACGCTGCCCTGAGGTACTACAGATGCAATGGTGTGTAAATCTGATAACTGAATCTTTTTGTATTGAATTTGCGTGCGAAATAATTTCGGATTATTTATAGTCGTTTTTAAGGGTTTATATTGAGTGTAAAAAACGTGCACAAAAGGCGACTTTAGGTTTAATTAATTAATTAATAGTACCTATTAAAGTACCTTTTCAAAGGTTTGATCTATATTTGGAGGTATGCTTCACTAATTTTTATTGCACGCATAAAGAAAGTTATAGTAAAATAATTTTTATATAAATTGCTAAACTACAACTAAATTTAAATTTTGTATTTGTGGTTGTGTAAAATTCTTGCATACAGAGAGAACGTTAAATAAATATTATGACTAATGAAGTTACCCAGTTTAGACTTAATATTAAGTAACGAGTTTTTAGCGTGCAGTTTTAACAACTTTTACAATTAATTGGTAGAAACTTGTGTACTCAGAACCAAAAAATTAATCTTGATTTTTACGGTAAACATACAATTTTTTCGAAGAATGGAAAAGCCGCTGACGTGCTAAACTAACAATCGGAAAATACAAGTAGTATTTAGGTAAAAGTTTAAAAACAATACGTGTAATGAATACTGTACACAATAACAAAAACGTTATCCAGTGGCATGCAAATGCAAATGCAAATATAACGTGGCACTTATCGTCATTTTTTTTTATTGTTAGTGTACTTACTTACTGTTTAGTTTCTTTAAGGAATGTTTCATGAAAATTTTAAAACACATTTTAATTTTTAATCTTAATCTTATAGTTAAGGATAATACTTACAACACTTTTAATAAAAGCTAAATTGATTATACATTAATTTAGATGAGAAAGTTTTTAACCCATAAAAAAATTCGTACCAGTTAACTCATAGCATACTAAATGTAAGAAAATGCTCAAAGTTTTGTGTATTCTCAGGTATTTTTGTGACTATCCAAAAATTAATACTGTGATTGATTTAGTTTGGTTTGCCCAATTATAATGTGGATTTTTCCTAGTCAACATATAATACTCTAGTTTATACAGGGTTCTCGTTTTTTGAGAGCCACTATGGGGATCTCGTAAATGGTAAGAGTTGAAACTTCGGTTAAATTAGGGCAAACCTGTATATAAATAAATAAATACCTACATATTTTCGTTTTGTGTTAAATCTTTAACTTAATCCCTTTAATTGTAGTTTCTTGCGGTTCACTTACCTGCTTCCAAAAAAACGGAACAAAGAAAATTGTTTAGCATGCCGATTAGGAATTTTTCAAAATAATTTTTTTTTTGCCATTTTTAACAACAATTGATTCAAAAAAATGCTAAAAGTTATACATTGTCGAATTCAGAATAAAATCCTCTACCAATTTGCGTTAAAATCAGATGTAGCGTCCATAAGAAAAAATTGACCTGATGATGGTTTATAAAAAGCAAAACGTCGTATGGAAAATATAACTGGGGATTTTGATTCCTCGCAAAAAGTGGCCATAAAAAAGTTTTCACAGATATGAAGTTCGACATCACATGAAAAAGTTACGGGCAAAAAACAAAAACCCACTTTTTTACTATTTTCCCCATATCTCAAAAAACAAAAAAGCTAGATAAGTTCTGTTTGCGTGAAATTCTTAAACACCTGAATATACAACTTTGCCCTAATTTTAACCGAAGTCGTAACTCTTACCGTTTACGAGATTCCCATAGTGGGCCTCGAAAAACGAGAACCCGTATACTAATATGTTTCTCCAAAAATTTTATTTTTGAGAAAAGTTGTTCAGGATTAAATATTAATTTTGAGATAAAAAAAAGTTTAAACTTTTTAGCCTTGGCGTATACAATCATGTACACTGCTTTCTACATGATTTTTTTACCATTTTGGTACACCTGAAGCTGTTTTACGGTTTTCTGAATGGCGCTAACCTACTTTCATCTAACGAACTTGGTTTGAACGAAAAATTAATAAATAATATTAATTTGTTACTAAAAACTAATTGAGGTCATAAACACTACTTTTGTTTCTACTTTAGCTGTTCCGTTTTTTTTTTGACGTGTTCCTTCCATTTTAACTTTACGTCTAAGCTTAGGCAGTTTAGCAGTCTTTTTGCAAGGGATTATTTAGACAAACTGGTAAGTTAGTTTATTCTTTTGTTGGCGAAATTAACGTGAACAGATTTTTCTTCGTTGATTTTTATATGCCACTGTTTTTTCCATGCATATATTTGATTAATTGCGCTTTGGACATTTTCTGTTTCTTCTATGGTTGCTTCTGTATTTAGAACTGCGGTGTCGTCAGCAAATGTGGCGAGTTTTACGTTTTGTTTCTGAAATGTCATGTGTATACATACAGCAGGTACAATACCGGTCCAAGGACAATTCCTTAGGGTACACCTGCTCTTATAAACCCAAGTTCTGAGTATTCTTTTTCCATTTTGCAAACAAGTTTCGTAATTGTAGCTTGTTGCGTTTGTGAAATATTTAGCCTTGAAATCGGGCCGATCATTTTAATACACCCTGTAGTTTCGCAATTACCGTTGTATTTTTTGTTCCTAAAATTATGTGTAAAATAATTCTTACACCGTATTTCAAGTTAAAAAAAATAATAATAAGGTCATCTCGCTGTTGTAGAAAAAAAAAGTTTATTTTATATCCCCTAATGGCAGAAGTGCAAATATAAGTATATTACATTTCTCATAATTATGTGATATTGTGTTACCGCAACTCTGGTAGACCCTTTTGAATAAATTACAAGGGGATTGCATGTTTTTCACGGAAGTAATAAACCTGAAACATGTGTTACGGTACTATATCTAATACGCCTACTATATAAAAACGGCACTAATCAAATTAATCGTCTCCGTAGTTTCCCATGTAGTGCGTAAAATGTATTAGAATAGATTATCGATTGCGCCCAGGATACCAAATGAACCTTAGAGTATTAGACGTTGTCGTTATCTATTAAATAAAACCTAATTTTCTCAAGCAGTCGACGAAATCATAGGATATCTGCGGATTATAATTACTTAAGGTTATTTCATCGCAAGAAGAGAATAAAGAAAAATGTATAGACGTCTGATGTATAGGAGGGCTTTATAGGCGCTATGTAACGTGATATTTTGGACAAACCCAGACTAACGTAATCAGATTACCGCTATTTTTTTTAGATAATATGTCAGGAAATTGGGAAAAAGTAATCCACGGTACGCTTTTGTAAAACAATGGTAGAATTATTTCCACTGCAACGAATAGTACATCGAACACAATTCTCACTTAGTTTTTTTCATCATTTACTAAAATCCATTTCCCGCCCGACTTTTTGTAAATTCCGAATATCTGAATTTCTATTAGACAGCCTTTATAAATAGCGCAGTATTTATCTTTGTACGGTGCTTTAGATTTTCGATCAAACACTCTAAAGCGTTCTATTTCATGCGATCTCTAATAACTTTAATTGCTTTAACTTGGGGGTGTTTTATGGCACTATAAAAGCAATACGAAACGGAAGTAATAAAGCCTGCATTATGAACCTAATCAATACGACCGTGTACCGATAACGATACACGCATTTTTTTCACGTCAAGTTTTAATTAATCTTACACGTAATGACACAAATTTATTACCGAATTCGCAAAAATGGTTTGAAAGTCTTGAGTTTTCTTTTTAAATTTTTAAATATGTATAAGGAGTAAAGAATAATTAAAATTTGGTTAAAGGGCTTCTCGGATTCTCGTTGTACGTTGCTTTTGAATTTAATCACGATAATTCCAAATATTCTAGTTACTAAAAGGTTTGTTCCGGCAATGTTATTTACGATCTGATGAACGATCAGACTATGCGCAGAGTCGGTATCGCGTTCCTGCAAGGTCTCTTATAGTTTATCGGACGATTAGTCGGCTTAGATGGTTGAATGTGCCATCATTTATTGGATCAATTGATGAACTAGTTTATGGACGGTAAGAACAGTACATAAACGAAGGCAAGAACTATCCCTGGATTTTTACACACATACGTTGTTTATAACTAACGTGGCCTTTTGTAACTACGCATCGCCCTCCTAAACCCATGTTAGTGCTTTCTTAATATGTTTACACTTTCGATGCTTACATTTCTATGAATCCCAAGACGCAAATGTCATTTATAGTTAGACATGTCCTTAAAGCTTACCGGCAGAGACTAATCATTTATTAGTCCATAGTTGACGCATGTTTATAAAGCACTTCATCTATCAGTACGTGAATAAGTACAAAATGCACTACTGGGACAAACCTAGTGTTATTGGTAACAACAATGCAGGTCTAATGTTATTATACTTATTCCGAATACATGTTCTAACAAAATACACCAACAAATTATTTTTATAGAGATATTTATATTTTTTAAATTTTTATTAATTGTTGATAAGCCTAGTAAGAAGCAGGGTTGCCAATCGAACTGGGACCGGAACTTAAGTCTTATTGGAACTAACCCAAAGCTGTTTTTGAACCGAGACCACGAACCGATCCCCTTACGTAGAACCGGTAATACGACCCGTTTTAAAGGTTGCGAAATGTTTTTTGACAATAAGTACATTTTTTTAAAGAAAGGATAGTGGCTCATAAGGTTATTTAAATGGAGTATTTTCTGACGAATTTAACAAAACCAATAACTTGGTATTTTCATTACGATTTCTTTATAAAATCACAAAAAATTGTAACTGTTTATTCATCAAAACTTTGGATGTGATAATTTATTTGTTGTTATTGTTCCTAGACGTTTTATTTAATCTTTAGTTTTTAACGATTGTCGTAACAAGAGTTAACGCAAAAAAAAACAATTGTTTAGTTACTATTGAGCATAGTCAACTATGATTATTAGGGTATCTTACCAAAATTTTACAATCATTTCAAATTTTAATGCATACTTTTAATGAAAATACTAAGTTATTGACATTTTTGAACTCGTCAGAAAATACTCTATTTAGATAATCGCATGAGCCACTAGCGTGCCATTTAAAAAAATTGTCAAAAAACCAATTTTGTAACTTTTAAGGCCGATTAATATAACCAAATATCAATTAAAAACGTTTTTGGGATACTGGCTGACGTAATAAAATTCAATTAATGCAGGTCATGGCACACTTAATGAAAAACTAAAAATTAACTTAAATGGTGCAATTTTGTTCAAAATAGCTTCCTCTTTCAAAAAATGCAAAATTATACAGGGTGTTCCATTTAAAATAACAACGTTGGGGTCATTTTCGGCGAAACCGGAAGTGAAACAAACATATTATGTTCAGAAAATACGATTTTTTGCACATATTAACTGTCTAAAATCTCAATTATCTGACTTCAAAAGAAAAAAAGGAGGTGAGCCTGATTTCAGTTACACCTGGTATATTGCTAGCTTAATACAGGGTGTCCCAATTATACACCGCCAAAAAGTAGGTGCATATTCCTGAGTGAAAATGATGACCATTTGTCAAATATTTTGTTATCCGAAAATGCTTCGTTTCAAAGTTGGAGACCTTCAAAGTTGCAAGAAAAAAAAAATAAAAAATCGATTACGTCCTAGCCGTTTAAGCTAGAGCTATCAAACTTGGCCGAAATGTTTAGGTGTTTCCCATTGACGTTGTGGGATAATTAGAAAGAAAACACGTAATCGGAAGTATGATTTATAGTCAGGTTATCCGCTTACCATCTTCGGAATTTTTTTCAAGCATGACATTAGCCAACTAACTTAAGTAAAAGAAATATTTGAGGTGTATAAACAGAGTTTGTCGATGCATCTTTAGCGCTAATTTTCTCGTAAACGGCTACGTTTACAGCAAAAAACAAAGAGGGACGATTTTTTCTCTCTTAAGTCGTACTTTCTTATGGACGAATGACATTTTCAATGTAATTCCAGAGTAAAAAATTCTGAAGATGGTAAGCGGATGACCTGACTATAAATGATACTTCCAATTACGTGTTTTCTTTCTAATTATCCCACAAAGTGAATGGGAAACACCTACACATTTCGGCCAAGTTTGATAGCTCTAGCTTAAACGGCTAGGACGTAATCGATTTTTTTATTTTTTTTTTCTTGCAACTTTGAAGGTCTCTAACTTTGAAAGGAAGCAGTTTCTGATAACAAAATATTTTACAAAAGATCATCATCTTCACTCAGAAATATGCACCTACTTTTTGGCGGTGTATAATTGGGACACCCTGTATATTGTATACATTTTTTAGAAGTCCTCTTTAATTATTTTGATCAATGTGTCACCATTAGGATTGTGGAGCTATGCATAACGATTATCTTACGTTATAAAGTTTACTAATAGCTTCAAACGTGTAATAGTTACGCGACGGAAGAAATAATAGGTTACATCCCAGGATTACATCGTGGAATTTATTTTAAGCTCCAAGTTCACCAAAAATATATTCCAAGGTGCATTTGCTCGTTTCATACGTTTTGTCTAATTTAATTCGTAATATACTGGCCTAATAAATTTCCCAAACTACATTTCGTAGCCTTAAGTTCACACGATCTCGTTTTACATCCAGTGTCGAGTATGAGCTGAATTCATATGAATGTAATATTTAAATATCATGGGGCTTTTTAATCGCCCCGTCACATTTAACCCCGTGCTTGCTCGATTCTATCTGATACGAATCCCCGCTGTATCGGTTGTGTGACCACCCCAGAGCCACCCGCGCCCTGTGTCATACAATCCTGACTCACAGGACATGGCTGATTCATGCGTCGGACAGGATTATTCAACGCGCACACAATCATACTTCCTAAATATTAATCAATTGATTTATTATCTTCGGGCAACAATTACTAATTGTGGTGCTGTCATTTGTCTTTGTTTGATCAATATTTTTAGGGTTTTACAGTTTTCCATTAAAATCGCCACCCGCTGCAATAAAAGTGTTTAGTTTGTTCTGTTTTTAACGGTTTAATGAACATTCTGTTTGGGATTAATGACCATTTCATAGTTTTATTATACATATTCGCATAAATCACATTTTGTATCAATATTATTTTTCAAAAAATCGTTGAATTAGGGTAGCTACAAAATTACAACAACCCTCCAGATATCCAATTTACTTTCTGTCGACAAAAAGTTTATCTCGTACATTTTTTTTCCAGATTTAATTAAATAAGTCAAAGTCCAATGGGGTTCGGTAAGAACAATTGGCTGAAGAAGTATTTCCTAATACTGCGATACAGCAAAATACACATGATTAGAACACTTTTTTGGGTATTCTGCAGGTTCTGACGATGTAGAGACATGATTAGTTCGGTTTTAAGGAGCAGAAGTTTTGTCCCTCATGTTGTGCTCGTAAATAAATGAAGTTTTTGTAAAAAAAACGTCAAAATTTAAATTCTTGCTTTTTTACCCTCTTTTTCAATATTTTTACCATCCTGCCACTTCATTATTTGATTAATTTAAACGAGGGACTAAAAACGAAGAATATTTCGTTCGTTTCTGATCGGAACGAAAACTAAATAAAAAGTATACTTAACCTATTAAGTTAAGTGCATTTTATTTAGTACCTACAACACCCGGCAGGTCCAAAAACCCAACTAGTTTGTCAAACCATAGATCATCAATGTCAGATGTCATATTTTTATACTGTTAAAAATTACGTGATTATTACGTGTCATTTTGTTGTCCAATCAAGTGTATATTGTTTATTAATGATCCAATCAACAAATTAAAGAGAGAGAATATCTGTACCATTACCCGAGTTGCAGGAAATTTTAAGGATCAGCATTAAAGTTGTTAATACACAATATACAAGGTGTTTCTTAAGTATTGCAAAAAAATCAGGAGGTGCTTCCTTATCGAAAATTAAAGGGGGTCTTTTATTAAAAAAAATTCCTTAGATGTCTCCTTTCGAAGTTACACCCCCCTAAAGGGGTGCGGTAAAATTAGGTTTTTATTTTATTTTTCAAATTTGGATAAATTTAGGAAACTAATATTTGGTAGATGTTTTATACTTATTAAAAGGTTTCCCATAGTAATATTTTTAATCATCTCCCACCTCCACAGGGGGCTGAAAAGTGCGACCCCTGTTGGTTTTCTTATCAAAACTTTTTGGTGGGTTAAAATTTTTTAATTAGAAATATTTTTCTTTAAAGCTTGATTTCTTTAGAAACTTTATTTATTCTCTAGTTTATCTCGTAAAACCTACCGTTTTTGAGTGAAAAATAAAATGAGTAAACATGAACCATCAAATATTCCAATATAAAACGATTCATTTTGGTGGTTTCCATGGTTTGTTTATGTTCATTTTAGGTAGAATTGACGGGCGTTATAGCGTTGTCGCCGCGTTAACCTTAAAATGTATTACACCCGTCGATTATATCCAACATGAACATAAACAAACCATGGCAACCACCAAAATGAATCGTTTTATATTGGAATATTTGATGGTTCATGTTTACTCATTTTATTTTTTACTCAAAAACGGTAGGTTTTACGAAATAAACTAGAGAATAAATAAAGTTTTTAAATAAATCAAGCTTTGAAAAAAAATATTTTTAATTAAAAATTTTTAACCCAACAAAAAGTTCTGATAAGAAAACCAACAGGGGTCGCACTTTTCAGCCCCCTGTGGAGGTGGGAGATGATTAAAAATATTACTATGGGAAACCTTTTAATAAATATAAAACACCTACAAAGTATCATTCTTCTACACATATCCAAACTTGAGAAATAAAATAAAAACCTAATTTTACCGCATACTCCTTTAAGGGGGTGTAACTTCGAAAGGAGACGTCTAAGGATTTTTTTTTATGACAGACCCCCCTTAATTTTTGATAAGGAATCACCTCCTGAATTTTTTTGCAATACTTAAGAAACACCCTGTATATGGAGAAAAGTAAGGCTCATTTATTTCAAGTGATATATTTTACTGCTTTGTAAGAGTCTTTCCAGCATACATAGTAAATTTGCGTTTGTGTTCAATAAATAACAATTAAATAGTGATAGAATCTTTTGAAACCGGTTAAAACCGGGTTAAAACGGGTTAAACCCGGTTTTAAGAAGTATTCATTTCGTTTTCTTTGTTATGAAAATATCGGTTAATTTCGTTTAACGTTTTCGTTCCGTTCTCAAACTCTGATTTAAACAAAATATGCTGATATGTTCGTGCTGGACCACATTGGACCACATATTGGCTACATGCGTTATGAAAATAAAATTAACATAATAGACTACAAAGAGTGCTATGAGGACCTGCCGAATTCCCCTCAAGAGGGATTATTTTTGACAACTCGTAATGCAAAGAAATATTATCTAACTCGTACAATTTGCATTTTAAAAGCATCAAACTTGTTTTTTACAAATGCTTTTAAAAAATATGGTAATTTTAGTAACTAAGTTGAATTTCATTTAGACCACAATTATTTTTTTTTTGTATCCACTAAATTTAGGTACATTAGCCTTTGATAATTCAATACTATTTGCCAAATGATTGTGGTGTGTGTTTTGAATGTAATGGTTTCAAAATGTCACGCAACAAATATTTTTGTATGAAAATGTGTTTTTTACTTGTATTTAACTGTATCAAAAGCGGAAAATAATTACAGACCGGCGTATTTTACCTTTAAAATTTTCTACATGGAGCACCTTCATTAAAAACGGATGGGATCCCTAAATGAACAGATATATATGTTCCCAAGAGTAAATTTAAATGTTTTTATGAAATTATAAAAAGGAATAATAATTATCTGACTCTCTCTCCGAGTTCATTATGGTGAAATTTTTAAACGTAAGCTTATGCGTGAAAAGATATTATTTAACATTATATAGGGGATACTAAACGAGAAAACGTGTAATTTCTGTTTAATCTTAATTAAAAAGTATGAATATAGATGGGTAAATAACGGCCTTTGAAAAAACTGTTATTTACTCCAAGAATTTTAAATCGCGTCAAACAGTAATAATTATAAGACAGATTAAGAGCAAAACATTTAACTAAACTGTTGTAATGTATTTACAGATAATTAGGCGGGCTTCCCTGTATACAAAAAAAAAGAATGTACTATAAGTTAAAACGTAATTTTTTTAAAACAAAATGCGTAATAAACTGGGTCCCGAACCGGAACTGGAACAAAAACCGGAGTTATGTTTGACCCAAAATAAAATTTTGCTGAACATATACGTAAAAGTAGAGGCAGCACTTAGATCATTGGGGTTCGTATTGCGGAACACTATTCACTTTAAACATGTTAGTTCTTTTTATTTCCTGTACAATTGTTAATTGTTTTGTGAAAAGCAAATTGGAATATGCCTCTGTCATATGGAATCCTTTTTATGAAATATATATAAAACAAATAGAAGCCGTTCAAAAACGGTTCGTACGTTATATAAATTTTAAACAGACTGGTCTTTATCCATATTTAACATCTTATAAAACTATGTTGAGTGAATTGCAGCTTATATCCCTTGAGCGAAGACGGTGTTTGCTGGATCACGTGTATATTTTCAAAATCGTTAATCACAAAGTCTATGTCACTATAGATCTATTAAATAAAATTTCCTTTTTAGTGCCTCGATCAAACAGCCGTTGGGCTAGTACATTTTATTTGAACCAACCTCGTACTAATTTGCTTCAGGTGTCACCTTTGTACAGAATGTGTAAAGTGGCAAATATTTTTTCAGAGGTTGATATTTTTTATAATTGTAGTGTTTCAACTTTCAAAAACAAAGCTTTACTGATTTTACGTGCACCGGTTTAATATGATTTATTTTTGTATTAATTAATGCACATATATTTATTTATAATATTTTTTTATGTTTTTGCTGATTAATAAAAGCATATATTATGTATATGTCTGAGGATAGATTTGTATGATAAAATTAATTACTTGATTTTTTCTTAATGCACACATTTATAGTATAATGTTACATAGAGTATTACGTATGTTATATTATATACAGTGTGACTGATTTTTCATTGTCCAGCTTATATCTGCTGAAATATTAAAGTTACCAAAAAAAGTTAAATGAGAAAATTATTAAACAAAAGCTGGTCTACAAAATTGTGCTAAAAATTTTATTCCATAGCCAACCAGTTTTTCGGAAAAATATCCAACTTTTGTTTTTTAAATAGAACACCCTGTATATTTTTACAGAATCACATTCTAAATCAATTTCTCTTTACAATGATATATGATAAGTACCATTTTGCTTTTAAATTATGCACAATATTTCAAAAAAGGAATTATTAAAGTCGGCTGTGATATTGTTTTGTTTATTGCAAATACCTGTCAAATTTGTTTACATTAGCAAACACTTGTCAAATCAGACAGAAATAAGTGTAATTATAATTAAGAAAAATGTACTATACAAATAATGAAAAAGTTGATATGCTGTGCTGTTTCCACAGCCGACTATAATAATTCTCTTTTTTTGAAATATTGAGCAAAATTTAAAATCAAAATGGTACTTATGATAATATCATTGTGAAGAGAAATTGATTTAGAATGTGATTCTGTAAAAATATACAGGGTGTTCTATTTAAAAAACAAAAGTTGGATATTTTTCCGAAAAACTGGTAGGCTATGGAACAAAATTTTTAGCACCATTTTGTAGACCAGCTTTTGTTTAACAAGTTTCTCATTTAACTTTTTTTGGTAACTTTAACCCATAAAAGCCGAAGTTTTTTTTTTTTTGAAAAATTAATTTTTTTCTTGTTCATTGTGCTTTTTGACCTTATTTTTAATACATTTCGGAATTAAAAAAAAATTATTGTGGTTTAGATTCTCAAAAACTAGTGTTACCATATGGTAACGCTAGGATCTAGAGGGGTCTAATTCTCATATATATCGTTTAAGACAAAAAAATGCAAAATATATGTTTAATGTTTATTTAAATAAATATTGGTTACTTAGTATGAAATATAGCAAAGCAAGAAATACATAATCCGACATCGCACTTACTGCATGCAGTGCGTCCGCTAGAGCAGCAACCCTCCCCAGCACATCTTCGTCTTTTTTTATCGGGTACTTCGATGACCAAATGGTTTAAATTATCATACCTTATATCATCTGATACACGGTTTAATGATACACTGGATTTTGAAGTTGCAGGTCGTCCTCCAATTTTAGCTGGAGTACCAGAGGATTTTAAATATGTCGTGGCGAGTTCTCTTCGAAAAGCTAGTTGGGGCATTTTCCCACCTGCCTTTTTATGAATTTGCCACGCATTATTTACCGAAGCATCAATAAACCAAATGAAAATTGGCCACCACCACTTCTTACTTCTTATACCAATTTGGTAACGTGCTAGGTTCTCGTCCATTAGGTCAGTTCCACCCATATTTGCATTATATTGTCCAACAATATAAGGACGAGGAACTTGAACAACTTTATGTTCGGCTTGACTGTACCTTCGCACATTACTAATGGGATTAACTCCATGAGCCGTGGAAGCCACTGTTACTATACTATTATCTACCCAGCGAACAAACATGACACCTTCATTTTTTTCCATGACAGATTCATAGAAACCGCGTGCCTTATTTTTCAAACTTTTTTTGTTTGAAAGGGGACAATCCTTTGGTACGCGATTTGCACGAATGGTGCCTGTTCCCTGATAACCCTGTTGTTTTAGGTATTCCAAGAGATTCATGCCCGTAAACAAATTATCAAAATATAGGTCGTATGGCAAATATCCTTTTTCATTACGTAGTTCATCTAGCATAGCAACGAATGGCGCAGCTGCTTTACCAAATTCTTCTTCATATCTCTTGGGGCGGCGTGTACTTTTTCCTTGGTATAATTCACAGTCGACTAAATAGCCGAACTTGTTGTTCATGCACCACATTTTATATCCGAATCGTATGGGCTTGCCCCGGATGAACTGTTTACACGAGTGGCGTCCGAAATACTTTATCATGCGCTCGTCATAATTCATTTCTTTCTCCGGTTGATAATGCTTTAAAAATTTTGATTTTAGCAGATCCATGTATGGTCGCAACTTCCAAGCTTTATCATTTTGGTCCGGTTTTGTATTATCGGCACAATGTACGCATCGCATAATTTGGAAAAATCTGTCTCTTCTCATGGTATCAGAAATCAATATATTTTTCATGTCGGTCAGTGAATCACAATAGTATCGTTTTCCGGGCAGTTGTACATATCCACTGACAATCAGTATTCCAATGAAACATTTCATATCAGTATTTTTCACTTTAGGATCAGGCAAATTTTTGAACAGCGCGTAGCGAGAAGTTTCTTGAACAAGAAAAGAAATAACCTCATCGTCAAAAAAAAGTTCAAATAGTTGGACAGGCGATAAGTCAGTATATTTTGAATAATTAGGTTTAGGAAAATCTCTCTGATGTGACTCAAAATCTCCCGGAATCCAATGTAACAATCTTTCCTTTCTTTGTTTACTTTGGTCACGGATATCGTCTGCAGAAATTCTTTCATTATTAGCTAAAACAACTTCAACTGGAGCACGCAGTTGAGCTCCAGATAAATGATCAAGATTACATCCAATGTCTTCATCATCCGAATCACCGTCAGTTAAAACGTTAGAATCTGGCGGTTCTGTATACACAGCATCGACATCATCGCTGTAAACTATTTCTAATGCTTCTTCTAAAGAAAAACCATGCCTATAATAAAATAGCCATATAAGCTACCACCAAGTCCTAGCGTTACCATATGGTAACGCTTGTGAAAACACGTCTCTACAGTGATACTCAAATCAAATGAAACTAAATTATAATCAGCATTTGATAACTTAACATTTTTGAAATGTAATGCAACAAAAATTATTAAAATTGCACTATTATATAAACAACAGTACTTACGCAAATCGGAGGTCCATGCTGTTTGACAGCAAATAAATTTACCGCCACTTCAAGAGCAAATATTTCGCAAAGCACTCACCGAAAAAGTAAAACTTTTAGTGTTAAGACCTAAACACATTCAATATGAATATATTTTAAAAGTCATCTAGTACAAAAAATATCAACTAACAGTACATAGCTAATTAAAGAAACCTATAGTTCCGTTACCATATGGTAACGCTAGGCTTTTAAGGGTTAATATTTCAGCAGATATAAGCTGGACAATGAAAAACCAGCCACACTGTATATTATTGTATATCGCCCTTTAATTGGGGTTTACCCCTGTTGGGTGTGATTTAATAAATAAACAAACTGGTGCTTTTTTCATGAACCGCGAACCGGAACTAAATCTTTTACTTAAATAATTTTAATTAGTTGTAAATGCGCCCATAATTATATGATAACAAATTTGCCAAAAAGACTATCGAATTACAGAACAATGCTATAAAATTGTAATAAATGATACCACACAAATAATAGTAACTATCATTGGATATTTAATTAGTTGTTTTTTGTGTTTATTTTTATAGATAGCTTGATAAGTGATGGGTAAAATATGATTTTTCTTCATTTTGTGACTTATTTATAAAAAAAGATATAGCAAGTATCTCTTTTCTTCTTCTAATGGTACGCGGTAATTAAAAGGTTAAAATTTGCTGAAATAGAGCATGCTATATTGTAAAGAATTTAAGCGCAAAAAACTGTAATAAAAAAATTTTTTGGAGGAGATTTTTCTTGTTTATTGGAATTAACCTTTTGTAAATAGACTGATAGCCTAAAAAATAATATAATTTATATTTAGTAAACTCTAAATGTCCATTTTATTTAAACTAATTTGGAGGACATTTGATGATAAACTTAATTTATTATGATACGGTGCAACATTTTTATGTACACAATTATGTACAATTGTAATTAAAAAAATGATATACAACATTTAAGGAAATAATATTCATCTTATTCACGTATTTGCAAACAACTTTCATCACAAAATACAACCAATTTTTTTTTCAGTCTCAACGTTATGTATAGGTATGTGTGAACTTGCTGCAAAATGTTGTCACAGCGCTTAACATAGGATAACTACTTCAAAGCCGCTGTATTTCGTTTCTAAATTACAGACTTGATGACTACAAAATTTCTCCTTTGCAAAGTTACCAAATATTATCTCCTCATCAGCATATATAATTGAAGAAGGCGGTGAATGAGGAGTCTTTATCTAATCAAAAGGGCGGTCGTTCATTTGGAATTAAACTCGATGCCTTCAAGTATTTATAAACCCCAAAACGAAATTCCGGGCTCCCGTTATAAATATAAATGACACAGCGTTCCCTCGGGCATTCCGTGGAATCATTTGCAAAACAAATTAAAGAGTTAACATGATGCAGCACTTTACGGATTAAAACTGTCCACTATACACCAAACAGAGACCGCGGTACACACGTCTCCATTTGTGTCACCAGTATTGCACTATATTCTATGAAGTTTTAATAAATTTACATTGAATTCGGCGAGATACGCCAAACATTTCTCTTTTATGTTTCCCTTCATACTGATTATTTTATTCGAGCACTTTTGTTAATGTTATACCGGTTATTAAAACATGTATTTAAAAAGCTTGAAAAGGACGGATTAAGATTCCTTTAATTCTGTTTACAATTCATTAAAACTAAAATAAATAATTTAAGACAGATAGTACCAATAATAATTAATTTATTGGCCATGCTAACACCTTTTAAACATTTGCGACTATAACGTGTTTTTTTCAGAAAGGAAAATACTTTTTGTTTGCAGTCCTGTAATGATTCCAATAGTTGGATTATTTTGACAAACTTGCCAACGTATCTTTGCAATTATTATTCATTGTTTAGCTTTGATGTTAAGTTAAGATTTCGTACCGCAACGCGACGTAACGCAACGCTAAGTAAAGTGTGTAAACAAAATAATTTAAAGATTAGTTCTGCATTGTACTTTTTTATAATAAATATTCCCACCTTCGTGTTTTTTATTGTAATCTTTTTGTATACTTCAGTTGCCATGTTTTATTAAAACGTTTGCAAACATTAGTTAATTTCCACCTTGTCAACTGCTTTTCCAAGAAGTAATCTTGTACTTTGTCTCTACCACTACCTCAGATTTCTTAGCTATGATTCTCTGCAGTTTTTCCTTGAATGAATACATGCAAGTAACTGATACCTGCTGCTTCTTATGACGTGGCCAAAATATTCAAACTATCTCTTCTTTATAGTGCTAACAAGGAAGGGTCACGATATGTTGTCGCTAGAAGCTGATCAAGGCTGTGTTTATTGCATCAAGAACATCAAAACTAAATATTTTGCAGAGTAATACGTGCCACTGGCCATTTGTTTTCATGTACGCTAGTCCAACGCTTCGCCGGGGAACTCTCCAGCCGAAATTTGTCCCTGCAACCAAAGTGTCTGGCGGGCGCTCGGCGCAGCGCTGACTGTAGGGTTCTTCGGCGAGTCCTCCGGCGAACGACTGTGCATACCACTGTTAGACTTCCATCTCCTATCATCAGAAGCTTTGTTCTTCCATTTAAACATATACCACCCAACACGATAATGGGTTCTTCAAAATCGATGAATTTCATGCACTAAATGATCTCTAAATCTATCACCTCATTGTCTATTGTTTATTGTTGCGCAGCTCAAACTAAACGACACTCGTCTGAGAATAAAACAGCTGACTATTCGGCATCAGTTTAGTGTGCATGTTCACGAAAAATGCAACACCAGCTGTGATGCGATAGCGTGCAGTGAGTTCTGGAATTCTGGTAGGTCTCTGAAATCTTATCCCTATCTTCAAACGATATCTGATGGCTTATACTGATATGAGCCGATTAATGTGTTGAATGAGCATATTTGCGTGATCTCTGGTAGTGAAGAAGGGGATTTTTCTAAAGGCATTTCGAATCAAAATTTGGTCTAACCGAGCGGTAGTGATTCTTGTAGAGTACATTTAGTTTTCCCGGTTCGTCCCGTCTTCAAATATCGAGTCGTAGTCCCAGACTTTACTGCAACTTCTGTTTGTGAAACAACGTCTCATATCCTCGTAATCATCAAAGAAGTTATTTAATGGTCTTCTCTGAACTCTCTTCTTTTTTAAATTTTTGTTATAAAATATCAAGTTTAATAACTACTGTATACCGATAGTCAATTAAAAGTTACTAATAAAATAGAGTTGTAATAACAACCTAAAATTATTGTATCAGGATAAATGGAAGTAATTAAATGCGATATTGAATCAGTACATTATCTAGTTATTTATTTTGTATTTATTTGTATAATAGTTATATCTGTTTAAATTACAACGTTTTTCATTTGATGTAACAACTAAGAAAAACAATTGCCGTTGGACTTTTGAATTATGTAATTAGTTGACTTTGTCGTTCAAGATAAATTAAATTTCGTTGTACATGGCACGTTTAGGTCAATGTATTTCAAGTTTTATATAAAACAATATTTGCACATATATTTTATAGAAGCACACATCTTATTTGTTACATACGCTTACGTAGTTTTTTTGCCTTTGTATTTTATTTCTTTTACTTTACTGTAGTACTTGTAGACAGTAGTTTTTTTCTTGTTTAGAATAGCGTTCGGTTCCGTCTGGACATTTAAACACAAGCTGTTTGTATCTTTTTGCACTCCGATATTGGTTACTTGACTTATTCTAGCTGGTGTACGACGTTCGAGAAATAAGATAGAGTTGACTAAAAGTGGTGTATCGCCGGGGGATCCCGTATTTGATCGTCAATAGACCTCCGATACATCACGGCCCTGCCCCCTGGTGTCAACAGCCCCTTGCCAACCCTATCTGATCGCAATTTGGTCGAATCCCCTCGCAATCAACAGATGACACTGTGGTGCCTCTGGGAATTATATAACATCTTTTTATTAATCGATTTTGTTTGGATTACAGCTTAGGGTGCTGTTTCGTTATTGTCAGATATTATCTTCTCTTATTTTCTCCATCGAACTGATATTTTTATATAATCCTTATGTCATTATTCTTTGCACATGAAGTTTACCGCCAGCAAAATTTTTTGGTAAAAAGAAGAAGTCATTCAAGCGTTTTTCTTTGACATACTGTTTTTAACATCGTTGGGCAATTTATTAGAGTTTGTTTTTCTTAAAATGCCGTTCGGCAAATTCTACATTTTAATTATTAAAATATTAAAAAAAAAAACTGTGTTCTCCATAATCCTAAATTGGAGAATTCTTTACAGGGTGACCCAGTCAAGACAAATTATTCGATGGCTCTGTTAGTAGTTTAAAAAAGTTTCGATTAAAAGTTGTTTGTGGTCGTTTCTCAGAAACTTCTATTCCTGATAAAAGTTGTTGGATGATCTAAACTAATTATTAAAAGATGCAATTAATTTCACAAAAATTTATAAGATACCAGATTTTAGCGTGAACTTCAAAATCAATTCTACCCAATATGAACATAAACAAACCATGGTAACCACCAAAATGATTCGTTTTATATTGGAATATTTGATGGTTCATGTTTACTTACTTTATTTTTTACTCAAAAACGGTAGGTTTTAAGAGAAAAACTAAAGAATCTAAAAAGTTTCCATATAAATCAAGCTTTAAAAAAAAATTAATTGCAAAATTTCTACTCACCAAAAAGTTCTGATAGAAAAGCCAACAGGGGTCGCACTTTTTAGCCCCCTGTGAAGGTGGGACATGATTAAAAATATTACTATAGGAAACCTTCTAATATCATTCTCGTACATTTATCCAAATTTGAGAAATAAAATAAAAACCTCATTTTACCGCTCCCTTTTAGGGAGGTGTAACTCCGGAATGAGACGTTTAAGGAAAAAAATTTATATGAAAGACCCCCCTTAATTTTCGATAAGGAATTATCTCCCGTTTTTTTTTTGCAATACTTAAGAAACACCCTGTATATAATGTTTTATTTTTGCGCATTGATATATAACTTTCTTTCTGTAAATGAAACACCCTGTATATTTAGAATCTTCTAGATAACAAATTAAATTATCTTACAATAATATAGAAGACTCTTGTTTCAAAAGTCAATCGTTTTTTTGAAAATGTTGACAGGAACAGAAAAAAATATTAATATTTAATAAGGCGAAATTCTGTAATACTTAACTTTAAAATAGTGCCATAAATGTTACTAATTAGTTAACGTTGGGAAATATTACAGTGGGTGTTTCTTATGCCTAGTCTAATGGTATCAAATTTGTCTTAAATATCAAAATAAAAATTATTAATTTTGCATATTTTCTGAAATATTTCGATTCTTCAGCTTTTAGTTTTTGTTATACAGGGTGTTTCTAAACGATGTAGCATAATTTCTACTGGTGAATCTACATTGAAAAATAGGATAATTTAGCCCATCATGCCTTATAGAAAGTTGCATCGTTGCTAAGTTACAGCCCCATAAAGAGGGGATGAAAAATTCTTGTTTTATTGATAAATCAAGAACGCTTTGACCTATTTAACAAAAACTAGTTTACTGTGAATTAACAAACAAAGCAAATGTAGTCAGATGTCATATTTTCGTTTATTGTAACAATCATTTTTAGTTGTGTTAGTTATTTTTATATTTTTTATTAGTTATTTATTATGTCCAGTTTTATTTGTATAAAACATGATTTTCTTAAATATTTTCAATAAATCTCAGAGTTATATTTTAATAAAATCGAGTTTTTCTCCTAAACGATGGCTCCTATCAAAAAACTTTAAGTTACTAGAAATGTACAGTTTAGACCTACCTATCCGACTGTTACAATAAAAAATTTAAATTACGATCGACAAAAAAAAACAGCAGTTTTTTCCTCTGCTATTATCGATTGTAGCGCCCCCTATGGTGGGATTTCGCTCAAACTTATGCATAAGAACACGCTTGCCTATTGTAGAATACGTGTGAAATATAAATTTTGTAGGTCAAAGCATTCTTGATTTATCAATAAAACAAGAATTTTTCATCCCCCTCTTTATGGGGCTGTAACTTAGCAACGATGCAACTTTCTATAAGGCATAATGGGCTAAATCATCCTATTTTTCAATGTAGATTCACCAGTAGAAATTATGCTACATCGTTTAAAAACACCCTGTACAGGGTGGTCTATTTTCGATGCCCATACAGGGTATCTCGGTTATTATCAGAGATAGAAAAAAACTAAATACATAAACTCGATTTATTTTTTCGAGAGAAATTTATTGCCGTCAACAGATTTTTGATATCTTTTTTAATTTTCGAAATATAGCCAAAAACCGATTTTTGGCACTTTTCAAAAATGTTAAATATCTCGTTTAAACGAGAAGATAGAAAAAAACTTTAAAGACATTTTTCGCATGATTTTTTGTTCAATTGTTTTTTACTTATATCAATGCCGATATATTGCACTTAACTTTCTTATTTTAAATGGCAACCATAGGGAAATTATATATTTTTGAAAAACGCAAAAAATAAGCTTTCGATTCATGTCAAAGCCAACTATAGTTGTCATTTAAAATAAGAAAGTTAGGTGTAATATATCAATATTTGTATGAGTAAAAAAAAATTGAACATGGCCATCTTATTAAGGACAAAAAACCATGCAAAAAATGTTTTAAAAGTTTTTCTCTATCTTTTCGTTTAAGCGAGATATTTAACATTTTTGATGTCTTTTTTGATACTCGAAATTAAGCCAACACCATTTTTGGCTCTTTTCAAAAATGTTAAATATCTCGTTTAAACTAGAAGATAAAAAAAAACTTTAAACACATTTTTTGCATGGTTTTTTGTCCTTAATAAGATGGCGATGTTCAATTTTTTTTTACACAAATATTGATATATTACACCTAACTTTCTTATTTTAAATTACAACCATAGTTGGCTTTGACATGAATCGAAAGCTTATTTTTTGCGCTTTTCAAAAATATATAATTTGCCTATGGTTGCCATTTAAAATAAGAAAGTTAGGTGTAATATATCGGCATTAATATGAGTAAAAAACAATAGAACATCGCTATCTTATTAAGCACAAAAAATCATGCGAAAAATGTCTTTAAAGTTTTTTTCTATCTTCTCGTTTAAACGAGATATTTAACATTTTTCAAAAGTGCCAAAAATCGGTTTTTGGCTATATTTCGAAAATTAAAAAAGATATTAAAAATCTGTTTATGGCAATAAATTTCTATCGAAAAAATAAATCGAGTTTATGTATTTAGTTTTTTTCTATCTCTGATAATAACCGAGATACCCTGTATGGGCATCGAAAATAGACCACACTGTACATAGAGATTGAGAATGTTTAATATTACTATAAAACTTTGACTATATTTTTAAATCGATAATAGATGAGATATAATACATATAAAATACAAAAACCTTAAAGGTAAGTATTTAGCAAATAAATTGCAATACCATATTGACGACCAGAATTTCAGGTACTTAATTAAAACAATGACAGGTTAATGTAAACCATTAACAATCGCATTATTTCTTTAATAATTGTTAAAGGGATTTTTGAAAAAGACATTATTGTCTTAAACCTGCCCTTTTCTTGTCACTTTTATTCTGACTAATGTTATAAAGTACCCAGCGTATCAGGAAATCTCAATCTAAAGGCACATTTTCCACTTGACTGCAATTATTGCAACGAAATAATGCATTCGTAATGCAATTTCAAGTTGGATAAAATGCTTAACAATGTGTTTGTCTTTGTTTATAATGTAGTTTACTTGATGTACGTTCATAATCTACGTGTATTTATGCTTTAGTGCTCCTAGAGAGGGTAATATTACCGCTCATTTGTGCCCTTTGTTAACATTTTTATTGAGTATAGTCTATTGTTGACGGAACACTATCATCATTATTAATACTTGGGTTTCAGATTACTGTTAAAATGTGCTTAGGCAAGACTTTAGAAATGTAATGAAAAATAATATCCGCGATTTACTTTGCGCGACTGCAAGAAAACCTCGCGGCGAAGGGTAGAATTACTAAATGCATATCATAAAATGATCGTTAAATTCAAATGAAATTGCTCTCTTCATTGCTGTATTAATAATTGCGTTCTATATTAAAACTTGTCTTGAACTTTTACGCCCGGATGATTATATTGATTTTATTAGTTATCGACGTTAACTATTGAAAGTTTAATTGAAAGTTATGATTCTGACGACTGAAATTAAATTTCATGCCAATATTTCACTTCAACTGTTTTAAGGGCGCATAAAGGAGAACATAATTCAGGAGAGGTGAAAATTCGGCAAAAGTTTTGCGATTTGTTAAGAGTATCAACAGGTGACTGGTGAATTTTGACAGTCATCTTCACCAGAAAAAAAAACCTTAAAAACAAATTTAACAAAGTATTGGTTTTTTCACTGTAATTATTTATTAGTCGCAGCTGTGATATAATTATTTAATAATTATGTTTTAAAATCACTCATATTATATTGCAAAATATTTTAATTGCAGTACCATCTTTTAAGGTCCATGTCCTGGGCCCCCCCACATTTGAAATGTAACTTTTTTTTAATGTAGAAGGTTGTGCTAGCCTTGTGCTGGCGTGCTTTGTTAAAATTTTTAATTGTGCTGGTTTCGTTAGGCTACAAATTCAATTTTAATTTGGGGGAGCTGTGGACATGATAGCCCCCCCACCACGTAATTTAAACATCTTTTTAGACAGATATGTTTTGCTAGCCTTGTGCTGGCGTGCTTTGTTAAAATTTTTGATTGTGCTGGTTCCATTACACTACAATTTTGATTTTAAATTGGAGGGGCTGTAGACATGATAGCCCCCCACCAAGTAATTTAAACATTTTTTTTTAGACAGATGTGTTGTGCTAGCCTTGTGCTGGCGTCTGCTGTTAAAATTTTTGATTGTGCTGTTTCGTTATGCTACGATTTTGGTTTAAAATCTGAGGGGCTCTAGACATGATTAGATTTGCTTTTCTATACATTGAACCATTATTGTTATCTCTGAAAAGGGTGACTTTTAAAAAATTTATTGAATAATCTGTTTCTGTCTCACAGGTAAATTAAATTTTTGGATAGTAACTGTTGAATAAGTTTAAAATGTTATTGACTTTGGATTTTGGAACGCCTAAAATGATATCGTCTCATATTTCTTTAATTAAGGGATATCAGATATTTCTGGCATTATTGTATTATTTATTTTAAAGTGCTGTGTTGTAACAATGTTTGTCCTATAATTTTCGTCTATGTAAAACAATTTTATGTATTTTAAATGTGTCTATGGCATCTAAAAAAATTTATAACAGTTTCAATTAAAATTATTAATGACATAAATCAAAATAAAGCTACATATCCCACTCATCAATTAAATAATACTGTTAAGTACAAGCTCGTGTTTTTTTAAATTTTATTATAAGGACTTTTTGCTGATTTTTCATCACAGATGTACAATTTTAAATTTTAACTATACTTGTAAGTATTAAAGAATGTTCTTTGACTATGTTACAATATACACTATACAGGGTAATTGATTGAGACCGGTACTTAAAAATATATGAAGAATGAAAAAGGGTATGGATCTGAAATTTTGGTTATGACCATAATGGCATCTGGTCCGTTTATTGAAAATATTTTCAAGATGGCGACATTTCCGAAAATGCCGGAAATTGACGTCTACTTTCTTATTTCAAATACAATGGTCTATTTTTTAATGCGTATTTGGATTTAAAACTTTATTTTAGAGGAACTTTTATGAGCATTCCCTATACCTAAGTGCAGTAATTTTTAAAATTTTTGGCCTTTATTGAAAATTCTTAGATTTTCATAGTGATGCATAATATTATCTAACCCCGCCATTTCTGAAGAAAAAACACTTAAATTTAGACCATGTCTAGAAGAAACCTAGGATTACATCCTGGAATTCTTGCAATCGATGCATTACTTACAGGGTGTCCAAAACTTAATTTTCTTTTGATACAACTTCAGGCCACTAAAACTCGTTTATATTTTAAATACAATGCCCAAACTTTTTTTTCATTTTCTAATGCAAAATTACATTCTGCATCAATCTGTGTTAGCGTTTCCTATACCTATCTGCAACAATTTTCGAGTTATTAAGAATTTTTGATAAAGTTAAGAGAAATTGCAACATTTTTAAATAGTAAGCCTTGAAAATGACAACAAATGCCAATATTAATAACTGTAAACCACTTTTATTCTGTTTGTCTGAATTGTCCATGAAAATGGAAAATCAAGAGTATTCAAGCACGAACATTTTGAACTTATTTTATATTCATCAATAACATTTTAAACTTATTTAACAGTTACCATCCAAAAATTTAATTTACCTGTGAGACAGAAACAGATTATTCAATAATTTTTTTAGAAGTCACCCTTTTCAGAGATAACAATAATGGTTCAATGTATAGAAAAGCAAATCTAATAATGTCTAGAGCCCCTCAGATTTTAAACCAAAATCGTAGCGTAACGAAACAGCACAATCAAAAATTTTAACAGCACACGCCAGCACAAGGCTAGCACAACACATCTGTCTAAAAAAATGTTTAAGTTACTTGGTGGGGGGGGCTATCATGTCTACAGCCCCTCCAATTTAAAATCAAAATTGTAGTGTAATGGAACCAGCACAATCAAAAATTTTAACAAAGCACGCCAGCACAGGGCTAGTACAACATATCTGTCTAAAAAAAATGTTTAAATTACGTGGTGGGGGGGCTATCATGTCCACAGCCCCCCCAAATTAAAATTGAATTTGTAGTCCAACGAAACCAGCACAATCAAAAATTTTAACAAAGAACGGCAGCACAAGGCTAGCACAACCTTCTACATTTAAAAAAAAGTTACATTTCAAATGTGGGGGGGGGGCAGGACATGGACCTCATCTTTTTTCAAAGGGAGGCTTTAAATTTAAAAAATCACCAATATTTACTTTTTACAACTACATAATTTATTCATTATTCACCCTACATTATACAGCTTCATTTAAAAAGTATCAACAAATAAAAAAGTGTATAACACTTTTTCTACTTTTGATGATACAAAGAGGCCATGGTGTCCACATGTGGCAAGTAATAAATTTTACGAAGACTTAATAATAAACGACAATAGTCCAACAAGTTTTGTCTTATTTAGCCAACATTGCATTTCTTACGGCTTTCAAGATTCCTAAATTCTGGGCCGAAATTAGTCTCCACACACGACATCTATCCCGGTTTGGATTCCAGCACGCAAGGTCTTTGATTTTTCGTAATACCGAGGGCAATGTGGGTAGTTTTGGTTTAGGAAAATTAACAGCGGGTACTTTAAGATGCTATGTGTGCGTGCATGGTACAAGTAATCCAAGGGTTACAAAGTCATTCAACTTTTTAGTGCCGGGCCAGTTGGCAGCAAAGGGGAAGATTACAACAGCCCACCCTCAGTATCTCGCACCCCTTGCCGAGATTACAGCTCTTTATCCTAGACCTCCAGGCCGTTATAGCATACGTTACCCTGGTTATTACACGATAGAGATATATTGCAACCGCATGTTTGGGTTGTTTTCGATATAATTTTGTAAAAAAATGTATGCATATAAAACGGTACGTGTTTTGGATATAGTGGTCGATCCAGTTTGATTACTCGGCTCCCATTATTCTGCCGCATTTTGGATATAAAGTCGTAATTCATCGCGTAGACTCTATTTTATAAAACGAACTTACCCAACAAAAAATATTTACGTTATTTCTGTGTAATCTGATATCCAAAACATGGAAGATATATGCACATATTTGCTTCGGAGCTAAAATGAGGGCGATCCATCAATCATAGTGAAGGCTGGCGCCCATCTCAACCTTATCTATGCCGCAAAAGAATAAGTTTATATCGTTCTTTGCACGTCTCGCACATTTCGTGTTTCCAAAACATTAAAAACCGTACAGTCTCAATGAAAAACACAGCGAACTGCTTTGAAATAAACAGCCCACGTAGTTAGCCGTGGAGTTTGTTTGGTTCGGATACGAAATTAAACCAAGCGGACACAATTTGTGGAAGTATGAGCGAGTTGTCTGGAAAAAGGATTTTCTTGTTTCTTGCAGCGGCAAACATTCTCGACATAGACGCTATTAAAAATAAACGATACATGCACAATCGCCTTTCCAGGGAATATGAAAGATGCATTTTATACTGCTCAATTTTCCGGGCGTTGATTAAGACGTTATAATATTATACAGGGTGGTCCACTTTTTAGTAGCAGGACTAACATTCGATAGAAAAACTTATTTTAAAGCGAATATTCCCTATCAACATGCGTCCAAAAACGCTTCATTTTAAAATTTTCGAAAAAATAACGATAATTTTTGATCGTTTCTCAACCAGTAGATATATTTAAACCAAATTTGGTATACAGCACCACCTCACAGGTTACCAAAATCGGTGAAAATTTCAAGTCCCACGAGCAACCAGTGGCGGAGTTGTGGGGGTTTAGTTTCAATAGATTTTATAAAAAACTGGTACGACCCTGTTTAAATCAAACTTGAGCTGGTTTTTGGGTAGAAAATTTTATTCTAAACAAAGAATTTTTCTTGACTTTTCTTGGTATCTGCCACCGTTTGGCGCGAAATTTGATTAATTTTACCATTTTCGCGAAAAATTTGCTCCTAAGTTCGATCTAAAAATTTAACTAATATTTGTAATAAAGAAGTAGTTACCAATTTTTGCTGCTTTTAATAACAGAACATACTAATAATGAGAGAAGAAGTTCCGCGAAATTAACGATTAATGAGCATTTACTCTGCAAGTTGCAATTTTCTGCTTTTCGCGATATTGATAAAAAAATTTCGTTGGTTTCGGGAAGTTTGACTGTCGGTAAGTTAGTTTGTCGGGAAGTTGACCGTCGGAAAGTTGGCTTTCGGGAATATGACCCACACCCATCCTAACCTAACTGTCAGAGCCCTACCACTAATGTCTAACAAAAGTTTTAAGCGCTCGCAGAGTCCGCGAGATGTCGTTAGTCGGGAGAAAAAAAATAGGGAAACTAACTTATGGACTGACCATCGTACTTTTTAAAATTTTACGAATCAAAAATGAGTTAAACAGTATTAATGACCATTGTACATTTTTAGAACCACACTGTAGGCAGACCTTTAGTTTTGTCAGGAAACCAAAAAATACCGTATTCACTGAATCATGCTCCGACAAAATCAAAATTATCAGCCGAGTATTGTGTATCTGTATATAAAATATAAAAATAGTAAATTTTCTTAAAGTGCAGTCGTCTGTGAACGAGCGATAGCATATCAACTCGATGTTTTAAATCGAATATGAACGCTGCTGTATAGGTGTAGTATCAATGCTCTTCCATAGACTTGATTTTATTTCTCTGCAGTTTAAAGTCTACAAGTTATAAATGTTAGTACACCAGAGTTATATCAGGTAATGTAGCGGATAAAAATAATGAACTGACAGATAAACAAATAGAACATCTACGCCGAGGCAAAGAACGTAACAAACCAAAGGAAAAGATTTCCAACTCAAGACATTGCAGTCAGTTTATTTAAAAGGGACCATTAACTTGAATATATTAAGGAAAGTAATTTCATCACGGAATAATTTTAATTTAATTTAAGAAAACTCATCTCGAATTCCATAAAAGCAAATATCGTAAACAGTGTTTTAGTTACAAGCGTCTACTTGATACGTAAACATCTCTACAATGAAATTAGAAATAACCACGAGCGAAATATTTGTCAATAAACCAATTAGAACATTTTAAATAACGCTCAAAACATTAAGATCAATAGAGCTTAGTTCGGACGTCCACTAAAATGATATGACAGTGATGTGATGTGAAGTGACTAAACTCACATGAAGCTTTAGTGTCCGAAAACATCTTGATAACTGGAGAGGGCACTGTAATCACTAGCAACTCTCAATACTTCAGGGTTAAGCCTTTATAAAATCTGATCACTACAAAAAATGGCAAACCACTGTCAGGTCACACGCCACTTCAGTTTGATGGTGCTTGGGCTCATGTCACAAAATAACAGTTAGTAGAAACAGCAGAGTGACGCATATTATTTTGTTTAGATCGTTACATGTTTTGCGTAAACAGTTAATAACATGACGGTTTGGTTTATGTAAATTAAAGTACCATTTTTGTTGTAAATTAATAACATTACTACAGTTAAAGCCGTAATAACGATAAAATACAATTTTCAGAATAATTAATTTAGTTGATAACCAAATATTTAAGATAACAAGTACAGTAAAAAAAACTATGTGATGAAATATAATTATTCTCACATAATTTTTTTTTTTGATAGTCCAAATTTACATAAACAAGTAAATGAAATTGCTACTGTAAAAACTTTGATTGTTTATAGTAGTACATTTTTAAAAGCTAAGGTACAAAAACAAATATTCCATTTACATAATTCTCTCAATAGTCTGAGTAATCTCTTTATGTTATTATTCGAAGACGACTGCTCTTGCAAATATTGTTTATTATATGTTATTGCAAACATTATAATTTACTTTAAAATAAAAATTCGTAATTATAAGCTTATAATTAATTCGTTAGGCGAAATTAATTACCGTTTGTACCAAATGAAAATGAGGAATTTCATATTATTTAAAAATTTGTTTATGGTAACTGAATTATTTCGAATAATTGCATTAACAGCTTGATAAATAAAAATTAAAACCCCCTTTTTTTTCAGGTTGGTGACGACCCATAGTAAACAGTGTACTTTCTTGAGGGACGAAGCGAAAAACCTGAAGACCACCGGAAAGGTTTCATCGTCCACAAATGCATTTCTATAAAATTTTGTTATATTCCTAGCTTTTGAGCCCCGCCCGCAGGTCCCACTCATTTTTTTTAAATACAACACCCTATATTTTTTTACAAAGTCTTATAAAAAATTTAATTGTCTTTCTAAAACATAAATGCTGTTTTTCACCTAAAATTGATATTTTCCGAGATATCGCCATTTTATTGTTAATTTTTAGGGCAACGTAATATTTTCGAGTAGGCTATGAAGGTGGACAGCGGTAATTTGAAACAATTAAAAGAAAAATACAAGAAAGTTATAATTTTATCTTTTGTGTGGATGTGTCGCTATGAAATGAAATGATTGATTAATACATAATAATTGTCATTTAGTTCGTTTACATTAACTTTCGTTCCATAATATAATTTTAAATTCGTAGAAAAAACTGCATTTACGATTCGAGATGAAATCAGTTTTTTTCGTTCGTGAGATTTGCTCACTCGCCGCTTCGCGGCTCTTGAATAAATCTCACCTCACGAAAGAAACTGGACTTTCATCTCTTGTTGTAAAATATACTATTTTAATGAACCCATAGCCAACTACGGTTGCCATTTAAAAAAAAAAGTCAATTCGTTATTTCGCAGAACACAAGAGACAGGATCGATGAATACTATTGTTCTGCGGAACACTGGTATTACACTGAATTAAACCGTTCAATCAGTCAGTGATCTCTCATAATCAATAAATCATCTTAGAATTATAATTATTTATATTGATTCCAGACTATTAGTACGAAAATGTAATTATCTATTTTGTTGTTTTTTTTTTCTGTTTAAAGTTACTTACTTGCTGCGCAGCCCGTTCTATTTTTAACTTTGCTTATTAGCTTCTGTTTCGTTCTCTCCATTACAAAAAACCACACCGTTTTTTGTTTTAAAAATAAAGTAATCTCTTTGTTAGTCGAAACTCACTATCGTTCGTGTCAATTACATTAGCTAATTTAATTTTGTTTTTACCGAAAGCGCAACGCAATATAGAATATTACACTTTAATTTGACAAATGGACTTCATGTTATTTGGCAAAGTATACGTTAGTTCAGAATTCGTCGTGTGCTGTCCTACGTACTTTTTCAACCCATCACAGATATTTTGGGCCAGGTAATTGGAATTTTTGAACGAATTTTTCAAATTGTTTTGAAACGAATTTCGGATAATTCAATGTAATTCGCATTTTTCATTTTTTAATTAGCAGTTACTCAGATTAAAACATAATATCCCAAGGGTGGAAAGGTAATGTACATTTGCTTACAAATTTGTGTTCAAATATGTAGCGACTGGATAGATCGGTATTTTAATTAAATCATTTCGCTGTATAAATGAAATAAATATTATTTTTATCACATTTATTTACAATCGACACTATTACGTATTAGCAGAATGTGAACGAGCATTGTCACGTTGAAAGGCAACACTTTTTTCACGATTTTTATTTTGGTTAAAGTGGTGTAATTTACTTTTTAATTGGATTGTTTTACGATAGCCGACATTAAACAGCCTCTTTGATATCCCACCAAATACAAAGCATTATCTTCTTTTAAAGCTTTAAGAGTTAATACGTAGGTAAGGCGGATCAATTAGCTGTCGCCCAATGTCTTTTTCTTGTCACATTTATCACGTCACCCTATCATGCGATGCAACAGATCTCTGTTTAAGTTCTTTGGTCACAGGCTACTAATAGATATTCTGGAAAAAAAAACGTGTGTGTGCATAAATTAATTTAATTATTTCATCGTTCAATAAACAACTTTATAGTTAAATATTTATTACCAGTAAAAAAGATTTAAGTATCAAATAAATATAACAATAGGTAACTGTCGAATGCGAATGTAATGGACATGCCAAATTATTAGGACTTGTGGCTTGTGCTACGTAGGGGCCAACCTAAGGAAATATTAAAACTCGTTAGAAAGAACACATCATATGTTAAACCAAGCAAACAAATATGCGTTCGTACAACACTATAGGTTTAATAGACTTCGATAGTAAAAATATTAAATGAAGAAAAAAGTATTACAGCGAAATTATTGGAGGAGAAACAGTAGAATATTTGTTCTACCAAAACTCCTAAATTAATAAACAGGAAGGTTATAGTCTAGACAAAAATTGTGAGACGCTGTTTTAACAAAAACAATTTACTCAAAACTAAATCAGTGTAGTTTTAGATGAATATTGTTACCAACAATAATCGTTGCTTTGACAGCTGCGTGTTTTAAATAAATAAATAGGATAGCTCCGATATATTTGTAGCATATTTGTAGCATAGATCAAAGCTATATGCTTTTCATAGATTTTAAACGGGCCTATGACACCATAAAAAGATCGAAGGTGTATGAAGCAATAAGAGAATTGGAAGAGCCTGGAAAATTTGTGAGGTCAGTTAAGATAACACTGAGGGAATCAAACTTCAAGATACTGGTTAAGAAGCATACATAACGTGACCATTGATTTTTTCATCAAAACGGGACATTACTAATTTTTAGCTAATAGTATGTGTATTCAAGAAATCGCATATTTTTTCATAGTTTTTATTTATTAATGAAAAAACAGGAATAAACACATAAATTTTTTTAAGGAACAAATTTGAATTATTTACACAAATTTTCAAATTTCAACAAGTTTTTTGAAAGAAAATAGGTATGTGGGTTACCAATCTGAAAAGCTATTTTTTTTGTCTGTCTGATGGTGTAAAAATCCAATATGGCGGCCAAAAGAAATAAAAAAGTTGACTATCGCAACTTGAAATCTAGAAGGCTTAGAAAATTTCTGTTGACGTCATCAAACCCAAGACGGTCAAGAACATAAAGTTACCAAGTTTAAATTAAATAGCGTCAATGGTAGGGAAGATAATAATATTTTTCTAAAATCACATTTTTCAGTTTTTTTGTAATAAATCAAAAACGAATCAAAATATCCAGGATTTCTTTTCAGATTCTCAATGGCCATAAAAATGTGCAACTTTTCTTTAATTTAACCGACCTTGTATCTCTTACCGTTTCCAAGATAGCAATGGTGAGCATCGAAAAAAGCACCCCCCTGTATAACTCAATTGTTCAAAAATTGTCAGTTATCCCATTTTGCCTTTCAACCATTATGTTCATCGACCAGCTGAAGAGCTAAATAAATAAAAATAAGATTGCTACAGACAAAGAGACGAAAATCTTGAAACTGTTCTTGCATTTTGACTTGGTATCATTCCAAAAAATAAATTTAATAAACTTTTTGATTTTATTTATATTAATTATATCATAAATGTTTAAAAACAAAACAAATTTTTATAATTAAAAACCATTGATCTGTTACAACAAATGCCCCTAAAATTATCTTCTTCTTAATCGGTTCCTCTTGTACCTTTCGGTGTCGAGGTTATTAGACAACATCCAAAACTCATAGTTCAAGCTCGCGATTTTGCAACTCCCAATTCAGCATTCGATCACGCGATCCAAAAAGAAAACGAAAAAAATGTTTAATTTTGCGAAAGAAAATTTACAAGGTGTTGATCTGAGCTTAAGAGACTTATCATAAAACTTAATAGACTTTGCTAATAAAACCCTGGACAAACTTTAACAGTAAATATGTAACTTTTTTTTCATAATACGCTTGAAACAACTTTGGTAATTAAATTTTATTTTATTAAATCGTATACTTTTGGCAACTGCAAAAGTGGAAAATATGTATGAATTTTTAAAATTGCTGTCGGACTCAATGAGCTTGTTTTAATTGCAGATTTATCCTAGTGATAAACAATGCTTTGGGATATTTGCATTAATCTCTTTTAATCACGAAGCAATCAAATATGTCATCTGAATTTGTTTTTGCTTTAGTAAATAATTATTGACATAATTAAAATGGTCAATATTAATAAAGTTCAAAACCATTTTAAAACCGTTTATCATTGAACACTATTCTGCGATATTAATTTGGTGCCAATATAATCGGATTACATAAATTATAGGCAAATAAATGATTTAATGTACAAAGCTCTCATTAATCAACCGTATTACATACCCTAAAGCTTAATATTTTGTATTAAGTTCGATATATTTCGGATTATTACAAATTAATTTGGTCACATAAAACGTATTTGAAACGTATTGCGTGAATAAAAATTTCAAATTGATCATTTTCGTGTATCGTTTAAAAATATCCGGTATATAATGGGTTTTTATAATTGACTGATAATCACTTTTTCAAAGCGAGGCTCAACAAACTGACGACGCAAACTTTCACTGTCAACAATTCGAAAAAGCAATTGTAGGTATGTGGTATTTTAAAAAATATATTTTTTTTTTTAAACAGTATATTATGTTATATTATAAGTTACTTTTCCACTTTTATCTGAAAAATTTCGTATAAAAACGACATTTTTGTAAAAATTCCGAAGTTAAAACTTAAAGAGGTGTTTATTGTAAAATGTTATTTAAAGTTGTTAATTAGTTCTTTTTTTTTAATTAATGTGCTCTGCTGCAACAAGGGGAAATAATCTTTGTGTTTTGTAAAAATCGCCAAAACTTTAGCTCTTAAAATGAATAGGTTACCGAGCTGGGCAGTTCTTTCTAGTATTTTTCATTTTACTTTGGTGTCTCTTTTCAAACTTTTCAAATCATTTTACAGTATCCATACGTATGCTTAGGCAATTTAATGCCACAGAAAAACATGCACCCTTTAACTTCAGCGGAGGCGAATCCTTTTTGCATCTGTTATTTTTCGTTTTTAAATATTTAATTAGCGTGCGTATAAATACGTTAATCAACATAAGTAATGAAAGTGAATGAATATTTTGATTAAGTACTTTTAATTAACTCGCAGCCGTCTTAATGAATATGTAACGGTTTCAAGACTCTGTACTTTGTTGAAATGGATTCATTTTGCAGCAATGTTTGATGATGTTAGAGTTCAAGAAAATTTATTGTTATTAATAGAAGTCCAAAGACACTTGCACTTAATCGAACGAAACAGGTCTATTCTGAGTAATCTCAACCAAGACTGACAACATAATTTAAAAAAAAAATAATAATGTAATTTGAGCAATTTTGTTGCATATATTTTGTTCATGTTATTATTTAGCAAGGTTCGCTACAATTATTAGGCGATGGTCAACTGCACGACAGAAACTCAAACATTTTTGTTGGCGTAGCTGGCGTACGATTTGGTGGATTTTTTTCGTTAATTATGGTAAACTCAGGGCCGATTTTACCATAAGGTGAATTAAGGCAATTGCCTAGGGGCGCCAGGTTATGGGGGTGCCAGATTTCCTCATAAAAAAGGGCAAATTCATATGATATACAGGGTGAGTCACGACGGACGCCACGGAGTTTTATGGCCAAACGGTACCTATATATTTTTAAACTTTTGTCGCTGTTAGATTATGTAAGTCAATAAGGGCTACATTTTAAAAATATTTTCAAACATACAGGGTGCTCCAAAAAAGAGTGGCATATCAAAGTTATACTTTTTCTTATGAAACACCCTGTATGTTTTTGCATTTTTGGGTTCCTCTTTAGAATTACTTCAAAAAATGTTTGAGGTTATATGGGTCTAAAGTTAACCGTTTTCGCGAAAATTGCATTTTCATGAAAATACAGTACTTTCAAAAATTTTCAACATTTACAAACTTTGAGAAGTCTGAAGAAATTTGCTTGGAGGTGAAATTGACAAAACTTTGCACCACCTACATTTTTAAAATATTATACAGGGCGTTTTTTACACTTGGCCAAACTTGTGAAACTTTAAACATCGATAACTCTTTTGTTTTTTAGATACAACACCCTATTTGTTTACGCCGTCTTATAGAAAATTTAATTCTCTTTCGAAAACATATAGGCTGTTTTTCACCTAAAATTAATATTTTCCGAGATATCGCGATTTTATTGTTAATTATTGGGGCAAAGTAATATTTTCAAGTAGGCTAAGAAGGTAGACAGCGATAATTTGAAACAATTGAAAGAAAAAACAAGAAACTTATAATTTTATCGATCAAACACAATTATATGAAAAATATTGTGGCCCTGATAAGAAACTTCTATTTAAACGTAAGAATAGTGAAACTACAACTTTCTTAAAAAAAAATGTCAATAATGTATAGGTACTATGTTTGCAAATATTTTGACATTTGAACGTATACTTATGTATCGTCAAAAATTGGAAAGCCTAAACCGAAAACTATATTTTTATTTAAGCTGAAATTTTATTTTGTTTGTAAAAACTATATGGTTTTGGTACAAAATCGCGTTTATTTTGCGACAATAATAACTTTTAAATTATATATCAGCAATTCATTAACTAATTCTATTTAATATTTCAGTAAACATAGCGACTATGAAACAAAATTGTAAACATGCATTCGGTATGCATTCTATGTCCTCGTCATTTTGCTTATCGGCAATAGCCCAATAGCATTAATCTTTTAGTAACATCTGCGCATTACGAAGTTCGCGATTACTTCTAGTAGAAAAGGTTTTATGTTTTTAGTAAAGTTTTTGTCTTTCAGTTCACGTGCAGAACCATTGTAACAGAGTATACATATAAAGCGTGTGTATAGTTGTACTATATGGCAGCACCCATTTTGTGCCATTAATAATGTAAGGTCTACCATATATATTCTAGTAGCAACCGTCGCATTTTGAATATTTGAAGCCATTTAAAATGCATCGGGTCATATATTGGTACGAATTTAGCGCATTAGTCACGAGTAAATGTTACGTGGATAAATGATATTATTATATGTGCGTTATTTATGGGGATTTCTCGTGACTACACTATTAAACTCGAAACTATAACATTTTTCACATAAAAATTCTTAAAAAAGAAATATCTGAAATATACTATCGTAGCGGATTTATTATCGATAAAAATCAGTTGCGATAAACGATCAGCCCATGATAATTAAAACAAAGTAATAGTTTAAAATCCAGTCCCTAAACATGAACAATTTATTTTAAAAATGGATAACAGTTTATCAAATCTGTAGCAAATTATTTATTTTGGCCTTATTCACAAATTCACAGAAAGACTAACTATAACTTACCAAACACTGCACACATTTTTACTACTAGTGGAAGACTAGTATTAAAAAATTTATGAATAATTAATGACAACAAAAATATCCATTATTTTTACACATTTACATTCAAAAACATATCTTAACAGCACAGACAAAACCTGGTGTTGTATTACTCGCAGCTCATTTGTTTTTTAATAGGTAGGGGAGACCGGGGATAAAAGTAACACGGGTAGGTTGTAACAGTGCCTATAGTTTCTTTAATTTTTGTTTTATATCGCCCTAAACGCTTTTGCAATGTTCATTTACATCCAGCTCCCTACCTACATTGCTAGTTTTCATCTGTCATAGAGGTTAACTTTTTGCCAGCCAGAGTCACTATTTTCCGCCTAAAAGTTACTGCGTTGTCTCATCCGTCGAGTAACTTTTAGGCGATCTCTAAGATAGGAACAAAAAAGTACCTATATTATTTTGTTCTAAATTTAGTTGGCTATTGGTGGATGCAATACAATTTGACGTTAAAATCATGGTTAATTGTGGATTCCCTGAATTTTTTTTTGTGTACACTTGGGGTCAAAAGTAACAAAGTGTTACAACCAATCCCAATCAATGTTTTCACTTGCAAATGTTCACTCTTAGCACATAATTGGTGGCTTTCTTCGTAGATGAGAATATACAAGAGTTGTCGGAATAATTTTCCAGTTTGTTGTATCTTTTTGATTCACATTTTTAAATATGTAGGTACTTATAATCTTGGCAAACCTGGTAACTGCAGTCCCAAATTATTAAATTATAAAATGGAAATGTATGTAAATTTCTTAAAAAGCATTTTAAATTATAAAACCTATGTAAATTGGTAAGATCTGGTACTTTTGGTTTTCCTACCAGCCGCCATTGTTTTTATTCTATTACCTTAATATTTATAACTTAATATAAACAAAGCTTTAACTAACCCAACTTAACCTGACCCTCTTTTACTGATTTAATGAATGACGGTCAGTTTAAAGAGCGGTTAGATTTTTTAAAAATAAAACAAACAGTTATTATGAATTTGGGACCGCCCTTACCTGGTATGCCATACTGTTCACTTATCATTTTGTATTGCACCAAAGATATTTTTTTTTTATTTTTTCATTTTGCTAATGTGTATTTTGGAATAAAATATTAATTTTGTTGATGAATACTAATAGGTATATTTACCCACTACTTATGAGCTGTGTAAATTATTTTGCCGTTACAACTTACCCCAATCATTGTTACTTTTAGCCCCAACGTTGAGGTTGAAAGTAACAGCTGTCTTACTAAAGAAAAAAAAATTTTTCTAACAGTTGCTTTACGAAACACACGAAATAAATATCTTGGAAGCAAGACAAATGTCCAATTTATCATTAAACCAATTTGGATGTAAAAAATTTGTAATAATCTATGAGAAATTAAATAAAAACAAAAAAATTTTACTTTTATCCCCGGTCTCCCCTATATCAAAAATTTATAATTGTAAACTTCTAAGTATTTTTATAATAATATACCAAAAGAAGACGGAAACAAAGATTATAGGAAAAAATACACAGCAACACCATATGGAGCTGAATGGAGAAAACCTAAAGCAAGTACCTACAAAAATTTAATTATTTAGGATCGATGATAACAGAATTCGGAAAAATCGATTAAGTAGTCAGAGAAGAAGAATAAAAGGTGGACGACTATTCAAAAGCAGAACACATTCCTAGGGATAAAGGAGATCTAGAAAAATAAAAATACATGAAAATGTAGTCATTCCTAGGCTAACATATGCCTCGGAGATATGGACCACAACAAAAAAACGCAAAAAGGCTTTGGAAGCAACCGAGATGCGATTCCTGAGAAAAATAGAAAATAAAACCAAAACGGACCAAATTAGAAATACAACACACAGAGAAACTTTAAATGTGAAACCAATAAGAAATAAAATAGAAGAAAGAATACTACCATGGTTCGGACATGTGTAAAGAATGGACAGAATAAGGTTGACAAGAAAAGCGTTCGAAACGAGAAGTAACAAAAAGAAAATGAGAGGCAGACCAAGAAAAAGGTGGCAGGAAGGAGTAAAACAAGCACTGGACAGTACAGGACTAAAGTGGGAGGATGTAGGGAATAAGACTCAAAACAGGAGAGAATGGAGGAAGATAAGGAAAACTCCAACAAATGAAAAATGAAAACTCAACTCCCCCAATGCCTTACACCCGTGAGGGTAGATAGGCCATCGATTAAGAAAAAGAAGATAAATACATCACTGTCATTAGCTACTACAACTTTATCAGAGACATTGAATTCATAGAAATAATTAAAACTGATGTTAATACTGGGATGCGGTGTGTTATGTACGAGTATCTTTAATTACAGAATAGCTTAATTTCTTGCCAAATTCACCCAATTATGCTATAAAACTGGCGAATTATTTCTTCTTCAATTTAATATGTTGAGAATGAACATGTTATTGTTTCCTGTTTACATGTATGAACAGCCAGTTAATTTAATTTACATTTAAGTTAACAGCGCTGTGTCAAGAACATAACAATAATAAATTCTTTGCCGTGCGATAAACCATGTCTTTATTAAATCAATAAACTGCTAGCTGTAACAAACCAGTGGTGTTTACAAGGAGATAATATATATCGCTGGCTTGCTATGTATCTTTAAAATTCTATTTCGCATTTATTGTAAACAGCTAAATCCACATATTCAAACTATCGAAACGTTAAATCCGTTTTATGTCCATCATGTTTTCAATATGTTATACGGCGTAAAAGTTTATTTAAATGTCCGATAGAATTAAATGCTTGGTGATGGGCTGTAACGTGTTCAATATAATCTTATTTTTATTGCAGTAACTCAAAACACATCAATACATTCCACAGAACGCCCGTGTACGTTAACACTAACACAAATAATAATCTGTATATATTAAACACTGTTGTGTACTGAAACAGTTCTATTCACAGAGTCTGCTCAGTTTAATAATTTTTTAAGCTTCAAATGCAAACGTTATTCGAACGCTAGAATTTTTGGCGAGATCTACGACGTCATAACTTTCAAATGAGCGATATTATTCCTTTGCATCGCAATTTATCGTTTATCTTTTCGCCTGATTCTCTATGCTCGCGCTTTCTTTATATACCGTATAAGCGTTTTTATTTATTTTACACACTAAATCGCCCAAAGCTACATATAGCAGAGCATTTATACTAAATACTCTTTTTCAAATATTCTCATAGGTAAAAAAAATATATCGCAACATTAAGAAGTCAGGATATGTAAGTCGGTAAATATATTATTAAAAGCACCTGTAAACAATTTTATGTATTTTTTGATATTTACACCAAAGGAATAACAAAAGCATAGTTGTACATAACAATCTAACATAAACAACCATTCAAACAATTTAATTGTGTTGGTACTGTTATTGGCAAGAAAATTTTATATTCTCTCTCATAATTTTATCCGGACTAAAAGAATTGGCAAACTATCAGTTGTCGGTTTTGTACCTGTATTGCATAACAAACTTATGACATTGCGCAATGATACAGAACTTTTTTTGTTCTGTAATGTGGGCGGTTTTCGCCAATTTACTGGTACAATTATTGGTAAGGTAAGATAGTACTATCCAATTGTTGTTTAACTCTTTCAAGATGATCAACCGATAGAATACCTTTCACATGCCATCACCATAACTTTTTTAATCCAAGGAAATGCTTTCGCGTTTTAATTTTATAAGACACGGAAATTGTTAAACAACAAGATAATGTTTTATAGTTAAAATGTAAACCAGTTTGAAGAGTATCCATAATTTCATTTAAATCTGGAGTGCACAGCAGCCCCTGGGTATTTCTATAAATAAACGATGCAATTAAGCTGTGATACCTTGTAGTGTATCGCTAAATACTTAAACCTTTTATCATAAGGTGTCATTTGATTCTATATTTTTTCTTTGTTTTAACAACTTGAAAAATTATTACGTCGTTGGCTTTTTTAAGCTCCTATTGTGTCTCAAAGGTAATCAATCAACGTGAAATACACTCTGTACAAGTATTTTACATCGAAAAACAGCGCTTAAAAAGTTTAGATGTAATAGCTGTAACATATTCATGTCCCTGCTGATATAATCCGTTTTGAATAATGAGTTTCAGCGGCCGGTGTACATCAGGCTGCGCCATATAAATCAGATTTGATTGGTTAAGCACATGTTAATTTCAGGGCTTTTATTCCGCCATAAATTGGATCTGCACTAAATCCAGATTGCAAATATTAAATTAAATTTCGGTGAATGATTCTTCAACAAAAGCAACAGTATTTACGTTTAAACATAACCCTTCCACGAGCGGTACACGTTTAATTATATTATTCGAATTATTTAGATTAAAAACAGGAGCTTTATGAATGTTTGTTGTTGTTGTTACTTTAGTTTGCTCTCGACCAGTTGTGTTTGCTTTTGCCGAGACTTGTTTGACTCGGTTTAATAAAAGCGGTTCAATGTACTATGTGATTGCAACGAAAGGTTTAAATTTCCATTTAAAAATTCATATCCAGCAAAGAAAGATAAACTTATTTCAAATACACACAGACCCGGGGAAAATCCAATAAATATTATAATAGATGGAACTGATTTCAATATAGGAATTTGCTCGTCATTGAATATTTAGCCTCCAGATAAAAGAAGTTCACGAACCCTTCTTATTATAAAATTGATGGATTTCAAATTACTTTGCTCCGTAAGTACTTTTATATAAATTTATATCGACAACGTCACACTATTCGACTATTGCATTGCTGCGTTTTCCACGTACACTATTTATTTAGTTAATTTGTTACATATTAGATAACATATATTGCCTCAATAATAAATACCACGTTGATAGTAAATAAACAAGTTTTTTTTAATATTTAGATAAATAAACACATCCAAAAAATTGTAACATTTTTGATACTGCGCTCTCGCGGTCTTCATACATATATTATTACTTAAACCGTAAAAAATGTAAAGGCTGCACTGTTTAAAATTTCATGTAAGTTATATTCAGGTTGGAGTTATAAAAAATTGCTCAGTATTCAGATATGGCTGTGTAGTGTGTACGTCTAGCATCGGTATTAGAAGTTCAGAAGTTAGTTGTATTCTCAAGCGATGTGTTGCCAAATAAAATTTTAACGCTAACATCATGTTTAAAAAAAGTGGGAAAGCTCTTTTTATTCGTTTTAGTGAAGTCATTTTCTCATGCCTTGTAGACTAGACTTGTTTTTGTTCATGAAAATTTCTATTTTTGTTCCTTAAATTGCTAATAAGATATAAATCTGTTTCTTTGTTGCGGTAGTGACTATAGCTATACCTACAGAGTAGACCAAATTCGAATGTTTCACACTCGATCATTACGATGCTCTTAATAAAACTTGTATTATTAATAACTATTATAATTAACTTGTATTACATTTAGTTTTATTTTTATAAATAAAGAAGTTATTGTAAATTTTTTAAAACGATGCAATTTGCTATTTTGTCCTTAGTGCCAAAATGGAAAGTGATATTGTCACAACGGCTTTAAACCCGAAACCCTAAAGACAATGTGCGCTTGGGGGGGTAGCTCGGGATTCATAATGAAGCTAATTGAGAACTATGAAATTTAGCATATTTATTATAAGAACCAGATGAACACATTGACAAACGGAAACCTTACAGAACGGTGAGTCGCTGGACCCAGGGTAATTATGGCCATCTCGGCCGGTTGCTCTATGACCGACTCGACTGTTGACTCTCGACTAGTGATTGCAATACCGGTATACCGGTATACCGAATACCGGTATACCGTGCCATTTTACAATACCGAAATACCGTCTCATTTGATGGTCTAATACCGGTATTCGGTATTAATATTATTTTTTTTAAATTTGATTTTTATTATTTTATAATTATTGCAGTCTGCCATAAATAAAAAAATAGCAATAAATGCAAAACACAAAATTGTGCCACAAAATTATGTATTTAAGTTAATTAAAAGAGAGATGATATTATTAGAAGACGAAAGAATATTGCAACATTGGAATATTTGTTGTCATTTCCAAGGCTTACTATTAAAAAATGTTGCAATTTCTCTTAACTTTATCAAAAATTCTTAATAACTCGAAAATTATTGCAGATAGGTATAGGAAACGCTAATATAGATTGATGTAGAATTTACTTTTGAATTAGAAAATGAAAAAAAAATTGGGCATTGTATTTGAAAAAAACGAGTTTTATTGGTCTGAAATTGTATTAAAAGAAAATTAAATTTTGGACACCCTGTAAGTAATGCATCGATTGCAAAAATTCTTCTATGCATAGTCTAAATTTAAGCGTTTTCTCTTCAAAAATGGCGGCGATAGATAATATTAAGCATTACGATGAAAATCAAAAAATTTCAAAAAAGTCCAAAAATCTAAAAAACGACTGCACTTAGGTATAGGGTATGCTATTAATAGTCCCTCTAAAATAACGTGTTAAATCCAAAAATGCAATAAAAAATAGACTATTGTATTTGAAATAAGAAAGTAGACGTCAACTTCCGGTATTTCCGGAAGGGTCACCATCTTGAAAATATTTTCAATAAACAGCTCAGGTGCCATTATGGTCATAACCAAAATTTCATATCAATACCCTTTTTCATTCTTCATATATTTTTAATGCCCGGTCCCAATCAATTAGGTACCCTGCATATCTTCCGTTTTTTGTGTCCATATTTTTTTACAGATTATGTAATTTTTTAAGTTTATTTATTTTATGTAAATTTGTGTTTTGACATTATACTTGCTATATGTACATATGTGTAAAATGCATATATTGTATTTTCAAAATTAATACTTTTTTTAAAAAAGCAATACCGGTATTAATACCGGTATACCGGTATTACTTGCGAATAAATACCGAATACCGGTATTGAATTTTGGTCCGGTATTGCAATCACTACTCTCGACTATTCACTAATAACTCCCTTCAATTTGGGAGCTTATTTGTACCAATATTTTACCCCAGTTAGTGACGTCTTCATAACAGCATAATACAGAAATACATGGTCTCTGGGCTGATTAACGCAATGCTATTTGCTTACAATGCACAAACATAATACTAAATCTACAAACAGCATTGTGTTGTACCTTGTAACATTGGTCTATAAACGGTGTTTTGTAAACAGTAATAATTATATTAGTGTGACAATATAAGAAATACAGGCGTGCTTATTTCAAAAAAATAACCCAAAAGATCAATACTAGATTTTCCCTGTTATAGTAACCGAGGTACCGCGTAAAACATTGGAATTTGATCCATCCTGTACAAGACTTGGCTGTTTTATTTAAAAAAAAACTGTAGCTTGCTTTAAATGTTTGTGCGTAAAAAAATGTTTGAAAATCGAAACACGCGGTTTATCGAGGAAAAGTTTTTGCCGAATTATATCAAACGCCTCCTGATGGCACATCGCCGAATTCATATTCTTCCTAAAGCTTTCAATAAGTGAGTAAAATGTAATAAGGTTTGAAGTAGTTCTAACTTCTAATTTCCGCTTAGGGTTGTGCCACCTCTGGCGTAAGTGTAACAACATTTGAGCGAGAAGCTGTTCTTATTCCAGTCACGTATGGCGTCACGCCGGGTCACCAGAGAAAGAGGTTCAAAGATGCCTCAATTTGTACGCAGTGCAATCCTTACCCTTCCTGTTCACCTTAAATATAATATTTCCCGGGATCTCTTGGCAAATTGAATATTATATGTCTTGATATTCTGACAAGGATCCTGGATTTCTGACGCTCCTTTTGTGATACTTTTAAAATTATATTAGGAAATGGTTTAAATCGTTTTTCGAACAAATAAATGAAAATTATTCTTACTTTTGAATTCTCGACTAGCTTACGTGTTGCTACACAACTTTTACGTTAATATAAATAAGTTAAATGAGAAGTCACAGCTTTTTATCTCTACAAAATGTTAAACCAATTTCGAGTATCTCGTGTCTGAGTCAGTAGCAAACTTATTTATTTATCTGTGCTATTTATTAAGACACAATAGTCTTCAAAGTGATTTCTGTGAGAAAATTCTTTAGAGGAAAACCCGATTTTGAATTAAATTTATTTATATTAAATTATGAATAACTTAATTAATTAAAATATGTAAATATTTATGAAATTTTAAAGTTGTATACCTATACAGTGTGTACAAAAACTAGCGTGACGAATCAATATCTCGTCTTATGATAACTTTACAAAAAAAAACGTTTCGGATAAAAGTTTGATTCTGGTAATTTGCCATACAGAGTGTTTCTTAAATATTGCGAAAAAATTCGGGAGGTGATTTCTTATCAAAAATTAAGGGAAGTGTTTTATATAAATGTTTTTCCTTGGACGTCTCTTTTCAGAGTTACACCCCCCTAAAGGGAAGCAGTAAAATAAGGTTTTTTATTTCTTAAATTTGGATAAATGTAGGAGAATGATATTTGGTAGATATATTATACTTATTAAAAGGTCTCCCATAGTAATATTTTCAATATTCTCCCACCTTTACGGAGAGCTGAAAATTGCGACCCCTGTTGGTTATTCTATCAGAACTTTTTGGTGGGTTAAAATTTTGGAATTAAAAAATTCGTTTTTTTAAGCTTGATTTCTCGAAAAACTTTTTTCATTTTGTAGTTTTTTCCGTAGAACCTTCAGTTTTTGAGTAAAAAATAGAATAAGGAAGCATGAACCATTTAAATATTCCAATATAAAACGATTTGTTTTGGTGGTTACCATGGTTTGTTTATGTTCATATTGGGTAGAATTGACGGGCGTTGGCGCGTAGTCGCCGGGTAAACGTCAAAATGAATTACACCTGTCAATTCTACCAAATATGAACATAAACTAACCATGGTAATCGCCCAAATTGATCGTTTTATATTGGAATATTTTATGGTGCATGTTTAATTATTTTATTATTTACTCAAAAACAGTAGGTTTTACGAGAATATAAAATGTATCTAAATAAATCAGGCTTTCAAAAAAGGATTTTTTAATTGCAAAATTTTGACCCACCAAAAAGTTCTGATAAAAAAAACCAACAGGGATCGCACTTTTCAGCCCCCTGTAAAGGTGGGAGATGATTAAAATTATTACTTTGGGAAACCCTTTAATAAGTGTAAAAGATCTACCAAAAATTATTCTCCTACATTTAACCAAATTTGAGAAATAACATAAAAACCTAATTTTACCGCTTCCTTTTAGGGGGGTGTAACTCCGAAAGGAGACGTCTAAGGAAAAAATTTTATATGAAAGTCCTCCCTTAATTTTTGATAAGGAATCACCTTCCAAAACACCTTGTATAACCATAATTTATTTTTAACTAGTATTTTATTTTTGTGCAGCCATACGTACATAACTTTGTTCTCTTAAATATGCAAGTGCAAGTGGACTCTAAAATAATATTATTATTTAGCAACTTGGCAATGCCAGAACCAATTCCTTTGAAACTTTAGGTTACAGTAGTGTCACAGTAATGGCTGACTTATTAAAATTAATTAATAATGAGGCAAAAAAACCTTAAACTTAAAAATAAAGCATTTTATTTGACATTCAAAACAAATTTTCCACTTCTCCCAAAATAATTGTTTTAAGTCAAAACTGATAAAACACAATTAGATAAGTAAGTTATAAACTGTCAATTTCTACAGCGATCGTGTTTAGTTTAGTCAAATACAACGATGTTAGTAGTAAATAAATTTAAACTCTTTTTTCTCAATTTTTTTTATATGGATGCTTATTTTTTTAATGCACTATCGGATTAAGAATGTAATTCTCTATTAGAATCAATATAAAAAATTATACCTATCATGTAATATCAAAGAAACAAATTGAAGGACGCCAGTCTGACATATTTCATAGTAGAAAAAACATTTAAACCTCATTCGATAGAGAATTTTCTGCGGTTCACAAAAATGTAAGGTTTATAGGGGGTTTCCTCTTAAAATAACAAAGTTACAGGGGTATGCCAGTCAACATGTATATTAAATACTGGATTCATTTGGGCCACTAGTAGATCCTGATTAATAAAAAAAAATAGTGATTCAATTAACTTCCCAAAAAGTAGCATAACTGGAGCTGAATTTGTACAAACAATTAGATATTTTGAAAAATAGTCAGCTTAATAGTAGTAAAAATGTGATTTTGTGATTGTTTATTCTGAATGTAATTGGTTTTTAATTTTGAAAATCAATAGCTAAATATCTATCCATTGAAATTATTTGTTAATGTTAAGAAACTTACGGTATCAGTTGTTTTCATAGCACACTTTAGTTACTAAGATAAACCAATTCACTTTAGATTGTGAACTCCCTATTAAATATTTAATGGAAGATATAGCATTTCTTCATTTTTTTTTTAAATCACTTGTAAAAAAAATTAAAATATACCTACATACTTCACCAGTACACAAATCCGAACATAAAACAATGATTAAAACTTATTTTAATTAACTAAAATAGGGATTGTTTATATACAAATCAGTTAGATTCTTAGTCGACTCACTATAAAAGTCTTTTTGTTGGCATACTACAGTAGACTTAAAATCTCGAAACAATGTTAACCCTTCCTCCCATACAATTTTGCAGTCATTATTGCGATTATAAAAATTATAAATTTTTTGTTTATTGTAATAGCTTTACCATAAACCGTGCAATTTGACCGTAACAAAATTTGCTTGTATAATATTCCATGCGTACAAGTATAAAAACAAACACAGCAAACGTAAAAACAGTTTAAATACACAACGTGAATTAACACTGAAAATTTAAAAGTAAAGTTTGTTTGGAGTGTACTGTAAATACGAAAAGTTTTGACCATATTTTATGTTTGCCCAACGTATGTGTATGTAAAGATTTACTCAATATTCTGCAAAACGTAAAAAAGCTACACATACGTTTGTCACAAAAATGTACTAATAACTTAATAACAAGAGCATAAATTAATTTGCTTAAGGCCTAATCACAAGTTTGCAAAAAATAAAGTGGAATTTAATTTAGTTGTAGAAATTTCATTTGGTCGCCCAAATATGTTTCTTGATACATTTTCAATATCATTATAATTTTTTTTTACAATTTTGCTTTTTTGTGTTTTGTTAATGAAATATCTTGAACAGACAATGTATGTAAGTGATTTTAAATTAAACTTTTTATAATAATGGATGAGTCATTCGAATCATCTTAGAAATCATCTTAAAATGTTTAACTTTAGGCATTTGTGCGGTAAAGCAGTTATGAAGCAGTTATAAAGGCAATAATAAAGTGTAGAATTATTAAAACCTGTACTTCATTTATCACAACCAAGGTTGTTTTTTGTCCATCAAACCCAATTCCTTGTTAGTTATAAAAAATTTGCTAAGCTACCAGACAACACTTTTTAATAGCCGGGTTACAGTAACTTGCTCAGAATTTATAACTTATTTATTCGGGGTAGATATTAGTTTTTATTAATTAATTGGATTAAGTTAATAGTGTACCAAAAGTTGCGTAGCAAATTCTATTTAGGTAAACATAATTCATCATGGTTTAACTGTAATAAAATCGTGGCAACGGTTTTAACAAAGGTAGCCATAAACTACGGTTAGCATTCCCTGTAAGACCGCAACCCTCCTACATAGTTCACTTTAACACCGTCAGGGGATCTTTGTTGTTTCACCCACCACTGATTGGATAACAAGTAATCCTGCTTAATTGAAAGTGGACTGGATTGATCATTTCTGAATTCACCTCTGACCTCCCTGGACAAGGCAACTGCAGATTAAAGGTCGCTTCGCGAAGCTCTTGTAATCCAGTTGAAAATTCCGAAACCGCTCCCAACTTCAGTGCTCCTTAAATTACTTGCCTCAAGAAGGATTAAATTAGATTTTTAACAAAAAGTTGATTTCGGATCCGTAAATTACAGTATTAAAAAGTAATTGAATAGGATTTTTTCAAAACTACGGTTTCTCGAATGAACTGCTTAAGATTCTTAAACGAATCAATACATATTTAACAATTATCTGTAAATTTAATATACATAATATACAGGGAGTTTCAGAAGTAAAACCTTACGATTTTGCCGCAGTGACAGTAGTGACTAGAGAGTCCTTCCCGGGAAATTTAACCAAAAAATATTTCCCGTTTCCCGGGAATAGTGAGTCCTTCCCGGGCGGGAAATCCCAAAAATTCTAAAAAAGTATTTCCCGTTTCGCCGGGACCGCACGAAAGCGCCAAAAAAACGTATTTTGAAATGATTGGCTCATACTCGGTATTGGACTTACACTGACGATATGTATTTTATTTCTTTTCAACTCACATCAGATCCGCGCGAACTACCACACAAGCAAGACTAGGACAGGGTGGCGTTTATGCTGACGTGTTGTTTCATGTGTATATTTAATGCGGTTTTCCTGATTTAAATGACAAATTGGCTGTAGCTATAAATGCAGCACTTAAAATTAAAAGAAAAGGCACCCAATTGCCACTTAATCAGACAACATATCTACAAAAGGAATTTCAATTATACAAAAATACAGGAAACATAACTAAAAATTTGAAGAAGTTATTGGACGCTTTATTGACCATACAGCCCACATAAATTGAGAGTGAAAGGGTATTCTCAGCGTCATCCAATTTTTGTACAAAAAAAAGATCAAATTTGAGCGATCGTTCTCTTAATTGTCTTACATTTTTAAAATCTTATTTTTTAAATCAAAAATAAATTAAATAGCATTTAAAATGAACAATTATACATCATATGTTAATTTATAATGAAATACTTTTTTATGTTACGTTTTTTATAATGATATAGTTTATCATGTTATGTTTGTTTATTTCAAATTAATTTTTTTTTTGTTATTTTCTTATTATTATTTCATTTTTATTATTTTATGAATTTAATGTATTTGTTTTTTTGAAAAAAATGTGTTTTTCAATTATTTTTCTACACTTTTACAAATTTTTCTTCCTAATTTCTAAAACTTTTCATTTTTCCCGGGTTTCCCGGGAAACATGAATTCAATTTCCCGTTTCCCAGGAACAAAAATAATCCGGGAAACGTGACTCTCTAGTAGTGACAGTAGTGCATAAAGCAAATTTACAGGTAAGAATAAATAACATTGAAAATGTTTTTCAATACTTATCGGCGTGTCGTTATGTTACGTGAGAATCTGAAAATAAAATAATATTGGTACATATTATTTGAATTATTAGTTATTTACGTTACAAAACCGGAAAGTGGAACTTTACTGGACAACTGAAATAACTAATTACAAGAACATTGATGTTTATATTATTTCAACGTAAAATTTCACTATCTACGAGTATTAACCTTTTCACTGTCGGGTAATTTTTGTATGCACACTGCACACACAGGCTGTCTGTCGGGTTTTTGTTTTTAAAAGAAAAATTCTGGTGGATGCGCCGGGTTAAAAATTAAACTAATTTTAAGACATAAATCTTTTTTATTAGGGGAGTAACAAAAAAGTTTTTTTCACAAATATTGTTGTAATTTATTAGCTATATAACCTACAATTATTTTTAAATGCAGAGTATTTAGTTTTTGAGAATCAATATGCAACTTTACTATTTCAAATAGAACAGCCTGTACATTTTAACGTTTTCTTGTAGATAAATCAATTGCCATTAAAAAATATTAATTGTGTTAAGTTAATATTTCTAGAGTTATTATTCTGTTGGATGCGTGGATCAAAAATTAAGATAATAATTGTAAGACAAATTATTTATTATCTCTATTATTAGGGCAGTTACAAATAAGTTTTCGTTCACAAAAACTGTTGGAAATCATGAGTTACTTAATCTAATTATACGTTTGTTAAATCTTCATAAAATAAATTGCATAAAACTTTTCCTCAAATCACGGTGGGTTTGAAAACCCAACGACAACTTTTTTTCGATTATCTTCTGTTTTGTCTTTGACCGTATGAATTTTTAATGGTTTTTGTAATTAAAAAGCATGCGATTTTTTTAATAATTTACATCTGATGGGCAGTCAATAACACCTGCTTTGGTTACCAACACTTTGCGACGATATTTGTGATATAATTTCATATAACCTACAGGGTGTCCCAGATAACCTTTTCAATATGGATCCTGCTTATTATAAGAGATACATGTGTGCTTAAATTAGATGAAATATTCTTTAGTATAAGAGGAGCTATAATCTTTTTTAATAGTAATGTTTTGTAATTCGATAGTCTTTGTAGCTAATTTGTTATCATATAATTTTGTGCAGCTTTACAACTAATGAAAAAATTGATATGTTGAGATGCTACATAGAAGCTGTGTAAAAACGGATAGTTTTTACTCTTGGATTTGTTTTCGATTTTTGGTTGGTTTCTTAGCGGAACCATATTCTATTAAATTTATTTTCAAATTTCTGTAATTACTCGCAATATGTGGCCTTCTCTCGGGACGTGTATTTATTTACAAAACGAACATCCTATGCAAACTGTTCATTATGTCCCGAGAAATATTAACTTCAGACATGGGACATACAAAATATTTTTTATCAACAATAATGTAGGTATCTACAAGAAAACGTAAAACTAGGTATACAGGGTAGAGGGTGTTCTATTTGAAATAGTAAAGTTGCATATTGATTCTCGAAAACTAAATGCATTTAAAAATAATTGTAGGTCTTATAGCTAATAAATTCCAACAACTTTTGTGGAAAAAACTATTTTGTTACTCCCCTAATAACAAAGATAATAAATAATTTGTCTTAAAATTAGCTTAATTTTTTAATACGGCGCATTCACCGGAATTTTTAACTGAGGAGCAGAATAACGTATATTTACGGGTTTGACAATAGCAACATGTTATTGCACAACGTATATTTACGGGTTTGGCAGTAAATAAACCCTTTATACTGTTCTAATTTGTGCAATGGATGTCGTATGTTTTATACCTGTAGCCTACAGGTATACAAAAACTACCTAGAAGCTGTAGGTAGGTAGTTTTTGTATTCAATTTCTTATAAAAAAAATGAATGACGCATTTTAATAAAATTTCTCCTTACCAAGTAATCAACGTACTTAATAGCAGCCTACATAAGCAACAGAACTAATTCTTGATAAAAAAAAAGTGAATACGTTATTTATACTAAGTTAGTATCTAAGTTATTCTGAACCAATCATTATTATTTTAACTTCATTAACTTATACTACTTACATCATTTATGTATTCGCCAACATCAAGAACTAATTTTGAAAAATAAATTACAAATCTTTCTGTTTGATGGGAAGTAACAACCTTACTTGTTGAAATTTAAGCGAAAAATATTGGGTATTAGGTTAGGTGTAATAGAGTACTAATTCAAACTATTCCATATATTTCGGACTTTAATTAAGTCCTTCTTCAGTGGATACTACAATACATAAAAATGTGTTATAGAAAAAACTAATAGCTGAAGGCAAGTGAAAACTTACAGTTTATATAGGTTATACCATGAGGTGGAAAAAATGTTGATTGTACCATAGCAATATATAAGCCATTCATAGATGGTGGAGTAAAACAAGTCACAAAACAATATTACATTAAGATTCACAGTTTATAAACAGATTAAAAGCATCAAAAGATGTATGTATAAAACAAAACTTAAATTGAACAAACAACAGGAACAAAGTTTTGTTTTATACATACATCTTTTGATGCTTTTAATCTGTTTATAAACTGTGAATCTTAATGTAATATTGTTTTGTGACTTGTTTTACTCCACCATCTATGAATGGCTTATATATTGCTATGGTACAATCAACATTTTTTCCACCTCATGGTATAACCTATATAAACTGTAAGTTTTCACTTGCCTTCAGCTATTAGTTTTTTCTATAACACATTTTTATGTATTGTAGTATCCACTGAAGAAGGACTTAATTAAAGTCCGAAATATATGGAATAGTTTGAATTAGTACTCTATTACACCTAACCTAATATCCAATATTTTTCGCTTAAATTACAAATCTTTCATTAATAATTAGCCATGCTCGAAGTCTTTTTATCTTGAACGAATGCGCTATAAAAGTTTTACCGTTTTTCCGTTTTCGCAGAACATGATGCCACAAAATATTTATGGTATACAGGGTAACAAACTGCCGTTATTAATCTTTCTCTTGTTTCCTAGTAACACACGTCGGGGCAGCTAACATACTGCCGAACACTGCAAAATTTTTGTAGCAACAACTTTATCGATATGCACGATACAAAAAGTTTCGCGCTTTCGTTTTTATATTTAGTCCAGCTTAAATACGAAGAATTATAACCGGCAACGTTAACTGTTTTATAACTTCGAAACTTAATAATTTAAACATAAAAATGGTCGTATACTCCGATATAATGTTTGTTTCGAAAGGGAAATTGCTAAAATAGTTTACCAAATGAAGACTCTAATGACCATGGGGCGAAACGAGTTTTAAATTGCTACAGAAATGCCCGTAAATTTTTTAATACAAAAGTGAAAATCGTTACGTAGGCTGACCGTATAAAATACACAAAATCATTCATTTAATTTTCTCAGTATAAATATTTTTAATTAATAAATTGATACTAAGTGTGTTAAATTGGAGCAAACCTGCACACTATTTTCAAACTCCGTTTACAATAAAAACAAGTAAATTCTGTAAAAAGATTTTGCTTCTACAGCTAGCTAATCATCACAAATGTTTGATGACGCACTAATACAAATTAAAATTGTTAAGGTTTAAAAGATATTTGAAACCGTTGTAGAGCCGTAATTAGCAACACTTGACAAGTAATTATTGCCTAATTATAAAAACGGAGAAAAAACCTGTACAGGGTGGGCAAATTTCTATGTTTTCATGGGGATTCTCGGTAACTTTAAGAGGTATCGAAAAACAGACCCCGCTTCCTCAATCTCTTTTTGTCGAGAAAAAGTTAATGGTGAAAACAAAAATTGGTTATCGTCTTTTGTTATCGAGATCACCGATAATTCGATTTTTCGTTTTAGGACTATATCTCGCTTGTTTATGAAAATAAAGAAAACTAATTTTGACGTTCTACAGGCACTTTTTTGATAAGAATGCAGTGGCGTAGACAATTTTTCAAAAAAAAATCGAAATTCGAGTTATGATATCAAGTTGTAGTTTTTTAAATAGAACCCATATTTGTCTGTGGCATCACGAGAAAGAGGATTTTTTCCCTATTCCAATAATTAATATCATGTGAGGTCGATTTATTCATTTTCCTTACATTAAAGCAAAAATTAGGTAATTTTTCATATTTTATTTTTTTCTAGTAGTATGCTTATCTCATAAACAATAAACCTGGTAACCAACTGTCATTTTGTTGTTTTAACGATGATTTGACAGAAATAATCACGTTTAATTTCTGATTGTTTTTATTTTTGTACCTTAAAAACACGAAATGCCTTACGAATATAACGAAAAGTAGTATGATATGTTAGAATGTTCTATTTAAAGTAATAATAATTCTGAAGCTGCATGTGAAACTTATTTTAATCGTTACTCAGAAAGAAGGCAATCTAATAAATCTATTTTTGGAAGATTAAAACAAAATCTTATTTTGGGGACACATTAAAGACAATTTATGTAATAATAATAATGATAATAATAATGATAATAATAAGAATATAAATGACCTAAGAGAAAATTTTATACAGTGTATTAATTCTATACGCTCCACTTCCATGAAACACCCTGTATACTTGAAACATGCACGTCTAGGTATACTATAAGTTTCATTTGAAACTTTTCTTTAATAAGTTGACATTAAGGGCAATAATGGACTTTATCGCACTATTGGCGCACCCTGTATATATAGGGCTGGGCCAAGAACGCTTCCTTGTGGAACATCATATAGAATTGGAGCAAGATTATGGGTTTCACCGTGTTTGACTAAAAAGTGTCTGTTAGATAAATATGATATAAGTATCCTGCAATATGGAGGAGATAGCATTCTTTTAATTTTAAAAATCAAACCTTGATGCCAAACCTTAAGTCTGTTTGATACTATACTATTTTTTTGGTACGAAAACTCCAATATATTTTAGGTACTTTTTAGTAATTTTTATTATATTTTGTTGGCAACTTGAGTAAGCATGTCAAATGTGTCAAATGTTTATTTATATTTTAATGTTTATTTGTATATGGGTGCTTTTGGGATGTTTTAGAACCAGGTATCCCATTTTCACCCGGACTCTCCGAGTTTTAACATCGTTTCCCTGGGCTCCGGGTTTCGTAATAGTTCCAAAAATTAACTTAATCGAAAAAAACAGTACCCATACAAAATATTTTATCAAAATATAACCGTGAGTCGGATATATCAATGAAAACAAGAAATATGATCGTATTGTCTAACTCTTTTTTTCAAAATACTATGTTCTGAATGTTATTATTCCGGGAAGTCGCGTAATTCGCCTTGATTTTAAGTTTATATATTACGTCGTATTATATCCATATAACAAAATGTTGTAATTTGCTTGTAATTTGCTTTTTATGTTTCAACATTGCATATTTCCCACAGGAATTTTATTTTTATTACGAATTAAAATCCCGGAAAACTACAACTAAAATTAAGGTGTATTTCTTAAGCCCCCTAAGGCCGTCATCGTCAACGGGTTTACATAAAACTGAAATCTAGGCACCAGGGTGCTTACACATAATTACAAATGAATAGAAAACTACTACTTATGGCTGCAGTACCATTAATAATTTGAATAGAATGACGGGATAGTGGTCCTTAGGTTTATAAAGAAAACTCTTTACATCAGCTAAATATTTCGGATCTTTATTTGATCCTTCATCGGTAGCTATAAACAAAATACAAAAAGTCCTTAGAAATATAATTTAAGTCTAATAAGGTGCTACTCACCGATGAGCGAGGATGTTTGAAAGCAACAAAAAGGTGAACATTAAAAATTTTTTCTCGAAGATGAAATGGTTAAAATTGATGGAAGTACTTCATTAAAATTTGCTTGAATTATTAATCGTCGACACATGTGTTTTCTCTTGAATAAAAACAAATTGAAATTTGAAAAATTGAAAATTAAAGCTATAAAGAGAAAATCAACATGTGGATTCGTTGAAAATTTGTCACTTTAATCACTAGGATAGATCAACATCCAATAAATAAAAGGTACAAAGGATGATGTTGAACATAATAAAAGTTTACGACGGCACGATCAAAACAGTTAACACATATTTAATTAAAATTAAAACAGATTTATTATAGCGTGGCAACCATCGCTTCTTGATGTGCAGAATCAAACTGTCAAATGGACGAACGACAAAGTGACGTATAAATATGTGCCTAAACTACCTACAGCGTGAAAATCTAACATGAATAACTTAATTATCGTAGTGGTAACAATTACATTGGTAATACAGTAAAAAAGGATTTACAATATAACAAGTATCCTTATGGTATTATCACAGAATGAGTAATAACTTAACTTATAACATACTAAAATGGTACAGTTTAATTAATACAAAAATTATTGTAATGTGATCTAATTTAAATACAAAGTAGTCAAGATTATATAGCTATAAATAATATGGTGTACAATACCATATGTGAAACTTTAAAAACAACCCAAAACGGAATCATATCTACGTTGTGTGTGTGAGTTGAAAAAAGAAAACAGTCAGGAAAAATTATTATGATGAAAATTAAAACAACCAAAAAGTTGAAAGTTAAGTATTTGAGGAGCGAAGTAAATAAGTATATATCAGGCTTAAACATTTAACATCATCCTTTGTACCTTTTATTTATTGGATGTTGATCTATCCTAGTGATTAAAGTGACAAATTTTCAACAAATCCACATGTTGATTTTCTCTTTATAGCTTCAATTTTCAATTTTTCAAATTTCAATTTATTTTTATTCAAGAGAAAACACATGTGTCGACGATTAATAATTCAAGCCAATTTTAATGAAGTACTTCCATCAATTTTAACCATTTCATATTCGAGAAAAAAATTTTAATGTTCACTTTTTTGTTGCTTTCAAACATCCTCGCTCATCGGTGAGTAGCACCTTATTAGACTTAAATTATAATTCTAAGGACTTTTTGTATTTTGTTTATAGCTACCGATGAAGGATCAAATAAAGATCCGAAATATTTAGCTGATGTAAAGAGTTTTCTTTATAAACCTAAGGACCACTATCCCGTCATTCTATTCAAACTACTACATGGTCGTAATTTTTGGTTAACCATTAATAATGTTAATAAACAATTAATAACGAATTGATTTTTATTTCAGTTAACCTAACCCACAAATGACATGCGGTCAGATACAATTACAGTAAAATAGGCATGCGCGCATACTAAATATTGGATGGAATTTAGGACAGGTTTAAATTTCATACGATTTTTTCGTTCAAGATTTTTAATTTCTGATTGACACCGTACTAGAAAATCGTATACGATTTTCTGAAACGAAAAAATAGTATAGTATTATAAAATAGATAATAGACGTTAGATGTAAATTAGTGATTTTTTTAAAGTTGGTATTAATTTTTTAACTTAATACTTATTTGTTTACGATCTTAAATTTACTTTTAATTTGTAAGAGTTTGTACTAAATTTGTTTTATGTTCGTGAATTTTCTGGTTAGAGCCCAAATTGCGCTCAATAATGTAGTAATATCCATTGGCATCGGGAAATCCGTTTTATATGTGTTTTTTAGAACCCAAACGGAAAGTTTTTCTTAGCGATTAAGGGCGACAATACTTTCTTTTATAAGATCGCTTAAGTGCTTGAGTTTGAAGCATTTTCACAGTAAAATAAAACGACAAATCGCTACTGCGGGGGTATGCGAACGCGAGTGCACATTTCGTATTCAAGATCAAGATAAATGCAAAGTCTTCGATCCAATCTGTTCCTCAATGCATACATCTGTATAACTGATTTCGGAGAGCGTATCGCTTTGTTCACTTGACTTAAAATCCTTGGTCATAAGTTACTTCAGCCTAGACTCCATTTATATCCGGCCTCGTTTAACTTTCCCTCTTTTACTTATACTATTCTGAATTTTTGGAGACCGTGGAATTTAAATTATAAACTTCGGGCTGATACAAACGTCGCTCTCATGGAAACACCGGTATATTTCCATGCAATACGTTTAAAAACGGCAAAACATTAATCAATTTCAAAATAGAAAGAAATTGTATAAGAAATCTGACGAGTACGAGCACGAAATGGGCATTGAGGTGGAAATAAAGATAAAGAATAAATAAAGTCTATATAAATGCGAAGTAAGGAACATGACGTCTCCACAAAGCAAGGTTTCATTGTATTCTGTTATATCTCACGGAAGCTTGCAGGAAAACAAAAAGTTAGCTTTATGTAACCGAACTTGGCGGTTTAATGCATCAAAACCAAATAAAATGTTAACAGTGGGCCAATTCCATGCAAATAAAATAAGGTTATAATACTATTGTCCACCAGTATCACAAACATATACATTCATCATCTACTGTAATATACAGGGTGTCCCCATTATACACGGCAAAAAAGTAGGTGCATATTCCTGAGTGAAAATGATGACCATTTGTCAAATATTTTGTTATCCGAAAATGCTTCCTTTCAAAGTTAGAGACCTCCAAAGTTGCAAGAAAAAAAATTCAAAAAATCGATTACGTCCTAGCCGTTTAAGCTAGAGCTATCAAACTTGGCCGAAATGTTTGGGTGTTTCCCATTGACTTTGTGGGATAATTAGAAAGAAAACACGTAATAGGAAGTATGATTTATAGTCAGGTCATCCGCTTACCATCTTCAGAATTTTTTTCTCTGGAATAAAATTGAAAATGTCATTCGTCTATAAGAAAGTAGGACTTAAGAGGAAAAAATTCGTCTCTCTTTGTTTTTTGCTGTAAACGTAGCCGTTTTCGAGAAAATTAGCGCTAAAGATGCATCGACAAACTCTGTTTATACACAATACAATCTTGGTTTCCGGGTTTGGAACCGCGTCTTCTATATTTAGAAGTAGTTGACGTTTCGACCATTGTGTCTTGGTCTTTTTCAAAACGACTAATTTGTGAGGGATGTTGCTGGGTTTATATATCCAGCTTGTGGAGGCGTGGCGTTCCGCTTGATGGATTTGTTCAGCCTCAAGTTGGAGGTCTCTAACTTTGAAAGGAAGCATTTTCGGATAACAAAATATTTGACAAATGGTCATCATTTTCACTCAGGAATATGCACCTACTTTTTTGCCGTGTCTAATGGGGACACCCTGTATAATAGGTTTTGTTTGAAATCACTTTCAAAATTTCCACATAACTTTGCATGTAATTTTTATTAAATAATCAAAACAGTTTTGACGGTGTCTCATGCGTAGCCGCAGCTGTATTCAAATTTATATTTTGCAGCTGTAATTATATCAAAACATAAAAGACATCTTTCAAGTTTCATTGTTAAAATTTCTATAATTACAAAATGAATCGTGATTTCGTATACGTTGTACTCAAATTACTCAACACTGCTCAAATTAAAGCACTTTGAAAGTTAATTAGCTGTTAATTTTGCTTACTTTAAAGCCAGTAGCGTAGCTTCTCGTTATAATTAGTCTAATTTGTTCTACCTGTTGATTTAATAATAAATACCTAACAGAATTACTAAAACTTTGCCCTCTTATAACTTTGTGCAGCTTTAATTTCTATATTAAAACGCCTTTCTAATCAATAATCATTTATTACGCTTGAAAAAAAGTCGGGCGGTTTTACAATTCAATAACAAGTTGCCATTTTCGAATAACAAGTGATTACTAACAAAGTGTACCACAGCCTGGTGCTAGTTTTGAATATTTGTACAGGACAATGTTTTGGGTTTAATATCGATTGTGTCTACGATTTATTTCCTCATCCGACGTAGTCCCCTTTCGGGTTCCTGTACTGAGACCTATTGGCTTATTGTACCCTCTGATCATATCCCCTTAAAGAAGTCCTGTGTTTTTGAAAAACTCCAGGATGTTCTGTAAGGGTTTTTTTACTCTACCGTCCCCAGAAGTCCACGCCGATAATGTGTGAATCCTTCATACTGGCATATTACGTGAAGAGGAGTTTCTTCTTGTTCGCCATATCCTCTGTATATACGGGTCTCTGAGAGCCCTATTGCGTAAAAGTGTTTGTTTAGCCCACAGTGTCATGTGATGAGTCCTGTCTGTGGCTGCTCTGTAGTATGCTCTACTCATCCTAAGCATTTTTCTGTCTTTTCTTTAAGGAAATTTGATAGGATAGCCTTAGAATGGGCTTATCCTGCAACTTTTTTGCAATGAGCATTATGCACCTGTATTAATAAGTCATCAAGACACCGCTTGGCTTCCATAGGATGAACCAACTGAGGATTCTGGTCCGAAGAAAGGTGCCTCGCTGCCAATTTGGGCTAGGCGATCTACCTCCTCGTTCCCTGGTTTATTAGTGTGCCCTGGACACCATACCAGTTTAATATTATTCCTGTTTCTAGCACGTTAAGTGCCCTAATGCACTCAAAACAAGTCCTGAGTTTATTTCCGACGAACCAAAAGCTTTTAACGCTACTTGGCTGTCGGACACTATGAAGATTCTTTTATAATTAAAATATTTTTCTGATGCAATAATGTTCTTGCACATGTGCATAACGTACACCTCGGCTTGAAACATGATTGCACACTGTCCAAGGCTTACAGATGTGCCTTGTCTCAGTTGTGCTGTTCCCCATATCCCGCAGCCTGTGCCATTTTGCGTTTTTGACCCGTTCGTACACGACTAGGCCATTCAGCTCTATTTCTTGACGCTCTCATTGGTCCTATGTTTAAATTATGATTCCAAAAGTGTTCTCAAAGGCTAGCGTCCCGTTTATTCTATCAGAAATCCGATGGATGAATCAGATAAAACAATGGAGCAACACTGCGAATCAGCGAAAGTTCACAACTTTTGATACAGTTGGTCCATCCGATCTAACAATTCTTTAAACAAACTAAAACTACTGGTTGTTTGATTAAAAGTTTCATTAACTGTTGGTCGGTCAGAAAATAGTTACAAAATTTAATTGTATAAATTGTCGGCTACTGGCTAAATCATCCAGTGCAGCTTACAAAAACAGACAGTAACGCATTGCCTGATTTCATTAAAATAAGTTTTTTTAAGGGACATGGCTCAACTTGGTTTTACCAGAATTTTAAAATGGTTTGTTGACGTTCACGAGCAATTTCTGTACATTTGTTTATTGTAATGCATGATTAAGGTCTTGAAATAGTCACAGTTTTACCAAAAAGGCGCATTTATTGCCCACAAATAATACCTTAGTGTTTTTAGTAAGATAAATTCAAACTATTTTTAACAAGTACACAGTTTGTTTAGCAATTCGAAACTATGAGGATAAAATCCGTCCTATTTTATTCTTACGCGATGGGTCGACTGATCATATCGCCAAATGTAAAGTCGCTACAACTTTAAGTGTTATAGTTGGCGGATTTATGGTTATCCTACCAACCGCAAGACAAAAAGTCAACAAGTTTAAACGGAGGAAGAAAACTTGATTCAGATACGATTGAAATAATAAAAGCGTCAGTTGCTGAAGGTTGTGGTGATTCCACGATTTATCTAAGGCACAAGAAATTTATCGAGGGTCGTCAGTCTGCTTTGCTTATTCCCGGCTGCACTGCAATTTCGACTTCTATACGTTTAAATGTTTAAAATAATTTCAGTGATATGATTATAATATAATAATGTTACTATTGGTTGTGTTAACACAAACCTAGTCACAATGAAAATTGCGAATTTCTTTCATCAGGGAACTGACTTTAAAAGTGACAATCAGTCACACACAGTATGTTTTAATAAATTCTGTGCTAAATATTATTAACAGAATTTCATTTTAAGTCTGTATCAACCAACATAAGGTATACCGATGTAGTAAAATTTATGATGTAATATTCCGAAGCGTAAGAAAAAAGATGTGTCTGACTTAGCACCCTATGATTTAGGATTTCCATTCTTTTATAACGCTAGGTTAGTTGTTAGGGAACAAATCATCAAACAAAAATTCCCTTACTTTAAGTCCAATATATCTAGGAATGTACGAGACGTATTCCGAAATTAAGTACCGTTCGACTACTGAGACTTTTGTTTTGTTTATTTTTGTAAATCTTATTAGATTCACTTTATCTTAAACTATTTCCCCAACTTCTTTAGATGCAACACTTGGCGCCTGGGTTATAAGGAGGGTGATCCATTTGTTTCAAGCCAAATGACTTGATAAGGGTATGATTTTGAGCCGTGTCCAGAACATTCTTCGCCCACAATTCTTCGCCCATAATTCTTCGCCTTCACAATTCTTTGCCAACAATCTTTCGCCTACACAATTCTTCGCCGCCACATATAAGCATTTTACAATTTTCTTTGTAAATGTGATTGTTTTTATTTATAACGTAATTTTTACAGATTATTTTTAATTAGGCTAGGTTAGGTTAGGTCAGGTCAGGTTAAGTCAGGTTAATTTAATATTTATTCATACTATAATAACATAACCAAGATTAAAAATCACAACATACGCTAATTATGTAGCAATTTTGAAACATAATATTAAAATAAGAAGTATTAATATAGGTACAAGCAACAACTTTAGGCTAATGTAAAATCTTCTGTAAAAATTACGTTATAAACAGGGGTTTGGAGCGGAGCGCGGAGCTGGAGCGCGGAGCAGTGGAGCAATGGATTTTTGCCCGGAGCGGGAGCGGAGCCCGGAGCAAATAATTTTGATTGCTCCACTGCTCCGCTTTACTATTATAAACTACAATTATTTTTTTTAAATGAATTATTCTCATGGGTATAGTATTTAATAAAATTATAAATAAACTACATTTGATTTTTTTGAAGTAAAATTATTATAGTGTAACTTTTCTGAATATTAATTTTCATTATTTTGTATTTGAATTTTGAAAAATTTTAAAGAACTTTTTTTTCTTTTTTTAACTTTTGAAGATCAATAATTTGTTCATTTATTTAACTTCATTTGTTTCTTAGGGTCAAATATTGTAATTTTTGGTCCATTTCCACATATCTCATAAAATTTTAGCTTTGTTTTTAAAAACAAATTTTTAAATAAAAAACTTATTTTATTAATATTTGGAGCGCGGAGCGGAGCTGGAGCAGGCATATTGATGCCGGAGCGGAGCTGGAGCGGAGCAACAAAAAAATTGGACTGCTCCAAACCCCTGGTTATAAATAAAAATCACATTTACAAACAAAATTTGTGATATGCTTGTATGCGGCGAAAAATTGTGGCGGCGAAGAATTGTGGCGGCGAAGAATTGTGTGGGCGAAGAATTGTGGCGGTGAAGAATTGTGTGGGCGAAGAATTGTGGCGGCGAAGAATTGTGGCGGCGAAGAATTCTGTAGGTGAAGAATTGTGGGCGAAGAATTGTGGAGGCGAAGAACTGTGGGCGAAGAATGTTCTTAGACCCATTTTGAGCAGCAGTGTGTGTACTTCGAAGAGCATCTTTAGCACCCACCGTGAGCACAATTTTCGAAAATTTAAATGACCTACCACAATTTTATAAACGAATTGTTGAAAATTTTATATTTTTATTTTAAAAAACTTAATTTTTTAACATTTTCTTCATCCTTTAGTTAACATACGAAAATAAACTCTGTTCATCATTATAAAATACACTTAGGAATGAAAACAAATAATCTTTTTTCACGATAGTGAAGGATGTACCTATACTAATTGGGTTTTTTTTAATGAAAGGAGTCAAGAGTCGGAGTCGGTTTAAAAAGATACCGACTCAGAAGTCGGGAGTCGATTATTTTCCTGTCAACTACTCATCCCTGATTTATAATACTCATGTGTTTATAGGCAAATGAAAATAAAATGTTAACTAATAAAGTGATCAAACATTTAAACGAAAAACGACCGGGGTTATCAAAGCCTACCCATGAAAATATTGCTTTAATAAGGCTGTTTCTACATCGTGTATCTTTAAAGCTTGATTATCTGTTACGTAGCTTATAAGAAATAGCTTTTCTTGTATTGTGCACCGAGTAAAACTCCTCGAAACTGCCTAAGAGAATTCAATTATACCATATTACATCTAGCAAGCTTTTACAGCACCCTCTAATATTAAACATTAAAAGTATGATAGCTTTTTACTACGTTTCTTTGTTTTCGCATAAAATAATTTCGAGTACTGTATGTTCGAAATTAGATAAATCTTGAGAGCGTTGCTTAAATCAATAAAGTGAAAATAAAATAACAAATATCTTGGGTTTGAGTCTTATTACCGACTGAATCAACAGTCTTTCAGCGACTCTAATGCTGAATCCACCGAGACAGATCGGGAACATTGAGAGGGAAATATTCATGTTGAAAATAGGGTTACGCAAAGAAGGAACGGCATCGCCTTTAATCTTCTCCGAGAAGCGCTTCTTGCAAGCTCGGTTCTAGAAAAACCTGAGATTACTACTCGCGATGTGAGTTAACCCAAAATTTAGACAACTCCTTTCTGTTCAACAATGTATTTGAAAGGGGATATAGAAATTTGACAATAGATGGATTTGTAGATAACAAGATTACTTAAGCTAATAAACCAATAAAAAAAATTCAATGGGCACTTTAAAGTGAATGAATAAAACGACAAAAAACATTGCCATTACTAAGATAACGAGAAATAAGCCACAAATTATTTATAACTCAACACTTCCAACAATTGGAATGTGTTATATGAGCACAGAGTTCGCTTAAAAATTATGACATATTTTATACAGCTTGTCTCAAAATTTTGAGCCTTGAATAGGTTGTTTTTGAAGCTAAGGAATTGTCTAAATTGCGATTCACTTGATAGTTTGTTTTATTTATTTAATTTAGTCATGAGTTCTTTTACTGTTAAGTGTAGAATTGTTGAGTTGTTTGTGCTGACTTTTTTTCATGGTTTTCTGTCTTGTGCTAGATTTTTTATGTCTTTCCATTTGATGTTTCTGTACGTTGATTCTTTTTACACTTCGTCTTGCCAGGTTTTTCTCGGTCTACTCGTTTGTTTTTTCCCTGTGATCTTGCTCCATAGGCTTTTCTGGTTAACCTTTCTTCTTTCATCCTAAAAATGTGACCCAACCATCCCAGCTGTCTTTCTTGTATTTTTGTTTCAACTGATTTTATCTTTAATTGTTCGCTTTATGTTTCATTTCTGATTCGATCTTGTTTGGTTTTTCCTTGGATTTTTCTTAGAAATCCCATTTCTGCTGCATTCACTCGGCTACTACTTTTATTTGTGAGTGTCCACCTTTCACTTCCGTATAAAAGTGTCAGAGTTACTACCGTTTTGACCACTTCCACTTTTGTTAGTTTTGGGACTTTTGTATTTCCAAAAAATGTTGATCTTAAACTGTTAAATATTCTTCCCACATTTCCTGTCCTTTCGCTTATTTCTTAGTCCATTTCTCCATTTTTCTCTCCTAAATATTTAAAGCTTTTTACCTGTTCCAACCTAAGCCCATTTAAAGTGATGTTATGCCCCCTGTTCTCTGTTGTAACGATCATAGTTTTAGTTTTTTCGGTATTTATTTCCATATTAGTTTTTTTCCAATTCCAGGTTTAGAGTTTCTAGATCATGTTGCAGATTCTTTTCTGTTTCCGCGACTAAGACCATGTCGTCTGTGAACATTAGCTACGTTATCTTAATTATTTCCATTTTCTAGTTGCCTAGGTGAAACGGTTATTGTTTCATTATAATTTTATAATGTGAACTGAAACAAAAAAAAAACGTATTTAGTTTTATGTATTTTATTGTTAGCATTAGCGAAAAATTAAAAATACCTCACGATCTCCAGCTTTATCCCATTTTTAGGTGATAAATAAGTATATAAACTAGGTTTGCAAAAGGCGTGTTGATAACATGTAAGTTAAAAAAATCTGAAACGTACTTTATACCCATCAAAATTGTAAGAGGAATGTAGTTTGTGTTGAAATACGTACTTAGTTATTGTCAATTTCTGCTCGATTGCAACTCATTCATCTCCACGTAAATTAAAAATCTACCTTAAGTTCTTAAAAAGGAAATAACCTTTAATGTAAAACTATTCAATAATCACAGTCAAAATGCCATATTGTTGAGCAATGTAATATTTGGCATACAACCAATAAATAGAGTGTTTCAAATCCTTTTGCAATCTTGATTATCTCATATATTTTTATATTTTAAATATTTTTTTGTGCGATCGTACTAGAAACAATTGTTTGACGGACGCGTTAGCAACCAAATAGTACTGCATTTCCGGCCCTGTCCATAGTAACGACCGAAAAAGTTTTTCGGCCGCTACAGCGTACGAAAAAGATCATTTGCGTTAAGCAGAACGGAAAGCGCATGTGCGTGTCTGAATATAAGTTCTCTGAGATTATGACTTCCCCGCTAAGGGTAGTGACGTAGAAGTCTTTAGGTTGTTAACTGTCAGGTAGTTTTTAACCTAATATTTACGTGTTGATTAGGGATTGCAATCACGGGATTCGGGATCCCGGGATCCCGCTCGCTTTTTGGTCTCGAAAATCCCGGGATTTTTAATGTAGAATCCCGGGATTTTCGGGATTTAAAAAATGTAACTATAAGTACATTATTTTGTAAAAAAAATTGCTCATAGTTGGTATCTACTCAACGTGAATAAGTTGAACGATGCAATTTTGCAAGTTTAAGCTTGTTTACGTCGCCGCTCGCCGTCTTATGTATGATAACAAAATTTAAAAAAATTCTTGTACTAAGATAATAATCATCCTAATTTCTTTTATTTTTGTTACTTATAAAACAGTCTATTTTTTAAATTTTTAGTGAATTAAAGTTGAGCTTTGTTTGAGTTTTTAACAGTTTCAGCAAATTTATGTTTATGTAATTAAGTATTCTAATGTATAATAAGTTTAATTTCATTTATTTAAATGTTATATCTAATAATTCGATTATTTCTATAATAATAAAACATAATAGGTACGGTAGGTATATAAATATATATTTTTCAATTTTTATCTTTGCACCTATGATATAATTAAAACAAATTAACAGAAATTATAGAGGAAACAAATGAAATAAAAAGTAATAAAAATAATTGGTAATTACTAAATTATTCAATAATTATGTAAATCATTTGTAATCAAAAAATATATATACACTGCATTAGCTTCTGTTTTTAAGCAAATACTTCACATTATATATAATCCCGGGATTAAAACATCTTCAATCCCGAAATCCCGGGATCGTAAAATTTGATCGGGATTGCAATCCCTAGTGTTGATGCTGTTACTGAATACTGTCAATTATAACATGATTAACCCGTTCACTGCCAATGACTCGAGGTTTGAATCATGGCGGTCGTTCATTAGGAGCCAATGACTAGACATGTGAGTCACGGACATATCTATACTAAATGTTCCAGTATTTTGTTAGCCGTTGTGAGCCTACTTTACGGTTTTACTGGCTTGTAGGGAAAGGTGAACCTCAACTTTTCCTGGTGTCGGTTTTTAAAATTTGTTTTGGTAAACAGTTACACCGTTTAATAAAATATACTAAACATAAATATTGGCCTTCGAGGGTCGGAACAAAATTTTGGTTGGCAGTGAACGTGTTAATAAATAAATATATGATATGGTACACGTTATGTCATTAATAATTAATCAATGTTTAAATTTATGAATAAAACATTACAATCGCACAAAAAAAGGTTATTTAAATTATGTACAGAATTATGCAAGTACGTTTCAACCGCTAACAGCATACGCTGTCATCTGTCAGTGACAGAATGTCACGTAGTTTCTAACCTATATTTTTGAAAAATACTAAAAATTTAAATGGTTTTTAATTCGATTGCACAAAAAAATTTAATATGCACCTCGGCCAAAACGTACGTTTTCGGCCTTGCCTGTTTGCTGGCTTCGACTCCAGACGCGGCCAAAAAAATTACACGTTTTGGCCTTGATACATAAATAACTATTAAGTTATAATAAACCTACTCACAATAACAATAAAAGATGTTAATAATTTTAATGTGTTTATAAAAAGGTATTATTCAACTTTTTTTTTCAAAAAGTTTCGGTGCTGCTACAGTTTTGTTTTTATATACCAATATGAAATTAAAAAAGATCTTTTCTTTTCTTTCGTATTAACTTTTAAAATATTTTTTTTTAATTACCTCGTATGCTTTTTTTAAATTCGCATCAAGAACTGAATTTGTATCGATATCAATAAAAAAGTTACGAAGTAATTTGTTAACAAAAAAGTTGACTATCGCCACCCTGATATATTATATCATACAAAATATATTTGTACGTCATTTGAATTTTCTGCGATTAACAAAAATATGAGGCTTATTGATTTTAACTTAAAATCGTATTAGTTGTCTGTAAAAACAAAGGTGGACTTTAATACTTATCAAGATGCATCAACATTTATAATTTAAAAGTATGTCACTGCATCCAACTTTTTTCATTTTTTAATAATACATTAGGTTGGTTGGTGTTTTGTATAAAAACGAAAGAAATAATTAAGGGGTTAATGATCTCTGGGACACCCCGTGTAATTAAAAACATACTAAATACTTATGCTAATCAACATACTTAGCACGAATAATAAAAGATTTATAATAACCAGTCGCGTTTCAATCAGTTTATCGGGCGTGCGTATTAAACATAATATTTTGTAAAGAAATAGTATTAAAAAAAATTGCTGTATCAGCATAATTTTCAATGTGTTACTTTTGTTTTTACCAAAACATCTCTCGTGACGAATTTTAAAGGCACCATCCATTGTTAATTTTTAATAAGGCAGTGTCGTTTTGGCAGACTTTGAATAATAAATCTGAAACGCTCTCGCTTAAAGGTTATTCGTCCCCGCATGCGTGATCTACGCTTTACGGGGTATATTTTTGTAAAATATTCACTTCCTATCATATCTGTCGTGTTAGAAATGTTCAAATACATGGCTCGCTATGCATACAAAACCCTTCCGTAATATTCTCAAAAGAACAACTTTATATGTTAAGCTAAGAATTTCAGAATAACTATTGTATGAGATGTGACATATTTTGATGAAAAAATATAGACAAATATAAACATTTATAATAGAAATATTTGATGGTTATTTTGACTTTATAGCTACTCAAAAAAGTTTATTACAGTGTATAATATAATATTATGATGGTTTGACGAAATAATTTAATTGTTAACGTATTGACAGTGGCGTAGCTGGAATTTGTGCCGCCCGGGGCGGTTTCTGAGTTTTCCGCCTTTCTCAATAAAGGTTACCAACTCTTGATTTTTCCAAAAGCAAACAGACACACAAAAGTGGGGGGAAAAGCAAAATGCGCCGAAGGCCTTTTTTGTTGAATTTTAGATGTTCAAACGTGTTTTAATACAAAGTTATATAATGTAGAGTACTTTACCATTATCCAATAGCTAAACATATTCTGATTTTTATTTTTTTAAATCAGTCTCTTCCACCACCAAAAAAACGGAAAAGCGTTGTTGATGCTGTCAATTTATATTTTTGTTGCTTGTTTTTATGAACCAAAAGCTTACATTACTGTGAATTTCCTCAAAGACACCTTGCCTTGCATAGACACGACTCCAAATATAATATAAATGATAAAAGGATTTTATATACTTACCTGTCAAATTGCACTAATTATCACCCACTTAGGCTAGTCGCGTACGACTAATATTTTTATCACGTACCTACTTAAAAATCTCTCAACAATAATTATTGTATTCACATACCAGTAATGAAAAATCGTCATTACACACTGTTTCTGGTACTAGGGTTTCTCATATTTGACCATTTTGCTTGTCCCGGGATCCCGGGAAGAAATCGGCTTTTGTCCCGGGATGTAATAAATTATGTCAATATTTTTAAATAAATAACCCAAAATATTATTACTTAAAAACAACTCCAACTCATATATGTAATACATTTTGCTCCATGATTATTACAAATAATTCAATAATATTGGTGAGAGAAACATACATTTGGGAATTATAACCTTTCTATTGCAATTTCATATTTATGAATACAATAATATAATTTTTACAATGAATTTTTGTAATGTGATTTAAGAAAACAAAGGTGATCTGTGCTTCAGTCAATTAGTCTTTTTCTTAATTTATTAACAAAAAGTCCTGCTGCATAAAATGCTCTCTAAGTCTCTATTGATGTAAGTGAAATTGTCTTGAGAGCATCTAGCAGCAAAGAAACATCGTTATTATCAATAAAATTTCATTTATAAGCTATTTTGCTTTCAATTATCAGGGTACACAAAAATAAAACTGTAAAAGTATTTTGAAGATATTAACTTTGTAATGGAGACCGGGCTTCTTTGCGCCATACTAAAAGAGAAAAATTATTTTGAAGTTTTTCCATAATTTACTGTTAGTAAAGACATTTTAAGCATAAAATTCTGATAAGTTATGATAGTATTACAAAGATCTTAGCACAAAATAAACGAAAACAACACTTTTTTAAAATCCCGGAAATTCCCGGGACTAAAAGCATTTCCCGGGAAATATAAAATAGCTTAAAATGGACCGGGATCCCGGGAAAGAAACCCTATCTGGTACCCTATAATTCGAAATTTCTCTTACCACTGTTCGAAATTTTTGTATATCTCCATTTACAAATAATTAGACGACTGTTATTTTTATGCGACGATTGGATATTAAGAGGGATTTATACCTCAAACCAAATGTTTGCAATAGAACGAAATTAAAAAATTTCTTTTACAATAGAATATAAAACTGCATGGAATTTAATGTCCAAAATAAATGAAATGTTTCACAATTTTATTGAATGGTTGGTACCCCATCATGAATTTTATTACTTGTTACAAGGGGGCGGGTTTTCTGTGTAGCCAGGTCGACTAACCCGTTTTATCCTCAAACTTCGATAAGAATTCTTTTATTTATGTGAATTTTTTATTGGGACGCGCTAGTGCCGGCACTGATTATTATATCTACTGTTCCTTCATTACCACTAGATTTTGATTTTTACCCCATTTGGATATTTGAGTAGACTAAAAGGGCCGCCTGGGGCGGTCCCCCTTTTCCCCCCCTAGCTACGCCACTCCGTGTTGAGTATTTAATATCTGATTAAATACCATTAATTTTTAATTTTGTTGTTGCTAATATAATGTTATGTCTACGAAACAAATTATGTTTATTATTAACAATTGAGTGTATGCAGGGCTGTTCCATATTTAATGAGAATTTTCTTCGAAAAATGCCATCCTAAACATGTTAGCGTTAGTCGTTTTTTCGTACTACAGAGTGCAAAATAAAATATGAGGAAACTAGCCGACGAAAATATTGAAAACGATTTGAATATTTGCAACGGGTGGAGATGATGCCCGCCTCTAGAATCGGTTCATTTCGTAAGGAAATACAACGCTGGTAGCTAAAAATCAATACCACATTCTTTTGATGCCTTGTAGATTGTAGTTTGTGACACGTAAGTCTCCCATTATCTCCCGGTTTTAATCCAATGTGGTTGTATCCGGTTACTGATGTACAAATTGTGATACAAACGGACTTCATTCGGAGAAAAGCTCAGGAAGCTAACAGTAAATGACAGGAACTTTTACCGGGAGTTCAACAAAAGAATGTTGTTAAAATGCTTTTATAGCGTCGCGTCTGAATGCGTATTTTCAATGCAGAATTTAGATGTCGCTAAATGACATAAACTATTTTGTAGAATCAGAAAAGCAATTTCAGTCGTGAGATCTGTCTAGATATTTGTTTCAGTAACTTTTTTTTTTTTTGGTTTGTTTAAGTAAATCCCCTCGGGGTATTTGCTAATATTATAATCTGATCAAAATAGGATCAATGAATAATTTTGTTCTAACCTAATTTATCCATGGTTTAATAATCCTAAAACTAAGGTCATACTCACTAGCGTACCGTAGGATCTAACAACTTAATTACACTAATTTACCGTGTACTACAAAACTGCACTGTGCTCTGCTTTTACTAACATAATCACTAAACTAACTCAAAGGGCTTCGTCCTTTTGGTAACTGTTATGTCTATAAATCGTGTCGCGGTAGATTCCAATGTATTAAAAATAAATAATTGATAAAGATTATTTTGCAGTCTTAGACTAAAGTCTAAAAATTGGAAACAGTATGTTACCGTAGAGTGAATTTTTACAAAACTTCGCTTCACATTTATTCTTTCATGCCATCTTTCTCCAACTGAACAACCTCATTGCGTTTTGATCTTTTTCGTTGATAGAGAGGAGTTGTTGGCATTTTCCATAGACTCTTGTTTGGTGGTACGGTATCAGTTAATCACTCAGGTCTTATTACAGCTCAATTCTTCATCCGATGATTGTTCTTGACTTGCTGATGATTTAACCAGTTGTAACCTTAATTGCATTACACGTGTATTTTCAGCACGCTCCCATTTAGAATATTGTGTTTCTTGATCATTTGGTACTGTATCGTTAAATTCCAGGCTGTTTTTCTTCGCTTTCTTTAAAATCTTTTTCACTAACCTGCGCCAAGTCAATTTCCATTTAAGTTTGAAAATCTTCTTTGTTTGGGTTTCGTTACTATATTCTACTCCTTCGTTTTTTTCTAGTATTCTTCAATTCACTTATCAACAATCTTTTGTGAAATTATTGTTTACTTTTTCTCCGCGTTGATCATTTATTAATTTTCCATAATTATTTAATAATATATTGGAATATTAAAATACATTTATTTACAATTAATTCACTACTGCTACATTTACAATGTACTATTTCTACCAAATTAATTTCTTGTAGGGGAGAACGGGTACGATTGTAACAATTTTTACATTTTATTTAATTACTACTTTCAAAATGGGTGTAGCTCATTCGAAAAAATGGCACAACGTAGGTTGAACTTTTGGCTATTAAATGCTGTTTTAGAATTTTCGATAATCTTTTAGATAATATGTCAATAAAATATTATTTAGGTACTTGCACACTGTTACAACTGTACCCGTGCGGGAGACAATTGTAACAGGGTAGGGGGATAAATGTAACAATCATTTTAATGAACGATAACGTGGAATGTCCATCAATTACAAAAACGAAATTAGTATCAAACATATTTTATTTCAAAAGTAGTACATATAAAAATAATACGTGTTTTCTTAAAACTAAAAAATATCCTTAAAACAGAAAATAACAAAATTGGAATATTTTTTAAACTTCTCATTCGCTATAAAACATGTTTTATATTAAAACTGTTATATATAAAAATAAAACCTGTTTTCTTAAAACGATCAAATATCTTATAAAAGTAAATAACAAACTTGTAATATTTTTTAATCATTATCGTCGCAGTTTAAACAAAAAAAGTACATTTCGCGCAAATTGTGGACACAATTTTCATGTGCCCATTTTTTACAATTGCAGCATTGTATCCATGTGTTACCAGGTACTGAGTCAGTGTAAGGCTGGAGACAGTATACACATAACGTATCTTCGTCTTCATCTTCTGAGCTCTGGATGATTTTCTTTTTCAAATTTCTTTTGTTTTCTTTTGTAAAATTTCTCTTTACTTTGTCGATTTTCTTCTTTTTGTTCTGTTGTTCTTTTTCTAAAGCTACTTTCTCAGGCGTATCTGTTAATATGGCAGATTTCCTTTTTCTTCTTGTATTAATTTTATTTTTTACAACTGGGGCCTTTGGGTATGGTCTAATAGTTTCAAGAATTTCTAATGATGTATCGTGGTTGTCATCGAAAGTGTCATTATCATTTATTCCCGTGATTTCTTTATCTATTAAAATTTACAGCGCGAGCGTGGCTAGTTGGCTCAGGAATTCTTATGGATAACGTAGGGTTGCGATTCATAAAGTTTGTAAACCAATTCCTTGAAGCAAGATGAGCCCTTTGCCACTGTTCTGGCATTTTTATATTTTGCCAGGTACAAAACTGATAAACCTGAAATTATCAAAATTTTCTGTAAGATTCAAGTTTTTATTGCCTACTTTAATCTTACCAATGTACGTATTTCAATTGGAGTTAATCCAAAATACAGCTGAGAAGAATTACGAATATAATCACAAAACGCATTTTCCTCCTCTGCCGAGAGTACTCTCGTATGAGGATTATATCCCACTGTGGGTATCTCACCATTTTTAATTTTTTCGCAGTACCGATTTAGTGTTACATGACATATTTTTAGTTCTCTTGCAACTTCCCTTTCATTTTTATGTTCTTCGAGTACAAGAGAAGCGGCTCGTTTCATTATCTCATTTGAAGGGCTCCTATTAGAAGTTCTTAACCTCTTTCGCGGCATTCTGAATAGATACAACAACAAAAATTTATTATTAGCCTATGTGGTGGGTACAAATGTAACATGTTACAAACGTCCCCGTCGAAACTGTTACATTTGTCCCCTTACGTACTTATTATATGTTTTGATCACTACCACTGACATGCAAGTACGTAACTTCATAACTGTAGCCATTGTTGTTAGACGGATGTACATGCATAGTAACAAAGTTCATATCATTTTTATATATCAACATTCAGAAAAGATATCCAAAAAACAATATCCAAAAAATATTTTACTTACGTGCTTCAAAAAACTGTTTTTACGCATAGAAACTGATGTGTCACAGAACAGTGGCCAATATTGCAGGAGCATCTGTAGGACGTCTATCTAGTACCGTGTACAGTTGTGTACATCAAATTTGTAACTTTACAATAAAATTACAGCGGTTGTTACATTTGTACCCGTTCTCCCCTACATAATCTACATTTATATTTAATAATATATCTTTTTGATTCCTTGCTTTCAAAGAAGTTTCATTATATATTTCGCTTATTAAAACCTGAAAAACTTTATACATAGCACCAGGGTTGCCACACGTCCTACTTTCGGTAGGACAGTCCTACAATTACCGATAGTTGTCCTACGTCCTACACGCAAATGACCCATTTTTTTTGCTTTACAAAAATGTCCTACATTGAGCATCTCAACATGTGGCAGCCCTACATATCACACAAAATTTTAACAATTAAGTCTTTTGGGATTTTTAAGCCACTATGTTCTTAGTCATTTATATCTAATAAACATTCACATTATCCTCTGTTAGATAATTAAGACCAATTTTACATTCTAGTTTAGTTTGCAACTTATTTATTATAGGTATATCCTCAAATATAAATCACAACCATAAATTCATTGCTTGATATAACGTCAATATGTCGATCTAGTCCTCAAATTATTTGTCTAATTCGTCAATATTAGTTTAATTTTCATTGTCATTTTGTGATAACTCAAAAAATAAGGTTTTTATTTCAAAGTTTCCGTAAATCGCTGATTTTAACAAACAGATTAATGGTTCTTAACTTTCTTTCAGATTCTAAAACTTGTTCTACACTTATGTTATAAGAAGCTCCACTCATTTGTCTATATTGCTTAAATAAATATTATATCAATAATAGTAACGTATTGCAAGTATGTGTTAATGAAGAAACTGGTTTGTCAACTTTCCGTTTCGTTTAGCAATGTTATTAATTTCTAACTTATCCCATTTCTTAACCCATTCTACAAAATTTTTCACAAATGCTAAGTTTTCATGTTGCAAGTTTGTTATTGGTTCTATATATTGATCACGAAGAGGTTGCCCTTTATATACATTTTTGCAATTTACAATTTTCCACCAATTAGACATTAATTGCATAAATGTGATTGTACCCAAAGCATTCATTTTTAAATCATTTTGGAACATTTTCAAAGCATTAATGTTCTTTTCGTCAAACATTTAACACAAAGTAATACATTTTGTCGTTGCAGTTTTAATTACATTAGAATTTTCTGAATAATAAAGTTGTCTTAGGTGTGAAATTTTAGCTTCTAATTACCGTACACAATTACAATAAACCACTTAGACCTATTATTAGCTGCGTAAATTCTCCTACATACAGCATATCAAAATTTATGGTAAAAATATTAAAAAACATCACACATAAGAATGAATAGTATATAAAAAATTCGTATGAATTTGTAGATTTCATTAAAAATATAACCTTACCACAAGATTATATTCTTGTTAGTTTCGATGTAATTAACTTATTCACCAATATTCCTACCGAATTAGCAATTAATATAATTTGTAAAAAATGGGAAAATATTTCAATTCATACATCAATAGACAAAAACCTTTTTATAGAAATATTTAAATTAATTTTCAATTCATGTTTTTTCTCTGTCAATAATGTTATATACAAACAAACATTTGGATTACCAATGGGCCAACCAATATCACCTATCATTGCTGAAATAATTTTAGATGACTTATTAGAAACAATAATGCCAAAAATATCTGAAAACATCCCTTTCTTAAAAAAGTATGTAGACGATTTAATTTTAAGTGTTCCTAAATCCAAAGTTAATAGCATTTTAAACTTATTTAACAGTTACCATCCTAAAATTCAATTTACTTGTGAGACAGAAATAAATTTTTCGATAAACTTTTTAGAAGTCACCCTTTTTCGAGATAACAATAATGGTTCAATATATACAAACTGGTATAGAAAAAATAGTAAATCTAACCGACTTTTAAATTTTAATTCACACCATCCAATACATCAAAAAATAAACATAGTTAAAAACATAAAAAGAAGAATAATGTTACTTTCACACGACAGATTTCATTCTGAAAATTTATCTAAAGTTAAAAGTTTTTTATTACAAAATAATTATCCAATATACATAATAAATAAATACCTTTTTCATAACCAAATTAAAAAAAATACTCAAACACCTGAAAACAATTCACAAGATTTAACTAAATTCTATAAAATTCCCTATATTCATAATTTATCAGAAAAGTTAGCAATACTGTTTAAACAATATAACATAAAACTAGTTTTCAAAAATTATTTTACTTTAAGAGATATATACACCAAACTAAAAGATCCCATACCTAAACAACTTAAAAATAACTTAATTTACCTTTGTCCATGCAAAAGTTGTAATACTATATACATAGGACAAACTTCACAAAATTTAAGAAACAGAATGTATGGTCATAAAAGTGATTTAAAAAAACTAAATAAAAATTTAAAGTCCAAAAATACAAATAATATTCAATGCACCACCAGTTTAACAGAGCATGTTCTAGAAACTAAACATGAATTTAATTTTGAAAACATTAAAATTATGTATCATGAAAAAAATCAATTTAAACGTCTAATTGCCGAAAGTGTATTCATAAATGTCAATAAAAATGCATGTAATGATAGGTCGGACATTGACAATATATTTCAAAAAACTTACAAATTGCTATTAAATAAATGTAATCAGAAGTCTTTAATGTTTCAATAATATTAATAAATAAAACTTTTATATGTTGTCTATTAAAAAAAACCGTTGTTTCAGTAATTATATGATAAGTTATAGGAATATTTTTGTAGTGCTTATATATATAATTGTTAAAATTGTGTAACCAAAATTGTTAATCAGTAAGTTTTTTTCATTATAATGTATAGTACGTGAAATGTAGCTTTTTAGACTAGTTTAGTTTTAAGGATTTGCCTAAGCTTTGTTATTTTTAAGTAGTGACATCTTTATTTTATAGTGAAAACAATAACTTATCGAACAAGAAATTTGGTTTTATCAAAAATTAACTTACAAACCGGTTTCATAATAACGTAGATCCATTCATTTAACAGTACATTTTAACGTGTTTGTGCCGTCATTTTGTGTTTTGTTAAAAAGTATCGTCCAAAATTTAGTTAAGAACAATTTTTAATATGTTTTAAAATTAAGAATACCTAAGCTAATCTTCGTAATACAATATAAGAATAATTTCAAGTTTACTTCTCAACGTTTTTAAAAAAATCAACTGATATTTCATTTTTCACAATTTCAACATGGTATTTTAACTTATTCAACATTTTTCAACAATATTTCAACAATTTTCAACAATTTTAGAAATATGTAAGTACTATTAATACTAATTTTAATAAACTAGGTGATAAATTTTTATAAACAAAATATGTAAAGAAAAAACTTGAAAAAATAACAAAAAAATTAATTTTAGCCCTGAGGATGCAGATAAAATTACATCTGCGAAACATGTACTTTTTAAAAATTGCAACGTAATAAACCTGTTTAAAAACCAGAAACTTTTTCGTTTATTTAACTTTTAATTACCTATCGATTGTTACTATTGAACACTTAGTCTAATTATAGATGTTGGAGATACAAAATTTTCTTTATTTATCTCATGTTAGAGACCAGCAAACACATTTAAACGTACCGTAAACAAGAGCAAATAATGAACGGTTGGCCTTTATCCCCACCAATTTTCTCGCATTTTGCTGTAAGGAGTCGGCCTGCTAGTATAACTCAATATCGGCATTTTTTGAGTTTTCACTTGCCAAATATGTTTCTTAATGCTATAAAACTAAATATCAAAGAGATTTTATATTACACGTCTTTTCATGGCTAAACAGATTTAAAAAAATTTATACTTTAAGATGAAGTCTTCATATTTCGGCTATTTTTTAAGGTAGCAATTAATTTAGTATAACATTAGGTTTTAAAAATATATAATTATGCGTTTCAATACCACTAAATTTCAATATAATATCACACACACAAAAATCATAGCACAATTAGTCAAAATGTATTCGTGAACCATTTGTCGCCAGACGCTCTTGTAACCCTGACGACTGCATTTAAGTGTTAATACAGTTTACTCTATGTTCGTAACAAGATAGATTATTTGCTGACCTAAAGCTATCTTTAGATTAGCTCTCAAAACTAATTAACGAATATCTTGTTTCAGGAGGAATGTCGTTGCATCTCGTGGAGTTGCGAGTACCGAGTCATGCCGTGAGGAACCAGAGCGCGCGCCTCGAGTGCCACTTTGACCTGGACGGAGAGACGCTCTATTCTGTCAAGTGGTACAAGGATGGAAACGAATTCTATCGCTACGTGCCACGTGATATGCCGCCTGCCGAAGTCTTTCCCTTACCTGGAGTCACCGTGGATGTAAGTTCATACATAATTCGATCATTATGATATCCAATATCAAAGCTAAATGTCACATAGTTTGAGTTAATATGAGAATAAACTCGGTCTGGGGTAGATATTTTAGCGAGGAATGGACATAAAGGGATTTGTTGGGCTATTTCAGTTCCAGGGGAAATAATGGCGTACTTTTTGTCCTGCGTACTTGCTTTTCACGACTACTCGCTTTTATTGCGCTAATATAGAGGTTCTCGAATATCACAAGTGACCTACATCTAAGCTTTCGTGTACCAAAGCGCGGTTCTTGGAACAGTCGATTGAAACTATTTGGGGTTGGTATTACTCTGTTTATGAACAAACAGTTATCAATACAAGAGAAAATTATCCACAATCGTTATGACAAGCTTTCTAATAATTATGAGGAAATATTTTTAGTAATTATCTTAAGCAAGTGTTTTCAAAATTAATGGATTAGAGAAAGAAATATTACGTTTTACTACTGCGTTTTAATAGTTTAAGTAATTAACGATATAAAGATAAAAATTATTCTAATTTCATCTATAGAAAAGTTTATTCATCTTCAAAAATCTTTTGCTTGTGCTTTCCGATATTTTGTTTTAATAAATGTTCGAATTCAATAAGAACAGGTTGTTTTTTGTTTAAATGAGAAATATAAAGTACCTTTTTGTAACATTTTTCGATATACGTTTAAAATGTAATCAAATTTTTAAAAGTTATAATCATTTTTCAGGGCTGCAAAAATATGTAGAGAAAACTTTGCCAAATTGCAAACCATAATTTTTGCATTAAATAAAGGGTGTTTTAAAACAATGTGTAGAATTTGAATTGCAGAACATTTTTTATTTCACAAATTTGAATTTTTTTTTATTTGGTAGCTGTTATCTATATCCTAGCAGAATTTATCAACAAGCGGTACACAAACCTAAAACCAGGGTTGGGAAAAACTTGATTTTTATTTAAAAAATCAAAAACAATTGATTCAAATTTAAAAGATCACGAGTTTTTGATTTTTTTTGATTTTTTTAAGAAACTTGACCATTTTTCCTTTTAACAACCAATTTATTCATTCAAAAAGAATCAATAAATGAAATTGTTTTTTATTAGAAATTTCTCAGAAACTTTTATTCCTAATAAAAATTGGTGGATAACCTAAAACTAATTTTAAGATCGAAAAAAATTCATACGATACTGGATTTTAGCGATTTCAGAAATATTCACAAGAGTAAAGAGGCCTTATTTTAAGAGTTTTAGTGAAAGATTGTTTAAAATTTAAAAATACGACCAAAGGTGTAATTTGACGTTCAAATTTCAATTTTTATTTTTTTTAGTAATTTTAACGTCTAAAGTGTCTGCAAGAAGTAAAAAAGTTATTTTATTGTTGGTTTTTCAAATAATTTTATTCCTAAGAACAGTTGGTGCACGATCTTAAACTAATTTTAAGTTAAAAGAAAAGTTCAAAATAAATTCATATAACACTAGATATTAACGGTTTTATAAATATTCGGAAGAGTAAAGTGCCCTTATTTTAAAAATATAAATAAAGTTGTTTACAGTTTAATAATAATATTAAATAAATTATCGTTTTTCCTTGTTTTTTTTTAACTCCTTAACTAAGAGCACTTTAATCTTGCGAATTGTTCTAAATTCGCTAAAAGCTAGTGTTGTATCAACTTTTATCGAGCATTTTTAAATTTAAAATAGGTTTTCGACCATGCACCAACTTTTCTCAAGAATAACATTTTCCGATTAATTGATAATAAAAAACTTTTCTATTATTTGCAAACTTTTTGAATGTTGAAACTTCTATGAAGTTCGAAAATAAAATTAATTCTAACGCCAAGTTTCGTGTTGTCATATTTTTGATTTCTAAACAATTTTTCCCCTGGATTTTTTGTAAGTTTTTAAATAAGGGCACTTTAATTTTACGAATATTTTTAAAATCGTTAAAATCTAGTGTCATATGAATTTTTCTTCCATCTTAAAATTAGTTCTAGGTCATGCATCAACTTTGATCAAGAATAAATTTTTTTGGGAAATGGATAATAAAAAACTTTTTCAATTGTTGCAGAGTTTTTGAATAAGGCTGTAGATCTTTTGACCCTATAATTAATTATTATTGTGAAAATGTATAAAGGGAATTTACCGGAATGCGTCTTTAACAAGAAAATTCCTGTAGAGACTTTATTTCTCCCTGACCTATAAGGAGTCCGTAAAAAGAGCAGAGGTGGCTATTCTATACATAACCTATACGTTTCTTAGTGAGACTCCCTTTAGCATCAATTTTATTTATTATAACTTGATATGTGATTTTATTCATTTTATCTTTGTCATATAAAGTCACAGTTATTCTGCCTGAAGAATCAAATAATCACAGTTATTAACTTTTGAAGATCGCTGGCAACTACCAAGAGCTTAATGATACCAGAACTTTTAATAAGCTCCTGTAAAATGATATAGTTTGCAACGGATGTAATTTCAATGCGAGCATTAAAAACCCATCACAGCTTTTATTTAATTTATATGTTTCGTCCATTAGCTACATCAAACTGAAATATAAACTGAAACTTTGTGAGCAGTGAGCACGTGTGTATCACATAGAAATTCATTTACAATGTAAAATGCAACACGGATTATGGATGCCAAACGAAATGCATAAATAAAATGTAGGTATCGCGGGGCGTGAGAAAAACCCCATGTGTTATGTGACAAGTTTTGTCGTGACGTTTCTATAGATAATAATACCCACAATCGCTCGATTTGAACCGAAAGAGTTTCAGGGCCAACACGTGTATTAGAAAAGTTACATATTTGTGTTGTAGAACAAGGCGTTTTTTTTTTTAAATACGTTTAAAATAAAATTTTTGTGAATGTTTAAAAATTGTTCATTTCGCACACCGGCAAGAACAGTGAAGTAACTCCTAAACTAAAAATTTTCAAGTTGTCCATGTATAGTTAACCTCCATGTGCTAAAAAAGCTCTTTTTCTTCTGTATACAGGGTGAGGCATCACTTATTACACCCCCACTTATTTTGTTATTGGAAGGAATTATCAAAATAATTTCAAATAAAAGTTGTTTGATACAGTATTTCCCAAAATATTGTCATGTCGTATTACGTTTTCTTTTGTTTTTTTGAGGAGTTACGGCACCATTTTTTTTTTTTTAAAGGCACCATACAAATTTTTTTTAAACGGTTTGAAAGACATTTTCTTTCTGATTTCAACGCACTACAACTTTTATACCCTTACATAAAACTTTTTTAAGAAAATTTCCTTCACCTGTCAAATTTGCGTTTTCAACCAATCACTAATCTTAAATCTTTTAGAGACTACCAATAGGAGCAATATTACACGGTAATAATTTTACATTCCTCTGCCAGGAGTTGATCCTCCTGTCAAATTGGCGTTTTCGACCAATAACAAACTCAGATTTCCTTTAAACGGCCAATAAACATAATCATACACTGATAATTTACTTTTCGCAATTAACAGATTTTCATGCGTTTATTGGTCGTTTCTAAGAAATCTGAGTTTTTGATTGGTGGAAAATATAAATTTGGAGAGGGAATAAGGTATTTTGGTCTTGATAATTTTTTGACAGATGTCGGCGACCAATAACGTTACTTTAATGTAGATTAAACCACACCCCTGACACACCACTATGACAGTACTTGTAAAATTTGACATAACAGATTATGTGTATGTACCTAAATACTATTTGGTTCATTAATTTTTATTAAAACATAATTCTTGAATTAAAAATTAGTTATAAATGATCTATTAATAATAACAATCGCAGTAAGTAGTAGGTATACTTTAATTTATCTAAATTAAACAACATTTTAATTTGACAGATAGGTTAGGTGAAGGAAATTTTCTGACAAAATATAACTCGTGCATTGCAAATAATCTATAATTTTTGACAAATCTTCACTCATGCAAGTTGAAGCAAAAAAAAATTTTTCAGCTCAACTTGCATTCGGGCATATTTACCAAAAATTATAGATAATTTTCAATGCACTCGTTATATTACTACTGAAAATCGCAAAAGAACAATATTTTGTTTTAAAAGCGTACGGTATTAATTATTTTACATAAGTAGGCTCTAAAAATGATTCCACCGCTAAGAGCATACGCCGTCATCTGTCAGTGAGAGAATGTCACGTAGTTTCTAACCTATATTTTTGAAGAATACTAAAAATTTTAATTGTTTTTAATTCTATCGCACAAAAAATGTAATATGCACCTCGGCCAAAACGTACTTTTTCGTCCTCGCCTGTTTGCTGGCCTCGACTACCTCTCAGCCAGCAAACCAGACGCGGCCCAAAAAGTTACACGTTTTGGCCTTGACATATAAATAACTATTATTGAACTACCAACCGAGTATGGTTTCTAATGTTTAGCTGAAATATTAAAAATTTTTTAACTTGCTATTATTGTGGGGTCTTGTTGTTTATAAGCATTTTTGTTGTCCCGCTAAGTTCTGTTTCATTTCCATTATTCTTTCTCTTCTTAAATCACCTGTTAATTTCTCGTATTTTTTGTACTTTCTGCCATGTAATGCGACTTCATGTTAAACCCTTTATTAACAGCAATGCTTGCAATATAACTACTGGGCCGCGGGCCGCATAAAAATGTCAGAGGGGCCGCAGGTTGCAAAGGCCTGGTCTATGGTGTCCTCTTCAAATGTATAACATAATATTAGATGCTTTGCAAACAACATTTTCTAACGTGGAGACAGACTATTGTTGAAGTTTCTTACAGACCGAACATTGGATAATTTCCTGAACCGTTTAAATCTTATGAATAAGCCATATAAACATATCCTGAAAATTTTAAGTCTCTATCTTAAGCAGTTGAAAAATTATTCGCGAATATGTGATTCGTAAAGACATTAATAACGAAGAAATTTTGCTTTGTCAAGTTAATGTTTTTTTTTACTTAACCAAAACCAATGTTTTATTTTCTCAATGTTCTTTGGTTCTAAAAAAGTAACCGCACCAGTACTTAGAAACCACTTCTTCTGAAGAACCACAGATTTACTGTATATAAAATAATGTAGCAACAACGTTTATCCTTAAATTTAGTTCATTAAATTTGAAGTTCGCAGATACCGTGATGAGGGTCCCTATGTATAGGTATGTGATCTTATAGGTGCAAACGGCAAACTTAGTTAACTTTGTTTTTAGTACTTGAGAAAATGTTCCAATTAGGCTGAAAGCCTGTTCATTAATAGACCAAATCTGTATCTTTCAAATATACAACAGCCCTTAATAATTAAATGCTCTTCTAAATATTTTGAAACACGAAATACATTTACCATCAGATATTAATGTAAAATTAATGAGACAGAACTAAATAAGGAAGACAAAAGTGAATGTATTTATTGTAATTTCTTTTAGCAGACACAGGCAATTATAGTGTCTTTGATTTTAATTATAATTATCCACAATCTCAATTTTTTTTTCTTGATTACATATACTTGCCAGTTAGAAGTTTATTTTTACCAAATGCATACATAAAAATCATTTTTGGCATTTAACCTTAAATCCTTTTTTTTAACTATGATCTTACACCAAATGCCTACAGTTCATTAAATAATTTAAACATGAAAAATCTATTCTAAGGTAAGCAAACTTACGCTCCGAAAATGTTTCATGTCTTGATGTATTTAATCTATTATCTTCTACTTCAAGTATCTGGGCGTCATAAGTTCTTGGAAACAAGATAGTCAACTGTTTTAAAAGTTTAGAAGATCGCGTTCATTGTACGTTAAATATTATTAATTTTTTTTTAAGGTTTCATCCTAAAATATAAAATATTGTTGACAATTACTTATTACATTAATATCGCGTTGCTAATGTTATTTTATTATATATGTCCATGGTTGTATCAGAATGTATTTTCTGAAATTATTTTATAATTGATGTTTTCTGTTGGGATAGTGACACTTGTTGTCCATCAGCACGGATGTGTACTTTGTATGTTATCGACGAAAACATACATGTTAGTTAAATGTTACATGCAACCTATATTAATCCACTTATAGTGGATCATGTTGAATCATTCCAATTTTAATAACCAATATAGAGTGCAGAATACTAACGGAAAACGTGTTGTATCTCGTCTGTCTTTCTCCGCTCAAAATGGAATTGCTTTTCCTAAATAAAACATTCCTTAGCACCTTTTCGTTACATTAAGTAAGAAAAAGAATAGATAATAAAAGGAAATAACGACAATAAGTTTCATTACCAAAATAAAAGCTTTACAATAAAATATGATGGAAAATATGCACATAATTCTGTACATAAAAATTATGAATGATGTCTAAAAATATCCTAAACAAAACTGTGTTTAACTTTACACTTCATACGAGCTAATTTTGCGAAATTAAGTTCGAATTCGCAATTAACAAACAAAATTACTGTAAATAATACAATTTAAAAAAGTAATCTTTGTACGTGATCATACAATCATAAAAACGATTTTAATATTTGTATAATAAATTTGTGCAAAAGTAGGCGTTGAGCCCTTACTAAAGCTCCAATCCATGTAGATTAACACCATACAATATTTTAAGTTTTTTTTCTTTCTTCCTTCTTTATTCAAAGGACTGGAAAGTGTCTTTTATATAAGCGATATTCAAAACTAGCGACAGTTAAAAATGCGAAAAATATATAGAGGCATATCCATTGCTAAGTGTAGTAGAAAAATTATATGAAAGAACTTTGGGGGAGAGATTAAGTAACAATTTTGGAAGAAATTTGGAAGAGGCACAATACGGTTTAAGACCGGGTAGAAGCATGCAGGACCTGATTTTTACGTTAAGACAGTTAAGTAAAGAAACAATGAGACATATTTAAACCCGTTGTCCTTCTGTTTCATTGATTTGACTAAAGCCTTTGATAGAGTGTCAAGAAAAAGATTTAAAAGATATTAGATAAGAGAAAGAAAGGTGGAGATTAATAGCCGCAATCAAGGGTTTATATGGAGGTAGTAGGAATTATGTGCAAACTTACAACAGTAGTTCCCAAGAATTAATAACAATCATGGGCGTCCGCAGAAAAATTTTCAGGAGGGGGGCACAGCATAGAGACAAATAATAATATACAGGGTTCTCGTTTTTCGAGGGCCACTATGGGGATCTCGTAAACGGTAAGAGTTCGTTTAAATTAGGGCAAAGTTGTATATTCAGATGCTTAATAATTTGACGCAAACAGAACATCTAGCTCTTTTAGTTTTTGAGATATAGGGAAAAAAGTAAAAAAGTGGATTTTTGTTTTTTGCCCGTAATTTTTTCATTTGTTGTCGAATTTAATTTCTGTTAAAACTTTTTCATGGCCACTTTTTGCAAGGAATCAAATTCCCCAATTATATTTTCCGTGCGACGTTTGGTTTTTTTTTTAAACCATCATCAAGTCAATTTTTTCTTATGGACGCTGTATTTTAACGCCAATTTGTAGAGCATTATCTTCTGTATTCGACAATGTATAACACTTGGCACATTTTTCAAACAATTGTTGTTACAAATGGCAAAAACAAATATTTTATTTAAAACAAATCCTAATCGGCATGGTAAATAATTGTCTTTGTCCCTTTTTCCTTGGAAGCACGTAAGTAAACCGCATGAAATTACTATTAAAGGGATTTAATTAAAAAAATAGGTAATAATAAATATGTTATGAATGCATTAACATTGTTCACTTATTAGCAAATATTTTTAGAATATTTTCTTTAGTTAAGTAATAAATTTCTCTAAAATGTGAAATTAATCCTTATTTGGCATACAATTATTTGTAACAAAATTTTCGTAATTAAATAATATAGGTAAGTGTTCATAGTTTACAAAAAACGTTCAAAAATCTGTTTACGGTTTTTGCTTATTAGAAGTCATTAAGGCAGATAAAAGGCATAACTCGTTATTTTTTGTTACAAGTAATTGTATGCCAAATAAGGATTAAATAAACATTTTAGAGAAATTTATCACTTAACCAAAGAAAATATTCTAAAAATATTTGCTAATAAGTGAACAATGTTAATTGTTAATGATTTCCTAACTTATTTATTAATACCTATTTTTTTAATTAAATCCCTTTAATAGTAGGTGATTTCATGCGGTTTACTTAGGTGCTTCCCAGGAAAAAGGGACAAAGACAATTATTTACCATGCCGATTAGGATTTGTTTTAAATAAATTATTTGTTTTTGCCATTTTTAACAACAATTGTTTCAAAAAAGTCCCAAGTGTTATACATTGTCGAATTCAGAAAAAAATGCTCTACAAATTAAGATTTTTCCAAAAACTTCGCATCATTTTACTTGCAAAAAATGCGTGCATTAGTCAACAGATTTTATCTCTGACGTTTCATAGCCAACGCGATCGCAAAAATTACCTTAATTATTCAACTTTCCAGATTTTTCCTTATTTTTACTTTGTAAATTATCAGTATAACTCTGCATAACATTTATTTATGTTGTTCTTGATGCAATAAACACAGCCTTGATCAGATTCTAGCGACAACATATCGTGACCTTCCCTTGTTAGAACTTGCCTATGCAGATGATGTGGGGCTATTAGCTTAAAACGAAAAGAAACTTGGAACATAATCTGGGGGTATGGGCAGATACATTAAGAAGAAACAATGTGAGCATCAAAATAATAAAGACAAAGTCTTCGGTTATAACGAACAATCATGTAACGGTTTTAATTTTGCTAGACCAAGAAAGGATAAAGCAGGTATCAAATTTTAAATACTTGGGAACGATAATTGCAGGAAACGAAATATTAAAAGAAAAGCTGAATAACAGAATAGCTCCAGCGAGGAAATTCTATCATGCCACTAATAAATGCTCGATATATAAGAAGAAGATCTCAAAATAAACAAAGACGCAAGTATTTGATGTAATATAAGTAAGAGTTGGTACACAGAAACTTGGGCACTAATAAGAAAGCCAAAACAAACGCTACAGACGCCGGCAATAAAATTTTTGAGAAGGTTAGAAGGTTTGATAATTAATAAGATTAGCAACAATAAAATTTTTAAAAGCCTAGGAATGAAAGACATGAAGAAAAAGATGAAAACAAACCAATGAAGATGCTTAGGGCATCTATTGCGCATGTCAGAAAGCAGGTACGCAAAAATGGGTCGGAAAACGAAGTTTAATGGACAAACAAATAGAGGAAAATCAAAAACAAAATAGAAAAATGAAGTGAGACATAGACTAAAAGAAAAAGGAGTCAGCTGAAGAGATTTGTCACAGTTAGTCAATTATAAACAGAGAGATGGAGAAACATAATCAAGAACTAGGAAACATACCTTGACACGAAAACGTACAAGAGGATCCGATTAACCAAAAACAAACGCTACAGACGCCCAAGCTGAAATTTCTGAGAAAAATAGAAAAGAAAAAGATTATTTTTAGCTTTGTTTAAAGCAATTTAAAAGCAAACGTATGTTAGCTTTGGACACATGCTTTACAACTGTTTTTTATTTATTTTTTGCAGAAGTTTCAAAGAAATATATTTCCTAGAGTTTCCCTAATTAACATTTTAATTACACTGGTGTACTATTAAACTCATTCCAATTTGGTAAGAACTTTACTTGGACGAACCTTAAAAAAATTAAGCGTTGCACCACAGTTGTTCGTAAAACAATTATTTCAAGCAAAAGATTATTTCAGTGAGATACACTAAGTATTTAGAATATAATGTTAAGAAGAAACTAAAGCTCATTTTTCTTTCGCTCTGATAAACTCGCAGTAAGAAATGTAAAGTTATAGAAAATGTATATCTTTCGGTAGTTTTTATTTGTAAAGTTGTCTGAGTTTAAAAAGGGATTAAAACGAATATAAAAGTTAGAGTTTCTACTAGAGATGCTTCGCCTTTGTGAGAATTTTAAAGCTTCGTGTTTTAACTGAAGTAGCCAACAACATGTAAAGCTGTGGCAAAAATTTATTGAAGTTCGCCGTGAACATCCAAACTAACGACACCAAGTCGACAAACATCAACTGAAATAGCCGGGTAGTACAGTAATATCTACATTAACCAGAGCAGGGGTAATATCAATAGAACTTGCCCATTATAGAGGCTTGTAATGTGCTTACTGCTAGCAGCGCGTTATGAATATGATGCATTGTTATCCCCAACCAACCAACGCTAAGATATTAAGGCAGTATTTCTCCCTAACAACCTCGTGTTATCATAATGCTGCTCCTGCGAGGCGAGGAAGATCCTATTTAAAAGATTTGCGATTTAATTTTTTGTGTAAACACGTCGCCGGAAGAATTTCTTTACTCGGTGTCAGTTTTCAATTTCCACCGCACGAGGACATCTCATTATGCGGCTTTCTTGTTTTACTTCATTTATCATTCAGAGCTGGCTTGATATAGTAATTATATGGAAATACATTATTCACGGAATTTGTTATCTTCCGGCGCAGGTGGGCTGTGACGATCTAAAGGAGACATTCCACGTGGCTACGTCACGTATTCTTATTGTGAAATCATTTTCGGTATACCCCGGAATTACGCTTTGCCACTGCAGTGATTATTTCAACGGGATCGATCATAGTTCGCGCCGCCAGGTGGTTGGCGCTTCTCTCTTTTTATTCGCGGAGTGCTAGATTAGCGTCTTTTCAAATTTTAATAGAAATAGAATATAAAAACGGTACCTTTTTTTTAATTCATTCAACATTGAATGTCTTACTTGTTTATGTAAAACGGCTAACACAATACCGGGTGAATCAAAAATCACTGTATAACTTAAAACTGGACTATTTAGTGCTAGAAATTGTTTGTTTAAAATGTAGAGGCTGCCCGTCATACCGTTAATTTTTTATAATCACAACAAGTTTAACAATCAAACATACACTATACAGAGTGGTCCACATAGAACGGCCACTATTGGGTTCTTGTAAACGGTAAGAGCTACAAAGAAGTTTAAATGGAATAAATTGTTCCCCCTTCTGAGACCTATTCAGTGATCCTTTAAAGTTTTAAAAAAAGTTTCTTGGCACGCTAGATAATAAACCAAAATCAAAATAGAATTTTTTTAAAAATCGTTAATAACTTGACTTCACTTGATGGTACAATAGTTATTTATGTACCAAGGCCAAAAAGTGTAACTTTTTCGGCCGCGTCTGGTTTGCTGGCCGAGACGTAGTCGAGGCCAGCAAAAAGGCAAGGCCGAAAAAGTACGTTTTGGCCGAGGTGCATTTTACATTTTTTTTGCGATCGAATCAAAAACAATTTAAATTTTTAGTATTTTTAAAAATATAGGTTAGAAACTACGTGACATTCTGCCACTGACAGATGACGGCGTATGCTGTTAAGGGTGGACGTACTTGCATAATTCTGTACATAATTAATTTAAAAAACCTTTTTTTGTTGATTAAGTAAATAAAAAGTACATCATAAACAATTTATTTATTAATGGTGTAATTGATTGTGATAGTACATTTATTACAGTTATTCAAATTTACACCTGAGGCAGTGTCTTTTACATTTTTATTACATATAGAAGTGTTCGCCACAGCGGAAGAGAAGTTTGGAGTTGTAGCATTGATATTAAAATTCTTTTCTTTTAAAATCTTGTTAGCGATTTCAACTTTGTTGGTTATAGAGTCTTCAACATAACCTTCAGCGACGGTCGAACTCTTCCAACCACCGTGTCGCTTTAGAGTTAGGATATCACCTCCAGCATCAGCTAATAATGATGCCGATGTGCGGCGAAAACAGTGGCCGGTATATTCATTTGAATTAGGTAATTGTAAATATTTCGCAATAACACTAGGCATTTTACCAAAAGTGTGTATTCCAACCACTTGCTTATTGCATTTTCCATTTTGGTATTTCAAGAAAAATGTTTTATGAGTTACGTTAGGTCTCAATAATGTATATTTTCGATATATTTCTAGCGCACTTACTCCATCGCAAATTTCGTCGGTTACAGTAAACATTCTTGATTAACTTGTTTTTGAATCGGGTATTTTAATTACAAGGATATCATTATTATCTTTTATATTCTCAATAGAAAGATTACGTAGCTCTTCTTGGCGGCATGCACCAGCAATAGCAAATATTAAACATACCTAGAAAATATAAAGCTTTGAATAAAATCGAGTAATTATATCTTCACTTACTTTGTTCATTAAATAGGTTTCATCAGGTGCATTAAGCAAAAACCTATTTATCTCGTCTCTTACAAATACTTTTGATTTTTTGGCTTTGTAACCCACGTTTTGTTTTTTCAAAAATGCAATGAGTTTACAATATTTGCTTATATTTACATCATTTTTCGCTATTAAAGTTGCTTTTAACATTGAACATGTTGACCATAATGTTGAACATTTACATTGTTTCGCTTTTTGAGAAAAATAAGCAAGCAGGACGTTTTCACTATATTTACTTATTTTTTTATTATTGCACCATTCCATAAATAAATTGTATTGTTTTTCATATAATGTTGCAGATTTGTTCGGCAGAAGATTTAATTTTACTGCCTCTGCTTCTTCATGAACGTCAGGTGGTGTATTCATGGGTGATGTATCACTCTCTTCGTCACTTCCTTGGTCCATCTTTTAATTATAAATTAACTATAAATAATTATAAAATTATGTACTTGAACGTTGAACTTTATCTATACGTTGAACTCAGTATTAACATTAACACCAAAATGTTTGGTTATAAACTTGACAGTTACCAACTTAAACACCCTACATAGCGGGAACTCGGAGAAATTAGATCAGCACGCACATTAGTACTTAAATGCAAATTTACTTTTTCGTACGCTGTAGTTACTTTATCGGACGTTGCTAAGGGCAACGGCCGTAAAAGTAACTTTATCGGACGTTGCTAAGGGCAACGGCCTATAAAGTAACTTTATCGGCCGTTGCTAAGGATAACGCCGGTAATGCAGTACTTTACGGTTGCTAACGCGTCCGTAAAACAGCTGTTTCTAGTACGATCGCACAAAAAAATATTTTTGGGGAAAAAGTTGTACAATTTTTAATGCACTGTAAGATTCATTTGTTTCAATTTGTGGCACTCTATAGCTTTATAGGGGCTTTTTGTTGAATTTTATTTGTTTTAAACCTAAATATCAAAACCTTATATTAATAAAAACAGGAAAAAAAATCTTTTTCATGAGGTTATAGCCAACTATGGTTTTCATTTAAAAATGCAAGTTTGTAATTTATCTAAGAATTCAAACAATATTAACGCACAAATGTTTTCCTTAACAGTGCGTAAAAAAATCTACAACTTTTCCCCCAAAAATATTTTTGTACCATCAAGTGAAACCAAGTTATTAGTGATTCTAATTTTTATTTTGGTTTAGTATCTAACTATTTCGCAATGATATAAAAAATAACTTCTTCTTCTTACATCTATTAGACCGTCACCCTTTCGGGTGTAAGGCCTGGCCTATCTACCCTCACGGGTGTAAGGCATTGGGTGGAGCTGAGTTTTCTTATTTGTTTCCCATGTCCTTTTTCATTGATTGTGTCATTTCCGATATCTGCTTGTTATCTTTTCTTATTTATTTCTTTTATTTTCTTTCTCATGTCCTTTTTCTTTGCCTGGATCTTTGTTCTAATATTTCTGTTATTCTCTGTCAGTTTTTTTAAGGTTATTGGTTTGTTGTTTTTTTATTTACTTTCAGCTTTTCCTGCTCCCTTCTTTTCCATCTACTGTGATTTTTTGATATCCTATTTCCGTTGTTCTCCCTTTCTGTCTCTCTTCTTTCGCTATTTGTTTTAACTTCTCTTGAATTTCCAGTTCATCCTTAGTCATTTCATTGTTTATATAAATTCTTTCTTGAAGTTGTTTTAGCTTATACTTGTTTTTCATTACATTTTATTTTTCTAGTGGTTTGTATAGTTGTATGGCGTTTTTAATCTGAACTTTTATACCGGTTTCTCTTTCAATAAAGTGTTCGAATTCCTTCCTGTATAAGGTCTGCTTTGTTATCAGTTTTTATCTACGTGCCTGTCACAACGATATTGTTTTTGGTTCTATCTTTTTCCAATCTTCTAAGTCTATCTTCTACGGATTTTATCTTCTCTTTTATTATCTTGTTTTCGTTTATCAGCAATTCATTTTCCTGTTTTAGTTCCTTTAGTTCCTCTTAATATGACCTCTGATCATGTTTTATTTCTTTTATATCTCTCATTATTTCCTTAATCATGTTCGTGAGCGTATCCGTTTGATATTCTTTCTCCATTTTCTCTTTTTGAGGTGTCTTGTTTATCTTTTAACTCTTTTAACTCCCTTTACTCTTCTATGTCCTCATTTTCTTTTGGAATCCTCCGACGTATACTCGTCGCTCTCAAATGATTTCTTTCTTTCATATCTTTCATTACTTCTTCCACCATGTTCGTAAGCATATCTATTTTATCCATTTTAGGAACGCCAATATCACTGGTATTATATAGGTACGTGATTGTTGATTTTATATCATTTTATAATTTCGGAATTAAATCTTTTTGCACACTGTTAACTATTCGCTCGACCTTGACCCTCGTGATAGAACCCGGTATTCTAGTTTATTATCTCCAATTGCCGCAGCCACAAGAAACACGTCCGCTCCGTTTAGCCGGCCAAACTCAAAAATTGGGCAAGTTTACCAATTCTACATAACAGATACAATCATATTAGTTACATATTTATGCAGTCTTAGGTAAAACGCCCTATGTACAATATACAACAATTATAATAGAAGTTAACTTTTATTCTAAGTAATAGATAGATAGTAATAGATAGATAATAAAAAGATTATTTTCAATTTACTTTTATTAAGAATAGTCTACATTTACCTTTACAAATGAAATTTTGTCTGAAAAGGTATTTAACAATTAATTTTTTGTAAAGAATATTCAAGTTATAAAAGAATATCATTCGCTGTTCTGCGTAATTTATTTCAGATGCCATTATTCGCTTGGTGTTTTTGTTTCTGCAGGGTCTCAAGGTTTAACTGTAACGAGGGAATATTTTGGTTTTATCTTTACATTTTTTTGCATATAAGATGTATAATATAGCTTCGGTTGGTGTAATAAATCCGTCATTGTGATGGAGATCCTTGGCCCAATTTATATCGTAAGACTGTCTTCATATAAAAACAAACGCTCCGTGGTGTAATATTCCAGCATTCGACGAAACTCCCGGAGTGAAAAAAGAAATTTACGATCTATTTAACCAAGAACATATAAGAAATTTAATGTCCTTTATGTGTAACCATAGTTTTGCGTGACCATGAAAATTACCGAAAAACAAACTACCAAGTTTTTAAAAACATGATGCTCGTTAAGAATTTTTGCTGATTTAAAGTAATGTTGAACTTCCTAGTAACGTCGCTACATATTTATTACATCGATAATGTATGGGACGCCATTGTGCTCGTTGCACATGCATCTAGGGGAATGCAATTTTCGCATAACAACGCTCATGTAGAAATTCAATTTGGCAATACAACATGAAGTGATCAATTTTAGCAAAAGACTAGCTTACAAGAATCCTGTGATGTATCACCCAGGGCTTGTACAGGGTCAGACTGTTGACAGAAATTGGAAGTAGATTGAATATCGACTTTTTATCAAGTTTGCCACTACTGCATTACATATTCCAAACGCTTTCATCAAAGTTATCAGCTAAATTGATAACTTAAACGAACAGCTTGAGAGAAAAGTCCTTTGTTGGCGATTTTAACTGTTTCTTCCTGTTTCAGATGCATAACTCTTCTGAGAGTCAGGTTGTCCTGTCTTCCGTTCAGCTGACAACCAGCGGAGTCTACAAATGCGAAGTCTCTGGAGAAGCGCCGTCTTTTCAAACTGTTAATGAACATGGACACATGGTAGTTGTGGGTAAGTTGGTAGTTTGAAATTTCAACACGCGGAAAATATATAAATAAAAGCGAAATATAAGTGCTGTACATGCAATTGTTTCTACTGCATGAGCTGTTATCGTTGTTTACAATCAAACATTGATTGAGTTTTAGGAGTTTATAATAGGGCAAACGGAAAAATTAAAAACTTATGACATAAAAACGGCTGTTGTAGGATTATTCCTTGTGTTTAAATTCAAACATTGCATGCTTATACTAATGTAAAGACATTACATTAAGCTTACATTTACCGCAGATCATCGCATAGGTATGCTTGCGGTGACCATACGTCCTCTATTATAAAGGACAATCTTTCATTTCAAATCGATGTCCTTCAGATTTATATATTTTTTGAAAACTCATGTCCTTTATTTTAAAATGTGCGACTTTAAATTATTTGCTGTTTATCGTATCGGTCAGTTGATATCGAAATTACAACAGTAAAAATGTATTCATCCTATTTATTCCACACGAAGTGAAGTTTTTAAGGATATTTGTGAAGATATAGGTGTTCAGTATAAAAAACGACTAGGACTAGAGTACACAGTAAAGCTAGGTGGTTGACTATTACCGGCTTTAAAAAGAATTTTAAAACTGTTAATCCCTCTTAAATTATACTTTTTAGAGCAGAAGAAATGTCCTACAATTCTCAATAGCTTTTTTAATAATTATTTTGCTAAAGCATGGCTCTTCCCATTGTCAAGCTTCATCTTTTCTTTTTTTCATAAACGCATTAACAAAACTGTATCTTAAAACGCAAAAATTTTACTCATGAGTATAAAACAAATAAATCACGATTGGAAAAAGATCAATATCAGAATAAAAAATCATTCAAAAACTTGTGCAATCATTTTATCAAACGTGTATTGATTACCTAAATCAGTGAGATAATGCATATTCAGAATTGTTTGATATTATTAGATCTTTTAAATGAAATTTCGTTTAGTCCAAGAAAGAAAAAGTTTAATTTTTGTTTCCAATAAAATAAAATTACAAATAAGAGACGGTCATCTTTTAGATAAATTTGCTGTATCAAAACTTTGTAAAAAAAATTACACGCATAGAAGCAAAGCTCTACAAGCAAAAGCGGTTGCCATAATATTACATTTCTTTGAAAATCTCTTACCTTTTAAAAACCGACCGCTAATTGTTGACTATTATTTATTTTTGCCGTGTTAAAATGCGTCTTTGCCACCATTAGTTACTTTTCGAGCAAACAAACAAAAATTGAGAGTGTAACCCTAGAAGCTTGCAGTTTTACCAACGTAATTATAATATGAACTGAGTAGAACTTCATGATTACATAAAACATAAAATTGATCTTAAAAATACATTCCTCCAACTATATCATTGAAATTTAATTAAAAATTTAGATATTTATTTACTATTTATTAATTAAATAGAGTATTTGTTATTATTAGTGTTGTGTAAAATAAAAATTATATATTTTTTTGTTACTGACCTAAAAAATGCTTTTAAATTACATTTTGATGTTCATTCTTCCAAAGACCAGCAAAAATAGGTAAATTTTAATTAGCAAATCGCTAATTAAATTACATTATTATTACCTTCTTTATTTTCTTTATTATTATTTGTGGAATTCATTTTAAATATTCAAACAAACTCATTGAAGTTTCTTACAATTTTTGTATTAAAAGTGCATATTTTCATGCGTTTTTGGTTGCGACAGTTCTTGAAAATCTTAGAATTACTTTCTTGGCATTATTTGTATCAATTTTGATGACAGTTAACCTGTCTTAGTATTCAAATTTATTTTGTAACAGTGTGGTTTATGCATAGGAATCTCGCTTGATTATAAGAGAGAAAAAAACGGTTAAATTAGCTAAAAGTTTTGGTATTGCTCCAATTTAGAATGTAAAATTATTGCCAGTTTACGTTGTTACGTTCCGCTAAATTTTAAATCCAAAGTTCTGCTCCAATTGCAACTTAACGAAAGTACTGCAATGTATGGCGCTTACTTGAAATTGAGCCATAAATATAATTTCCTTTCTGAGGGTTGTTAATAGTATTTTTAGATGTCTTAAGTACAAGGAAAACATCTTCAATCTCTCCGAATTCCTTTATCGACAGTTTATTCGTGCTTCACACCGCAATTTCGAAGCATTTAATATGTAAAGGGGGCCATTAATTTAACGAAAAATAGAAAACAAATAAACCAGTTTAATAGGGTAGAGTTAAATTAGTAGGAGGGGTAATGGGGAGCTTGTCGCGATCGGTTTGGCGCTGAGCCGCGTGGTAATTACATTTAAGAATATTGGAGCTCGTCGGACGGAAGTGGGGTAGTGCAGAATATCTCCGGAAATAAGCTAACATTCCAGGATTGGGAAAGGCGTCCCCAAGGAATAACAAGGACCTCTATTGGCCTGCCAACGCTATCGGCATTTTAACAATCAATGATGTCTCGATTTCTTTATTGAAAATTGTTCATTCTGTATTAGAATGAGATTGAGTCATCGCTTAAAATTTAAACGGAAAGAATTTCGCACAAAAACATAACTTTTCGATCAATTTTAATCTCACATTTGAGACTCAGCATGGAGATATTACCGTTGTAAAATAAAATAATAATTGAGCTTTTAATTTCATACTCTTATAAAACACAACCCTTTTGATTTTACGACTTGTGTCCATAATATGTTTGTATTGTTTAAAAAATATAGGGTGCACGCTGTCCCAGCCAAGGAGAATTATTCGATAGCTCTATTATTACTAGGAAAGACCGGGGATGAAAGTAACACGGGTAGGTTGTAACAGTGCCTATAGTTTCTTTAATTTTTGTTATATGTCGCCCTAAGAGTACACTCACAGATCAATAGCGAACAATTACCCCAAGGAGATCAAAGAACTGGTTAAGGAAAAAAGACGAGCAAGACGAAGATATCAACAAACAAGAGATCCCGCCGACAAAAATATACTTAATAACAAAACCCAACAACTCAAAAGGAAAATCCAAAAATTGAAAGAAGAGTCAATTAATAAGTTCTTGGAAAATCTAACAGCCGATAAAAAAACGGAATACTCATTATGGAAAGCAACGAGAAAACTTAAAAGGCCGATTACTCAATCTCCACCAATAAGAAAGCCAGATGACACCTGGGCAAGAGACAATAAGCAGAAAGCCGAAACTTTTGCCGATCACCTTGCCGAAATATTCAAACGTAACGACATCCACCCTGATGCCTATATACACGAAACTGAAAACGTTGAAGACACAGAAATTGAACTAGTAACTCCCAAAGAAGTGGCCAAAGAAATTAAGACCAACATAAATCCCAACAAAGCTCCAGGGTTTGATCTTATCACCGGTGAAATTTTGAAACAACTCCCAAAGAAAGGCATAGTCATGCTGACTTATTTAATAAATGCAGCGTTTAGACTCAAACACGTTCCTAGTTCCTGGAAATTAGCAGAAGTTATCATGATACATAATCCAGGCAAAACACCAAATGAAGCCAAATCGTACCGGCCTATATCACTCTTACCGATCATCTCCAAGTTATTCGAGAAACTGTTTTTAAAGAGACTACAACCCGTAAAAGAAAGGAAAAAGCTAATAGCAAACCATCAATTCGGCTTTAGACACAGACACTCTACGATAGACCAAGTGCACAGGTTAACGGACGTAATAGAAAAGGCATTAGAAGAAAAATTAATCTGCTCTACCATCTTCCTTGATGTGGCTCAAGCTTTCGATAGGGTTTCTCATGAAGGACTGATACTGAAACTTAACAGAATACTACCAAAACATCATGTAGAACTGTTAATGTCGTACATATCAGGTAGATTGTTTAGAATAAAACAAGAAAATGAATATTCTGCACTGAAAGAAGTGAAAGCGGGAGTCCCTCAAGGCAGCGTCCTGGGCCCAGTCCTCTACTTACTGTACACACATGATTTGCCGCAACTGCAAAACATTACAACACCCACATTTGCAGATGATACTGCAATCATGGCAGTAGGTAAAGATACAGAAGAGGCAGCAATAAAACTGCAGAATGCATGTAATAGAATCAGCAATTGGATGAGCGAGTGGAGTATAAAACTGAATGATCAAAAATCTACTCACATATATTTTACAAATAAAAAACTTACTCAAATTCCAATAACGATTAATGGGAACGTCGTCCCGAATAAAACGACAGCCAAGTATTTAGGCATGACTCTCGACACGCGACTGAGGTGGAAGCCACATATAAAAATAAAAAAAGAAGAGCTAAGTATAAAATACAGAAAACTGTATTGACTTCTAGGACGACGATCCCAATTATCGCTGTATAATAAAATTATTATCTATAACCAGATACTAAAACCTGTCTGGATTTATGGCATTCAGTTGTGGGGATGTGCCAAACAGTGCAACATCAAGAAAGTACAGGTATTCCAAAATAAAGTTCTTCGTAACGCAGTTGACGCGCCATGGTACGTGAGAAACAAGGACATTCATCGTGATCTCTGTATTCCAGAGGTATCTAGCGAAATTAAACGCTTTGCTAAAAAACACGCAACGCGACTGCAAAACCACATAAACCCACAGGCAATACAACTGCTAGACAACCACGGGTTTGTTAGAAGATTGAAAAGACAAAAACCGTTTGAACTTGTTTAGTGTAGGATTAGTTTATTAGTGAATCAGAGTGCGTCGGCCATCTTCAGGACACCGATGGGTGAACTCTAGTATTAAGTAATCATTTCATCCTCATCAATTTCATTTTATTACATTTCCATTTTATTATATAGAAAAATTAATGGTTGACCCAGCCGGACCAGTATTAATCACGAAATTATAATTTTTAAAAAAATGTCGCCCTAAGCGCTTGTGCAATGTTCATTTACATCCAACTCTCTACCTTGCTCTCTACGTTGCTAGTTTTCATCTGTCATAGAGGTTAAGTTTTTAACAACCAGAGTCACTATTTTCCGCCTAAAAGTTAATGCGTTGTGTCGAGTGGAGTGACCTTTAGGCGATCTCTAAAAGAGGCACAAAAAAGTACTTAGATTTTTATGTTTTAAATTTTGTTGGCTATTGGTGGATGCAATACAATTTGACGTTGGAATCGTGGTTATTTGTGGATTCCCTCCAATTTGTTTTGTGTACACTTGGGGTCAAAAGTAACAGTGTTACAGCCAACCCCAATCAATGTTTTCACTTGCAAATGTTCTTTCTTAGCACATAATTGGTGGTTTTCTTCGCAGATGAGAACATACAAAACCTGTCGGATTAATTTTCCAATTTGTTGTATTTTTTTGTTTCACATTTTTGGATATTTTTTCATTTTGCTAGTATGTATTTTCGAATCAAATATTAATTTTGTTGATGAATACTAATATATTTACCCACTACTTACGAGCTGTGTAAATAATTTTGCCGTTACAACCTACCCGATCATTGTTACTTTTAGCCCCAACGTTGAGGTTGAAAGTAACAGCTGTCTTACTACAATAAAAAAAACAAATTTCTCACATATGCTTTACGGAACATATGAAATAAATATCTTGGAATGAACACAAATGTCCAATCTATAATTAAATCCATTTGGATGTATAAAACTTGTTATACTCTAAGACAAATTAAATAAAAACAAAAAAAAATTACTTTTATCCCCGCGGTCTCCCCTACATTTTTATTGAAAAGATACCATTAAGTGTTGTTTGTGGCTATTTTTTACATAACCTAAAATTATTTTTAACTATACCCAATGTTTTGTTTGCGCACCGATACGTAACTTTACTTCTTTAAAAGAAACATCTTGTATATTTGATAATTTTTGTATTCGAACATGTATTTTTCTTTAAAAACTGTCAACGGTTCTTTATGCTCAGAATCAATAGTTTTTGAGTTATTACATTTTTTTGAAAATATTTACAGAAGCAACAAAATATGATATTATAAAACTTAGTAAGGCCATAATAAATTCCTTTGAGAATTATTTGGCAATAGTTGATTGTGGTTGATGACCAGTTAAAGTTTTGAAATAACACACAGGGTGTTTCCTATAACCGGTCCATTTGGCTAAATTCCAAAGTCGAATATTCCAATATTTTAAAAGATACAATCTCTTAATGATTGTATTTTTTTATCTACAATTTAATTATATTTAAATTTCGAATTAATTATATATAAAATGAAATATTTCTTAAATCATTGCCGTTGTTTTGATAATATGGGGATACAAACATTAATAGTACATATTAACCTTGTAAATAGGCTTCGGATATATCTCGAAAACTTGTTTAAAATGTCAAATACCATTTTAGTTTCACTCTTAAGGTATATTTTTGCCTGGTTATAAATTAATTTAAATTAAAACATATATAAAAATCAAAGTTGTTTAATCTACATAAAAGAGTTATAAAGTTTTATTTTTCTCATTGATATTATAAAAAGCTGTCGGAAACAACACGTATTTAAAGATTTTAGCTTATTCAAAAACTATTAATATTATTATTCTACTATGAACAGGATATGTTTAAGTTAATTGCTTTTTTTACGCAATAAAAATAAAACTTTTTATAACATTTCATATCACACAAACAAATTAGTTTCAAATGTTTTTTTTTTTTTTAAATTAATTATTAATCTAATCAAACAGCTTAAGGGTAAAGATGGAATTTGACATTTAAAACAAATTTTCTGGATATTTTCAAAATCCTGTTCCTGAAAATATTTTCAAAAAAACCTAATCAAGTCAAAAACGATAGATTTTTAGTAGAAAGAACCTGATGGATACATTTTTAAAAATTAATTAAATTTGGAAACCAAAAATTACAAATTATACCGGTTGTTTCATTTAAAGCAACAAAGTTACGTATCGCTGCGCAAAAACAAAATACTCTGTAAATTAAAAATAATTGCAGGTTATGTAATAAATTACCACAAACAACTTTTATTCAACTTTTTAAAATTTTTAATAATAATAGAGCTATCAAATAATTCTATCGGACACCCAATATGCCTATCAATTTTCAGTGAAAAAAAAACTTTTAATCATCGTCATCGGTGTGTAAATGCAGCATTTTTTGTAAGAAGTATTAGTTTTATGGCGAAGAATACAATTTACATTGTATACTTTACACTTAGGTACCTTCATTTATTCGAATACTTTAGACACACACAAATTTAACAATTTACACTCTGTAATGGAAATCTAATAATCCCTGCTCATTCAATATATTAAAACGCCTATCTAGTTGATTAAACGGCCCTATTTGTAACAAAGCCTGTCCGTTAATTGCTTCATACTCCTCAAAATTGTATTTAAACGCGAGACAAAGGAGTTCTGCTAAAACAATACCTCAAATCCGATCATATATTATTTCGAGTTTTCATTTAATCGCTAATCAAGTATGGGTGGAAGTTTGAAAATGTGACAGATTTCTAAATAGCTCCACGTATACCTATTAAGGATACGTTAATAAGTAACGGAGCCTCGAGCGGCGTGAGTAATGGGGAGTCCTGACAGAAGCCTGCACCAACCAGACAGGATTATGCGGGATTAACATAAGACACAGCACACAGCTTAGCGTTGCTTTGGCAGTGAATAATTACGTTGAGATTTTTCACTTGTACTTGACGGCCAGATTTTTTAATGGCGAACTCTGATGTCCTTTATTTAAAAAGGAAATTTAACACATTAAACTGACAAAAATATATCGCGCTTATAAAATACAGCATAGACGTTTTACCTTGAACTACTTGAGGATATCGGAACCGTTAAAGGTAAAAAGATGGTTAAATTAGCAAAAAATCTAAACTGGAAACTGGGCAATTATGTACCGCGTTATATGGGTAACTTTATTACCTACTATAATAGTTACAGAGTCGGTTAAATTAGTAGAAGTGGACAACATTGCGATAAATTTGCAATAGCGTTTGAAAAGTTACCAACTTAGTAAAAAAGTAAAAAAAACGCAAAGTATTTGAGGATAAAATGTTTTTTTTTTTAACTTGCTCAGGTGTTTGTGCAGTGCGATAAAGCAAGACTGCTTAAGAGGTTGTCACCCTCAGATCTAATAAACAGATTTAGATAAGCAACCAGTACTATAGAGTAACGGATTAGCAATTAACTTACATAACTATGAAAAAACTATATTTAGGTAGTGTTCACAGGAGCTGGGCTACAAATGTCAACTGTGCCACAACGTGAGCTCATTGCCCTTGGGCAGATTGCTCGCAAATTGAAGTTTAAAAAAAAAACATGACAAATGGGTATTTAAAAAAAAATTACGTAACTTTCAATTTACGTTTACCGAACTAAAATTTTTTGACAAAAATAATTAATTTAAGTCATAAGAAATATATTTTTTTAAATACAGGGTGTTTTTTAAATATTGCGAAAACAATGCATGAGGTAATTCCTTATCAAAAATTAAGTAGGGGCTTTTATATTTTTTCTTTCCTAGAACGTCCCCTTTGGAATATACATACACCCCCCTAAAGAGGAGCGGTAAAATTTGGTTTATATTTTATTTCTCAAATTTAGTTACATGTAGGAGAATGATATTTAGTACATGCTCTGAACTTATTAAAAGGTTTACCATAGTTGTATTTTTAATCATCTCACACCTTCACAAGACATTGGCATTTTCAAATACAAAACATTATTTATCGGAATTGTTTTTTTTACACTCTGTTCCTTATTTTCAGCTTTCTCGGGAAATGGGTTTGATTTTCTAAAAATTTCACTGAATCAAAGTTATAGCCCATAAAATTTGCAATCCGGAATGGGCCGTCCATTTTTTTTGTACAACCTTTCGTTTTAAAGATACAGCGGTTGCAAAGTCTAAGAAACAATTAAAGTTTTTAAATTTTTCAAATTTTTTTTACAAACTGCCTTATAACGTTTAAACCATTGCCTGTAGACAAAAAATAACAAGAAACAAATTGAAGAGAATTTCATGCTCTATTAAAAAACTTCAAGATATTTTACGATAAAATTGATATTTTCGGCGACAAAGTCTTATAAATGCAGAAGTATAAAAAAATCAAGTAAGCGTTGATATCTGCATAGCATTTGATTTTAGGAAAAAGTTTTACTTAAAATTTCTTCTTCGAAAAACGTCCCCTATCACCACTTAAAGTATTTGCGGTGATAACGGGGACACCCTGTATAGATCACTGCACCGGTCGGTTTTTGATTATTTTCAGGAATTATTTCATTCCTTGTGTTAAAATGTGTAATTAACACATTGTAAAATTTATTCCCTGTGTTTTTTTCCTGTGTAAGTTTTGTTATGTGTAATATCTTCTTTTGTAATTGAATCATGTAACCCGAAAAAAAAATGTAAAACTTTAAAAAGTTTAAATAATAAAAAAATGCGAATGATGAATTCTTGAACTTTTAATTGGCTTAAAAATTTATTTAAATGCCTCAAAAGTCACTTTTCGCCACTGTAGCTTTTTGAGTTGTCACTTTTCTTGCCGGGGTGTGATGTACTGAGTATTTTTTTTTTTTTAATAAAATGAGAACATTCTGCAAATTCTTACGAATCAATAAACGTTTTGAAAAGTTAAAAATCAAGACTACTTCATGATAAAAAAAAGGCTTACGTGTTTGTCAACTATCAATGTATTCCTCAAAAAAATAACGTTGTAGCTTAATATGTAATTCCGTCAATCATATGAAACTATAATAGCATGTAATTTTCTATTCATGAAATAAGCTATAATTTTTGATATTTTTGCATACACTTGCAACAATGCAATAAGATTGAAATCTAATTTCGTAAATTGCAGACTTTAAATTTTATTTAAACCGTCTCTAATTTTTATTCAGATTTATGTTTTGCCTCTTTTTACAAATTTGCCAACACTACATACAGTGTGTACATAAGGCAATGTAACGCGTCGATATCTTGTCTTGTGATAACTTTACTTTATTTTTCTGTCGACTCACTCCCCATACCTAGGTAAAACCACACTACTCCACACACGCTAATTTAACTATCTTTTGATCTCTAACAATTTCTGAAATCCTTATGTTCTTCTTGTTAAAACTTACACCTTGTATAAAGTTCTGAAATTATTGATTATATGCGGCGTACTTAATAGAATGTTTTACTAATTTCTGTCTGGATTAGTTTCTATTTTAAGTTCAGAAGCTTAGATGTATTAATTTTAATTAAAACTAAACCTCTAGTAATTTACAACATCTTTACAAATTAATTATTTCGTGGATATAAACAAGGAGTGCGCCTAATTACCTCAACGAATATTGGTTCTATCCATTAACATGCGACGCAATTATGTTGGATGTCTTGTGTTTCTGGCAACGTAATAATAATTCTGGATTGTACTGCCTTTGCCAGCACAATTTGTTACTTAACGTTTTTCTTCTTAATTAAAAAGATTTTTTTTTAGTTTTGACACAATAATACGGATTTATTTATAAGAAAATAAAAAATGTTGATAAGATTTCTACTTGCAAGCAATTAATAAAATTTTTTATGAAGTTTATTAATAAAGTAAATAAAAATTAGCATGTTTGTTTTCTTTTTAACTAAGTTTTTTGATTTTATTAATGGTTATGATAATATATGTACATAATAATTGTCAAAATATTTAAATTTTAAATCAATGCAGAATCAAACTGAAACATAGGGCATCTTCGTGATAATTTTTCATTTGTTTAATTAAGACAGAATCTAACTTTGCTGTTTTAATTGTCATTATCATTATTATTTACCCTCTAATGTGCCTTTATCTCAAAATATCTTTTTGAAAACTAAACCTTAAAATTTATGTGAGTAATTTTCTAAAGTTTTTTGGTATTTCGTAGTATAAAAATTACCAAATTCTTATTTTATAAATGTTGTTTATTGATTATACAGGGTGGGTGATTGAGTGCCTTAGAAATATGTGAAGAATGAAAAAGAGTATTGCAAGTTTGGTTATGATTATAGTGAAATATGATCTGTTTAATGAAAATGTTTACAAGGCGGTGACACTTCCGGAAAAACCGGAAGTTGACATCTACTTTCTTATTTCAAATACCACGGTCTATTTTTTATTGAATTTTTGGATTAAACACGTGATTTTGGAGGGACGTTTCATAGCATTTCCTATACCTAAGCGCAATCGTTTTAGATTTTTGGACTTTTTTGAAATTGTTTTGACTTACATCGTGATGCTTCATATTACCCACCGCCGCCAATTTGCAGCGAAAACGCACAAATTATGCATAGAAAAAACCTTTGAGTTTATACTGGAATGTTTGCAATGGATGCATTGCTTACAGGGTGTCCAAAATTATAATTTTTTTAATGCAGTCTTAGGCAACTGAAACTCGTTTTAATTTAATTTAATTTTCGAGTTATTAAGAATTTTTGATAGTTACCTAAGAGAAAATTGTAACGTTTTTAAATAATATTAACCCTTCAAAACGACAACAAATGCCAATTATAATAACTGTCATTCACTTTTATCGCGTTTATCTGAATCTAAATCCATGTAAATGGAAAATCAAGGGTATTCAAACACATGGAGAATGTCGCAAGGTTATTAAAATAATTTGCCGTGTGTTTTATGAGAGATATCCTCATTTGACTGTAATGACCAGACAGAAATTCCAACGAACTAAATCAAATTTTTAGCAATATGTAAGACCGACATCTGCTAGTATTTGACCTAACCTTCAGACAAATAATGAAACTAATGAAGTTAAAATCCTGGTATATTTTAATGCCCATCTTCGGGGGTCACTACGACAGCGCAAAACGGGTTTAACATACCATTCTGTCCAAGCTAGTGTTGCCGCCGAGACGAGACAATTCTCGATCTCGTCTCGTCTCGTCTCGAATTTCGAGATCGAGGCAAGCATTTTTCTGTCTCGAAAATTCCAGACGAGATTAACAATCGTCTCGAAATTTCGAGACGAGATCCTCGAGATTCTCGATCTCGACAGTATTTTTACATAAAGAAAAACTACGAAAAGTTTTAACATATAATTTATGTATACATTTTTGGAAACCACTTACAAATTAAACTTTTTATTAATTTTAAATATTGTGTAATAAATTTTCAAGATTGCCAAGCATTGAGGCACAGCTGGTACACTGGTTACTTATATATGTCGTAGGCATAATGTGGAATCCGGCATTTGATAAAACGCCAAGGCATTTTATAAAAAGCCGGCAAAACGAGCAAATTATGACTTTTTCTTAGACCCATACATTTGTGTTCATACAAAAAAAAAGCTTTAACCAACCTTTAACCTGACCCTCATTCATTTGGTCAGTAGTAGAGGGTCAGGTTAAAGGTTGGTTAAAGTTTTTTTTTAAATTAATAATAAAAATGAAGCTAATAGTTTTGTGCCTAGGCGTTTTATAAAATGCCGGATTTCACATTATGCCTACGAAATTTACATAAATAGTCTCGAGCCATTCTGTAGAGTTTTGGATATAAAACTTAATGACTTTCCCACCAAACCAATACATCTACATTTTCATTTGCTTGTGGCATTGCTATATAGTCATCGATTTCCGTTCTCCAGTTGTTAATTGTTGCTGTGGACTTATTAAATAGGGCAGTTAAATTAAAAGAACCCATTTCGTCAGAATCGGAATCATTTGGTCCAGAATCAGCTGATAATTGATTTTGGTTTGGTGAATTATCTCTGTAGTAAAAGTTTTTATAGACTTCCTCAAATTGTTGTATTGCTTCTGTTTGCAATTGTCGGCCCCAGGACGTTAGTGCAAATGTTACATTAAATACGTAATTGTGAATATATCTTTCAAAATAACCAATTCGTACGTGGAGTGCACTCCTGTGTTAAAAATTTCAAATAAGATTTGTTTACCCTTTTAAGTCTTTTTTTGAGTGACCTTTGCTGCCCTTGAAAGAGTTAAAGAAATAATAGCATGCATCTAATAATATGCGTTCACATTATTTGCTTACACAGGGGAAGCACCGAACTTAAAACAACAGCGTTCTTTCTGTATATCATCAGGGACACTTAGTTAAAGCATTGCAATGTATAAATTCGGTTTGTATGAACTTAAAATTCGAGACTCGAGATTCTCGAATTCGAGATCGAGATTGCACGTTCGAGAATTTTCGAGATCGAGATCGAGAATGGATAAATCTCGTCTCGTCTCGTCTCGTGGCAACACTAGTCCAAGCTACATTAAAAATGTAGTCTGTAGTTGCATTAACATAAAATAAAATTTTGGACACCCTGTATCGATTGCAAACATTCCAGGATGAACTCCAAGGTTTCTTCAATGCATAGTCTCATTTTGAGCGTTTTCGCTCAAAAATGGCGGTGGTAGATAATATTAAGCATCACGATGAAAATCAAAAAATTTTCAAAAAAGTCCAAAAGTCTAAAAACGACTGCAGTTAGGTAGAGGAATTGCCATGAAACGTCCCTCTAAAATAACGTGTTTAATCCAAAAATGCATTAAAAAATAGACCATACTATTTGAAATAAGAAAGTATACGTCAACTTCCGGTATTTCCGGAAGTGTCGCCATCTTGAAAATATTTTCAGTAAACAGATCATATGTCAATATGGTCATAACCAAAATTTCAGATCAATACTCTTTTTCATTCTTCATATATTTCTAATGCACGGCCCCAATCAATCACCCACCCTGTATACTAACGAAACGATTGGATTGCATACATTTTACCTAAATTCTCTAAAAACATTTTGTAGAGCTGGCTTGAGAATAATGTAAGGAATTTGAACAAAGCAAAAAATCCTGTTGTTCTTGGCGACATTAAAATTCTTAACGGAGTCTCGCTGCCAACTCAGTTATTTTATTTTCCTAATTCCTATGTGCATTTCACACGGAAGTTAGGAATTTTTGTAGCGCTCGAAGTAATTTTCCAAATGCACAGCGAGCGATTTGTTTGTAATTCCATCAGAAAAACACAGATAATGTTATTAATACACTTCTGCAATTGTATCAAAAGTAAATTAAAAAAGGAATGAATTATAAATGAATTTTCTTACTTACTTGAGCTGAAGAACTAAAATAAAAGCCGGAGTTGTTTTTCTTAACCTAGTTTTGACGTAATCCTGTTGTACACTGGAGTACTGTTGATACCCGGCCAACTCATTTTCTTTTTCCCAGATTCTTTTCATAATTTATGGCTCTCCTACCCAATTTAATAGAAGCTTATAACGTGCATTTTTCATTTGTATTTCGTTAGTTTGTTTCGTAAAATTACTTCCCTAGTCATATTTAAAATTGCGGCGAATAGTTGGAATTAACAACAAAGAGTGTATCTGTCAGGTAAACAAAATGCTTTGTTTGCGTAATAAAATGACAAATAAGCAACTGAAACAAATCCTTTTAAGTACATATTAATATTTAAAAATGCTTATTATTCGATTTACTTAAAAATTACTTATAAGTTATATAAAAAAAAAATCAATGCCTTTGCAGTTTCGTTTTAAGTTGATAAAATAAAAACAATTAAAAATATTAACTTATGAAGAGAATGGTTCAGTATTGTTTTATTCTTCGATTAAGATTTGCAACCGTTTCACCCAATAGTTGCACTATAAATGTAAAATACTGTTAAGTTTTGCCTTTTTATGTATCTATGCAAAATTTAAATGTGTTTGTCTTCTAGTTTTAATGTGTTTTTATTTAAGTTGACAATTTTATCTTCTGTGTACCATGTCTGAAGCTTCTTGTAAACCTCAATTACCATTTATCAGTATGTAATATAACATATCGCCGTCATAAGTCAAAATACAGGGTGTTTCTTAAATATTGCAAAACAATTGGGAGGGTAATTTCTTATCAACAATTAAGAGAAGACTTTTATATAATGTTTTTCCCTTAGACGTCTCCTTTCGGAGTTACACCCCCTAAACAGAAGCAGTAAAATTAGGTTTTTATTTTATTTCTCAAATTTGTACATACAGGGTGTCCCCGTTATCACCGCGAATATTTTAAGTGGTGATAGAGGACCTTTTTCCAAGATAAAATTTCAAGTAAATTTTTTTCCTAAAATCAAATGCTAAGCTGATATCAACACTTACTTGATTTTTTTACACTTCTGCATTTATAAGACTCTGTAGCCGAAAATACCAATTTTATCGTAAAATACCTAGCAGCTTTTTAATAGAGCATGAAATTCTCTACAAAATTAGTTTTATTTATTTTTTGTCTACAGGCAATGGTTTGAGAGTTATAAAACAGTATGTACAAAAAAATGTAAAAAACTTACAAAATTTAATTGTTTCTTAGACTTTGCAACCGCTGTATCTTTAAAACGAAAGGTTGTACAAAAAAACCGATGGCCCATTCCGGATAGCAAATTTTATGGGCTACAATTTTGGTCTAGTGAAAGTTTTTGAAAATCAAACCGATTTTCCGGAAAAGCTGAAAATAAGGAATAGAGTGCAAAAACAAAATTTCCTACAAATATTGTTTTGTATTTAAAAATGTTTTTAAAGAGAGTGCGATTACGTGATTGAAAATGATGGAGGTCATTTTGAACACTTATTGAAGTAATTTTGCGGTTACATGTTTTATTGCGTCCAGATGGATTTGTATTGTTTTGCATTTTATCGTTTTTTTTTTCCACCTTTTTCACTATTATAAAAATTTCTATGATACATTTAGTTTTATTAAACAACATATTTACTGAAGTTGTAGTCCGTTAAATGCCTTATCAGCAATAGGCATCCGTTTTGCTCTACGACGTTTCGTTAAAAAGATGCGGCGTTTTTAAAAATTTACATAACTTATTTATATGCAATTTTACAATTTTTTGTTAAATTTGTTCGTTAGCTCCTTAAAAAAATGATAAGGGGTGGTTTTCTGAAGAATTTCAAACTTCATAAAAAGCTTTGAAACTGATGAGATACATAATTTTATGAATGTTGCCGATGCTATGGCATTTTTAAATACAAAATATCATAATTACCGGGAGTTTTTGTTTTTCGAAAACGATAAAATGCATAACAATGCAAATCCATCTGGACGCAATAAAATGAACATGTAACCACAAAATTACTTCAATAAGTGTTCAAAAAGACCTCCATCATTTTCAATCACGTAATCGCACTCTCTTTAAAAACATTTTTAAATACAAAACAATATTTGTAGGAAATTTTGTTTTTGCACTCTATTCCTTATTTTCAGCTTTTCCGGAAAATCGGTTTGATTTTCAAAAACTTTCACTTGACCAAAATTGTAGCCCATAAAATTTGCTATCCGGAATGGGCCATCGGTTTTTTTGTACAACCTTTCGTTTTAAAGATACAGCGGTTGCAAAGTCTAAGAAACAATTAAATTTTGTAAGTTTTTTACATTTTTTTGTACAAACTGTTTTATAACTCTCAAACCATTGCCTGTAGACAAAAAATAAATAAAACTAATTTTGTAGAGAATTTCATGTTCTATTAAAAAGCTGCAAGGTATTTTACGATAAAATTAATATTTTCGGCTACAGAGTCTTATAAATGCAGAAGTGTAAAAAAATCAAGTAAGTGTTGATATCAGCTTAGCATTTGATTTTAGGAAAAAAATTTACTTGAAATTTTTTCTTAGAAAAAGGTCCTCTATCACCACTTAAAATATTCGCGGTGATAACGGGGACACCCTGTATGTAGGAGAATAATTTAGTAGATGTTTTGTGCTTATTAAAAGGTTTTCCATAGCTAATTGTTTTTAATCATCTCCCATCTTCACAAGGGGCTGAAAAGTGCGACCCCTGTTGTTTTTTTTTATCAGAACTTTTTGGATGATTAAAATTTTGCAATTTGAAAAATTTTCGTGTTGTCACCTCTAAGTCTCTAAATAAATCAAGCTTTTAAAGATAATTTTTTAAATTCCAAAATTTCGATCCTTCAAAAAGTTCTGATAAAAAAACCAACAGGGGTGGCACTTTTCAGCCCCTTGTGAAGATGGGAAATGATTAAAAGTATAGCTATAGTAAATCGATTAATAAGTGCAAAACAGGTTTGTTCCAACAAGCAGGTTTAAACCAATCCATGAATTAATGCATGAACTGTTTTATTCGCATGCGTGAACTATTTACCAATAAATGAATTGCCCAGTAGGCCTATTAGCCGTTGTTGGAACGCTTTTACGACTGACCTAACTGTAAATGACATTTGCGTCTATTGGGTTCATACAAATGTACGCATCGCTAAGATAAACACCTTAAGAATCTAGCACTAAATGGGATTGGGAAAGCGATGCATATCTATCGGCAGGGCCTATCACAGGGGGGGTAGACGGAACTAATTCCTGGGGCCCGGTCTTGCCAAGTGGGCCCGGATTCGAGCTAATACACAATATTTTGTTTACAAATACTATTAAAATTTAAATTAAACCTTTCTAAGAGTAAAGGGGGGCCCGTTGTCTATTGCTTCCCCGGGGCCCGAATTTTCTGTGAACGGCCCTGTCTATCGGAGCTTACGTTAGTTATGAACAGCGCATGAGTAAAAATTCCGGCAACAATTCGTCCCCTAGTTCTGATCGTCCGCAAACCCGTTCATGTATCATTTTCATTGAGGATGGAACGGATTACTGACTGTCCGGTGAACTATCAGAGACTGTGATGGAACGCGCACACTCGTGACCGTTTACTGGATTGTCCAAGTCTCTGATGGAACAAACCTTATATCTACCCAATATCATTCTCCTATAAATATCCAAATTTGAGAAATAAAACAAAAACCTAATTTTACCACAACCTCTTTAGGGGGATGTAACTCCGAAAGAAGACATCTTAAGCAAAACATTTATTTAACAGCCCATCCTTAATTTTTGATAAGGAATTACCTTCCCGTATTTAAGAAACACCCTGTATAGCAGTTGCAACAGGGTCTTGAAGCAGGATTAAACAAATCTGAAATGTTTTACATCCTCCACAGTAAAATTCTTTTGAAAGCTGTTAGAACAAATTTTCCGTCAAACTTTTCTGTCTTGTTGATTGCACATTTAATAAAATATTATGTAATAAGCAATCGTGCGATAATAAGACGATTGTATTAAAACTTAAAACTAATGTAGATAGTTTAAAAATTAATCCATTTGACAAATAAATCATATTTTTATATTAAAAAGTACTTAATTACTTATATAATTCAAAAATATACATATTTATTTTAAAATGCTTTAAGTTTATTGTTTATATTGAAATCGCTACACCAATCACATATTTAACCTTTTAGATAAAAAAAAGTTCAGTAATGAAAAACTGAACTTATTTTTCTCTAAATGATTGGAACACGTAGGATGGAATTTACTAAATTCTGTAACTTTTTAATTTGGACTTTAAGCGCAAAATAAATTAAAACTCGGTACGATTTTCTAGCCGTAATTTACCTCGGTTGATAATTATTTAATTGAACTTTTGCCGCAGAAAAAAGAGGTCTTGCAATAAACTGAGCGTAGTTGTGTCAGCAGGTGGCAGTAAATGTCTTGTGTTCTTTAGTTACGAGGTTTGAAGAACGTATTGATCAGTCGATAAGCCGTTTAGAAACAATATCTCAGTGTCTACACCTTACACGGGCCATTTGTTGCGTATTTCGATAACCTTAGGCCTCTTCGTTTTAAACCCACCATTAATACAACTTTATATTCAATAAATAAACTGTCATAAACATTCCACTAAGCTGTTCTGTAAACAAGAATTCATTATATCCTTGCAAAGTTGCTAATGGCTTTGTAACAACTATGTATTCTAAAGCCATAAACGTAAGTAATGACTTGAAATTAAGTTATATATTTCACAATGCTTAATTGAAAAATGAAATAGTAACATTTGTAGTGGAAAATGACTAACAGCACCTACGCGTATTAACATGTTTTTAAATGTACAAGTTCTAGGAATACGTTAACTGGATTATAATTTTGAATGTTTACAAAGCTTTACAGGGAACGGTACAATCCAAAATAAAATTAAACTCGTTGTTTACGGATTTGTAAAAAAAATCGCTTCTACATTCAACGTAAGGGTAACAGGACAATTACCCTCTGGACAATAACCCCCGGACAATAAACCCCCGTACAAATAACCCCTCGTACAAATAACCCCCGGACAAATAATCCCCCGTGTAAAAAAAAAACAGACAATTAACCCCCCGTGCAAAAAAAAACAGCGACTGACTTGAAATATCGGTAGATTATAATTGCCGCAATGTAAAGTGATAAAGTTGCAAAAAAAAGAAATTAAAGCAGAATAACAATTTAATCTTCTTCGGGTGAACGCACAACGTAAGAAATACTAAATTAGAGTTGTGATTGCTTTGACAGTAATATTTATTAATGAAACATATAAATATAAACATTTTTACTTGTACAGGGTGAGCATTTTCGATGTTTTCATAGGGAATCTCGGTAACTATAAGAGGTATCAAAAAACGGACCCCGCTTCCTTGATCTCTTTTTTAAAGAAATGGTGAAAACTAAAATTGGTTATCGTCATTTTTTTTCGAGTTATCAGCGATAACTCGATTTTTCCACTTTTCGTTTTATGACAATATTTCGCTTGTTTATGAAAACAAAGAAAAATAATTTTGACGTTCTACAGGTGCTTTTTTGATAAGAATGCAGTGGCGTAGACAATTTTTCAAAAAAAAAAATCGAAATTCGAGTTGTGACGTAAAGCTGTATTTTTTTTTAAATAGAACCCATAGTTGGCTGTTGCATCACGGGAAAGAGGATTTTTCCCCGTTTCAATAATATATATATATCATGTGGGGTCGATTTATTAATTTTCCTTACAATATAGCATATAGGTAATTTTCCATATTTTATTTTTTTCTAGTAGTAGGCTAATGTCATTAAGGATATACCTGGTTAACAAACTGGTGTTTTAACAATAACTTGAAAGAAACAATCAGGTTTAATTGTCGATTGTTTTTATTTTTGTACCTTAAAAACACGAAATGGCTTATGAATATTACGACAAGTATGATATGTAAGAATGTTTCATTCAAAGTAATAATAATCGATTGGCTCGTAACTTTTATTTACAACACTCGTTATTGCCCTTTAAAATCGAATAAATGGAGATTCATACTACTCGCGCTGCGTGCTCGTACCCAAATCTGGGCGTCATAATAGATCAAATATGCAATGCAAATATTTTTTTTTAGCGTTTTTTTAATAAAAATCACAATTTTTTCTCTTCCTGGTAAATTTAAATTATATTTTTTGAGAACCGATTTAAAAGAATTTTCTAAATTAAATTTTATAATGTATAATAGAATTACAAAAGTGTATAGCAGTTTAGGTCTGAATTATTTAAATTAATTTATTTTAAATATTTAGAAATAAGTTCCAACCATAGTTATATTTACTTGTAATTTACCAATATTTAAGTTTCTGGTCGCCCATACATTTCTGGGGAAAAAACGCTACAGAGTATTATTGAAGTTATTGTCAGTAAGGGAGTATAGTACACAATTAAAAACCAACCTGTGTTAGTGGACATGGTGTACTTTTTGACATCAGTTTTATCTTAATTTTGGTTTAATTTAACTTTTTGTTACACTTTGCTATTTGGACGAATTTGTGTCTTGTTCATTTCTAATTTGTGGCGAACTTAAAGTTTAGAAACAATAGAGCAGGGTTCTTATTAAACAGTTTTTGTAAAATAGAGCATGCGAACGCCTTGTGACAAAAATTACTTGCAAAAACTGATTTAATGTAGGTTGTAGCTATTTGCACCTACAGTAGGTACGAATAATTGGCTATTTGCACCTACAGTAGGTACGAATAATTGGCTATTTGCACCTACAGTAGGTACGAATAATTGGCTATTTACACCTACAGTAGGTACGATTAATTGGCTATTTGCACCTACAGTAGGTACGAATAATAGGCTGTTTGCACCTACTGTATAGGTATATACCAGGTGTAACTAAGGCCTGGTACACCTCCTTTTTTTCTTTAGTTTTAATTGTACATAAATAAACTTTTAGACATATGATATGTGTAAATAACCGGTATAGTTGAACATATGTACACTATTATCTCACATTCGGTTTCGCCGGAAATCGCCCTAACTTTGTTATTTCAAATGGAACACCCTGTATATATTTATATTTTTAGAAAGAGGAGGCAATTATGAATTCAACTGCACTGGTTTGGTTACTTTTTTATTTTTATTTTGTCATAAGTCCCTCTACCGTGTAGGACTTTGGTTAATTTAAATAACCTTAAATAATTTTTGAACAATAATTTATTTTTTTATTAAGTGAGCCGTGACCTGCATACATTGAATTTTATTTTGTCAACAAGTTAGTGTCCGACAAACATTTTTGTAAATTTTAATTGCCATTTAGGTTACTTTAATCGGCTTTGAAGATTGCAAATCGGTTTTTTGACAAATCCAAATGCAGTAGTACATGCACTTATTTAAATAGAGTATTTCCTGACGAATTTAACAATACCAATAACTTATATTTGTGTTGGATTGCTGCTTCACAGACTTAAAATATTATAAAAACTTGTTGATTAACTTGTTGATTAAGTGCAGTACACTGTGCCTAAGTGCAACAAAACAAATTATAGTTTAACTAATATAGTTATTTAATTTTTAAAAAAAATTAAGTCTTTGAGGCAGGCAGCCTTCCAACGCAACTATATGTTATTGGTCAAAAAATAGTCTGCAACCTTCAAAACCCATTAAAGTAACCTAAATGTTAATTAAAATGTACGAAAAATCTTTTTCGGACACTCATTGACATAATAAAATTCAATTTATGCAGGTAACGGCAAATATTTGTCCAAAAATTATTTAAAGTTATTAAAATTTATCAAAATGATGCAGTTGTATTCAAAGTTACCTCCTCTTTCCAAAAATATAAAATATTCCATTTGAAATAACAAAGTTAGGGTAATTTCCGACGAAACTGGAATTGAAATAATAGTGTACAAGTACATGTGTTCATATAACCCAGTATTTACACATATCATCTGTATAAAAGTTTATTTATAAAAAATTAAAACTTAAGTAAAAAAAGGGGGTGTACCAGAACTCAGTTACAAGCGGCATATGCCTATACAGTAGGTGCAAATAGCCAATTATTCGTATCTGCCTACAGTAGGTGCAAATAGCCAATTATTCGTACCTACTGTAGGTGCAAATAGCCACAAACTTTAATGTATGGAGAAGCATCGTCATAGATTTGTGACTAAAGCGCGCTTGGTCTTATTTAGTAACTGTAAACATTTTGTTTCCCTTCATCAAAAGTTTTGTTGATTTCTCGTTAATTTAATGGGAATTAAAGTAGTTTTCGCTTTTGTTGAGGGACCACTCTGGCTCATCGGGAATTAAAGATCCTGGGATTTCAGTTAAGGGATTGCGGTCAATTAAAACCTATTTACTTGTTAGAACTTTTTTACTCGCGTGAGCTCTAACAGATTCTCTTATATTACTTCTCAAATAAAGGTTGCTGTAGAATGCGAGATAAACTCAGAGGTGTCTTAACTATTATTGACTTGTAAAACTTTTACATGCGTTTAGAAAATTTACTTCCGCACATTATGTACGTTAATGGCCCTGCATTTTGTTGTTGGAGCTAAAGATTGTTTGTTTTCAGAGCAGGACTTCTCAACTCAAGTTTTAAAACTTTAAAAGCTGTAAACTTCCATTGTTTCTCATGCAGTAATAAAATTCCGTTGTCTTAAATCAACTTAATTTGGAATCATGAAACTTTTGATCCGTCTATTAAATGTAATAATTTGAAGAAAACGCGAATTAGGATTAATGCGCAAACAAATATCACACCCAGATAGATTAAAGTTTCATCGCCAAGCTTCAGGAGTTTTACATCTTAGTGGGGGAAATTATAATAGATCATTCTTAAGACTTTATAAAGTACTCTTTTCAGTTATAAGTACGTAATTAATTTTAAGGAATCCGAATTTATTTAAACTACGGTGCAATAAATCGACGACGAATTGCGAATTCCTCATAACGCTGCGCTCTTACAACAGAGGATTATTCAATTATTCTCAAAAGGACTGTTCATCGGCAATTCAATCTTTGCGGTTTTTTTTACCTTTCTTACTTTTCTTATCCGCTGCTTTCCGTTATCTAACTTTTATCTTTAGAAACGAACTTAAATAAGTGCCAGCGCCTGGATTCCCGCAAACTTTCAACCGCTGTATCTTTATACTGGTAGATTAAATAAAGAAGCGAGAAACAATGTCATTTCGACTTTTCGAGGAATTGTTTTACTGGCCGAGGATGCTGGACTCTTCCAGGTTATTCGCGAATTTATACTTCTTACGTTGTTTGTCTCTTTCTGATATCCTGTTGTTGACAGCATTAAATCTACGTAATATTGTACATTTTAAAGTGTATAGTAGGGGAAAGTACCCATGAATGGGACAGTCCTTGGATGGGACATTCTTAATACACTATAGTTAAACACAAATCTTTATGTACGTGCACTCACCAATAGATGGTAGATCGCGTACCTAATGTACTACCCCATTTTGAAGTTCTCATGTTGATATACAATCGTGTAATATCAGAATTAAAATTGTGTAACTAAAAAGTAAATATTGTTGTTTGTGAACTCAATGATATCTTGAAAAAGTTTAATGAAATTCGGTAACTCTAACAACTTATTTAAGTACCTACATGCATATTATACCTATTAAATAACAAAACTTCAAGTTAATTAGCTTTTAGGTTAAGTGTCAGTAAAGTTATGTTTGACAAAATGTCCCTATCCTCTGAATGGGACATATTACTGATCCTTAATTGGGACACGTCGCAAACAAGGATAACTTTTTTTATTTAAAGAATTTATATATTCTTACTCTAAAACAGTTTTTGTTGTAAATATTTAGATATTTTTTGCATAATTTAAACTTTAAAGGATAAAATGAAAAAACAGAAAAGGATCCGCGTTTCTTCAACGCAATGGAATCGGCTGTACGTGAAATAATTAAAAATAAGGTTTCTATTCGGGAAGTTGCAAAATGCACAGGTATTTCTAAATCTTCTTTACATAGAGCTGTTAATAAAGCAAAACGAGAACCCACACTTTTAAACACGATCCAAATATTGGAAATCGCAGAATATTTTCAAAAAATGAGGAAACAAGCATTATCCGAATATTTTCAGTCTGCTTCAAAAATGTGTCACGGATTAACTACACTGCAAGCCGGAGAACTAGCATATCAGTTTGCTGTAGCATGTAGCTTTAAAAAATTAATCTTCCGAAAAAGTGGGAAGAAAATAAAAAAGCAGGTAGAAAATGCCTAATAAAATTTTTTATATTTAGAAAAAGACATTGGAAAAATTCTTTAATATTATTTATAATGTAGTAAAGTTTTAAAAAACGCTGTCTTTTATGTTATCTTATATATTTTATATTATCTCATCTTGCATTTATGTTTATAACATTTCAAGTTGTTTACTATATAATAAATAAAAATTATATGTGGCGTCCCATTCATTGATTTCGCATGTCCCACTCTAGGAACAAGTGTTCCCATATTGGGACATCGCACTCAAAATATATTTCTATTTATAAAAATTTGTTAACGTTACAAATCACGTTTACTTGTTTCAAAACACTTTTGTTACATTAAAACACATTACTGGGGTAACACAGCATATTCATCTGAGCTATTACTGAAAAATTTGTCAACAATTAAGAAAATTGTCCCATTCATGGGTACTTTCCCCTACTTCATTAAAATAAGATTATGATGCATCCGACAACCAAAATATTTATACTTTTGTAAATACCTACTTGTATTAAACAGGGTGTCCCGGATAACATTTCAAACATGGGGATCTCGCTTATTATAAGAGTTCCAGGTTTGCTTAAATTAAATGAATTATTCCTTAGTCCTAAAACATTGTAGCAATTATCGGGGAATATCACTAGTATGTACTGCACTAAAGGTTTATGAAAGCAGTATTGAAAAGTAAGATTTATAGTAGAGACACATAAAACAAAGCTGGAATCAAACGACAACCCCAGTAGCACAAAATATTGGGCCAAAATTGGCTAAAAATTGACATAATATACTGGGAAAATATAGATATGTCACCATTTTTTAATATTGGTGAAATACTTTAAATTAATATTAATCCAATAACATTTTTATAAAGGATCTATATTATTAAATAATATTAGATTAATATACCGTATAGATATTGGTGAAATGAATACTATACACAATTAAAAATATATTCAACCAATATAATTCACCCTGATTGGTACAATGTTATATATGCATAAATCTCTTTCATATGTTTTTATGGTTTAGATATGTTAATATCCAATAATAGTCCAATAAGGCTGTACACATGGTTTAGTCAAACTAAAAATATAAAAAAATTACAGAAAACCAAGCATAATTTTCTTACAAGTCTGTATTTGGCCGACAATTTCATGCCATTACTGTAATACCTCAAGACTAATCTGAAAGTTTTCCAACAACAACCAGGAGCATGGTAATATCTTCCTTCCACTTGATAAGTGTTTTTCACTATTGATATCCGACTAAACCACATATCGATGTCCGACTCAGGAGTTCCATCGAAATTTGGTATAAAAGCCGCCACTTTTTTTGATTTCATTCTAGCATTCTCACTAACTATCATAGCTTTCACTGCATTGGCTATTATATCATCAACCGACATGCTAATGCTTTCGTGTTCACTCATTTTTAAAATTGAAAACACGTGGTAAAACTTAACCTTAAAAATGTGTGTTACGTTTACAGTGCGAATGTTTAAATACTACTCCTATAAATTAACCTGTTAATCCAACACTATAAACTAATCAGTTCATCAGTTTCTTATCCCTCTTTTGGACACTTTGGTGAAGGCTCACATAAATCCACATAAATTATTCTAAACTTTCTAAGAGGGCAAATTTATTCGCACTCTTATTCTGCCAATTACAATACAATGCCGCCAACGGTAACCTAACATACGCTTCTTCTACATCCAAATTTTAAACTTATAATCTACTACAAAACAATATAAAATATATTGGACCAATAGCATATTAACATTGAGTTTTCTGATATTGGTTGTTCATTAAAAAACATGAACAGACCTATATTGGCTAAATGTTGCCAGACAATATAGGTTAAATATATTTTGTTTATGTCTAGCCAATAAAAATAAATTGGAAATAATCATCAAACAATGTAATCATATTGGACCAATAACATATTAACATTGAGTTCTCCGATATAGGCTGTTCATTAAAAAACTTAAAAAGGTCTATATTGGCTAAACGTTGCCAGACAATATAGGGTAAATATATTTTGTTTATGTCTAGCCAATGAAAATAAACTGGAAATAATCATGAAATAATATAAACATATTGGACCAATAACATATTAACATTGAGTTTTCCGATATTGGCTGTTCATTAAAAAACTAGAAAAAGTCTATATTGGCTGAATATTGCCAATATTGGGCCCGCGTAACAATATTTGGCCAATATTAGGCCAATATTATTGTGCTACTTGGGATATTTATAAAAAAAGAAAAAGAAAATAAGAAATGAAAAGAAGAAAAATATTAAAACGTTTCAGTCTACTCTTGAACAATAGATAAGTGCATATGATATTCTTTAGTTGGCCAATTGTACCCGAAATCAAAAAAAAAAAAAAAAAACACACAATACACAATACACGCCACTGGTATTCAGCAGATAATGCCTCTATAATTTATAAGGCTTCGTTTTTTTATTGCAAGTTCCTCCGACCTTTTCACTAAGTCGCGACACAACAATTTTTTGTATATCTGTCAAGTGCGACACGTTTTGCAACAGTAATCAATACTGAACAAAGCAAGTCTTTCAATTCACATAAATCAAGTTGCCAGTATTTTTGTGTAGCGTAACCTCGAATTTTTCTTGCATGGGTTGTCCCCGTTTCGCGAATTTTCCTACTGGCGGATACATTTGTTTTCATTTCATGCGCTTTACTTTGAATACGGGCTTTAGACAAGGAAAAGGGTGCACGAAATATATAAATCATCGCCTCCTAAGGTTCGACCTATTCGTTGTTTCCTAATAATAAGGAAGTCGTCTCTAAATATTCGCCAACAAAATACAAAGCTGTTATGAAATTATCCAGCCCCTTCATGTGGTTTCTTTTGAACTTGTTAATAAATTATGTGTTAATAAACACGAAAATTTGCTACCCCTGTAAAATAAAGCAAGATTAAGTTGCTAAATGACTAATTTACTGCCTTATTCCAGAATCCCACGCGAAACATCAGACAACAATGTTGAATTTAATAGTTTATGTTATTAATTAGTATTTTAGCAAAATTTTACTCACTTTTTTAACGCCGTATGTTTTAAAAATGGCGTTCAACATTACCTATAACTGTACATAAAAAACTTATCCTCTTTTTATGTTGTATGACCAATTATTGTTACATTATGTTCGAATTTATGCGAACGTTATTTAGAAAATTGCTTTACTGGTCTAAATGTAGGAAAGAGTATTTAAGCTAAAACCAGTTTTTTTTTAATACAATCTTGGTTTCCGGGTTTGGAACCGCGTCTTCTATATTTAGAAGTAGTTGACGTTTCGACCATTGTGTCTTGGTCTTTTTCAAAACAACAGTCGTTTTGAAAAAGACCAAGACACAATGGTCGAAACGTCAACTACTTCTAAATATAGAAGACGCGGTTCCAAACCCGGAAACCAAGATTGTATTATGGATAACGGCCGCGAAAGCCTCAAGAATAAAACAGTTTTTTTTTGTTTGTATAGAAAGATCAATTAAAAACATTAAAAGATTCCTTCCAATATTTTTTTTTATAAAAGCGCAGTATCTTTTAAAAAAGTAAACAGTTTCAAATACTGTTTAATTTGTAGTTAATACTATAACCCTTAAAAGGTATTGACTTGTAGAATCGTCTGTTATTCCATTCTGATGCGAGTCCAATTTTCATATTTAGTGTTTGTGGATATCTTTTTCCAATTGATCCATATATATTCCTGTTGGTGTCCCTTTCCATCTTTTTCCGCTGGTTAGGTATTCACTTTGGGGTTCCTGTCTCAGGAATGGCCTCTGCATGTTTAATTTATCTTAATCTTCCCGTTTTTATAATTATTGTAACGGTAACCGGTCCCAAATATTTCTGGCACAACGTGTGTTTGCAGTGTTTTCGCCACTGCCCTTGCTATTGGTGTGCCTCTGTCTATATGTCAAAATATTTTTTATAACATGTTCCTAAATTTTTTTTTATTGGTGTGATTACCTTTGTTTTAAAGACATGCAATAACACTGGGCTATTAATTGTTTTGTATATTTCTCATTTTGTATTTTCTGATAAACGATTTGATCTTGGGTTGCAGTGAAGTCCAAAATATGCTTCGTTGACTAGATATATTCGTCGCCTAATTGAAATTGTAACGTCAATCTAGCTAGATGGACTAAAATCAGTGTTGATAATACGACTGCTGATACCATTAAATTCTGAACACTGGTTTTTCGTTCCTTAATATCAGAGATGGAGAGTGGGCAGAAATATAACCGACTGCCCAGTCATGCGTCGGTATTTTTTAAAACAGACTCCTTTCATAATAAAAAAAACATAATTAGGCCGCATTCCACTCAAGCACCGTGCAAGTGCACGGTACACTTATTGTATGTGTACGGTACACAATGAATGGAACGGTCGGTGTAGCAAAGTGCATGTGTAACGTTTACGTATTTATACTTAACCTCAAAATTTTCAGTTTATGATTGCAGTGAACTATTTTGCAGTTGAAACATTGATTATTGTATTATATTTCCTTAGTATACAAGGTGAGTCACGACGGACGCCACGGAGTTTTATGGCGAAACGGTATATGTTTTCAAACTTTTGTCGCGATTAGATTATGTAAGTCAATAAGAGCTACACTTTAAAAATATTTTCAAACACACAGGGTGCTCCAAAAAAGAGTGGCATATCAAAGTTATACTTTTTCTTATGGAACACCTTGTATATTTTTGCTTTTGGTTTCCTCTTTAAATTTACTTCAAAAAATGTATAAGGTTATATGGGTCTATAGTCAACCGTTTTCGTGAAATCTGCATTTTAATAAAAATGCAGTAGGTACTTTCAAAAATTTTCAACATTTGGAAACTTTAAAACGTCTGTATAAAGTCGTTTGAAAATTAGATTTATAGTAGATTTGTTAACACTTTACACCACCTACATTTTTATAATATTGTACAGGGCGTTTTTTATGCTTGGTCAAACTCGTGAAACTTTAAACATCGATAACTCATTTTTCTTAAATACAACACCCTATATTTTTTTACACAGACTTATACAAAATTTAATTATCTTTATCTATAATACTGTAATCGTACACTAGGACTGCTAAATTTTAAAGATTAACTTATTATAAATTTATAATAACCATGCAAATTTTAATGTGACAAATATATTATCATAGTTACATACATACCTACTTTTAATGAATTACATTTCCTCCTATATTTACCGTAAAATCTGGCGTATCATACAAATGCTTGATTTAGTCCAAAATTTTCTAGTGAAATAGATATTTATTCATGATCCGCAGCACAACTTTTCAACATTTTTTGTTATGAAACTTGTTAAAAAACGGAAAGAATAGTAACAAACAGAAATAAGTGGGTACGCAATAAATAAATTGAAAAATTTAATATCGTTCCATTTTCAAACTTAAATTGACAAAACCTCGAAAGATATAGTTTACTTTCGATATTAAAAATGAGCTATTATACGCAAAATTTTGCAAAAATCGTGCTCCATATACGAGAGATTTTCGGTAATCTTATAAAACGGAAATAATAATAAAATATTATGGACAAGTTAGCCTCCATTACTGCGCAAATTCGTGCCAGTTTACAAAACTTATCTCCAAAACACCCCTCACACATACCTTGACCTAAAAAACTTCAAAATAACGGCACTATCGGTTTTTGAACACCTTTAAATGTCACCACGGGGTAAGACTTGGTTGATTACAAAACTGGGTTGCGGATAATTGCTCGAAAACAATTGCTCGAAAGACAATTGCTCGAATACAATTGCTCGAAAAATTGTTCCTTGAATGAAAAGTTCCTCGAAAACTAAGTTGCTCGAATAACAATTTCTCGAAAAAAAATTGCGCGAAATAATGAAATAAGTTACTTTAAAAAAAATTTAAATTTATTCAAAATTTTATTCCTGTTTTATTAAGGTAGGATACTAATGTGTTTTATTTTTTGCAGCTCTTCCAGAGGATGGTCCGCGAATTACCGGCGGAAAGCCACGGTATCAGGTAGGCGAAACTGTACGTGTCAATTGTACTTCTGGTCGTTCAAAACCAGCTGCTCAACTTGAATGGTTCATAAATGGTATGCCGGCGAATCGAAGTTTCCTGCACGGCCCCGACATTATTATAACTGGAAGAGAAGGACTCGAAACTTCAATTTTGGGATTAGAATTCGTTGTCAGGCCGAAACACTTCAAAATAGGGGACATGAAGCTTAAATGTCTAGCTACTATTGCCACGGTATACTGGCGCAGTAATGAGGAATCGGTTGAGGGAGAACGGACGCCGAAAGCGAACGTTTTGGAGAGTAGAGGAACCGCGGCCCCTGCTGGATCCAGAGCTGACCGAGTCCAAGGTAAAATTTCTCTATTTGATTTTTTTGCAGTATTTTAAGTTAAGTTAAGTTTTTGATTAAGTTTAAAATTCGTGTTTGGTTATTTATTGTTTTATAATATACAGGGTGTCCCCGTTATCAGCTCAAATGTTTTAGGTGGTGATAGAGGACCTTTTTCTAAAAAAAAATACAGTAAAACTTTTTCCTAAAATCAAATGCTAAGCAGATATCAGCACTTACTTGATTCTTTTATACTTCTGCATTTAAAAGACTTTAATAAAATGCTCTACCCAAAAACAAGTTCGAGTTTAATTTTGAACAGGGCCGTACTAGTTTTTTATAAAATTTATTGAAACTGAACCCCCACAACTCCGCCACTGGTTGCTTGTGGGACTTGAAATTTTCACCGACTGTGGTAACCTGTAAGGTGGTGCTGTATACCAAATTTGGTTCAAATATATCTACTGGTTGAGAAACGGTTAAACATTATCTTTAGTTTTTACGAAAATTTCAACACCCTGTATCTCTAAAATGAAGCGTTTTTGGACCCATGTTGATATGGAATATTCGCTTTATAATAAGTTTTTTTATCGACTGTTTGTCCTGCTACTAAAAAGTGGACCACCTTGTACAGGGTGGTCCAAATTCGAAGGGATTGCAGGGGTATCTCGGTTAATATTTAAGATAGAGAAACGGTTAAATTACCAAAAATGTGCAGTTTTTTAAGACAAACTCAGAACCGTTTTCAGAAATATTCTATCATTTCCAGTTTTTGAGTTATTGAGTAAAAAGTGTTTTATTGTCATATTAATAATATCTCCGTTATTGTTGTAAATATAGAAAATATTTATATAGATTATTTTTAGATATTTTTATGTTTAATTTGATTAAACTAAAAAAAAAAAAAATTTACCCCAGCCGTTAAAAAGTTATGAGACAAACTTACCTTAGATTTTTATTTTGAAAACTTACGTGTTAAATAAATGAGAAAATTTTGTTTTGCCTTTATGGCATTAACTTTAACTTTTACAAAACCTTTAGATATTGACTAAATTTGATTCTTATTATACGCAACTTTTTGTCATAATCTCATCATAGTTATTAATAATTTATTTGATAGACCCTGTGTATTCCAAACTGGCAAGAATTTGCACTTCTAAATAAAATTTACTTTACCCGTTGCTCTTGATTACGTTTTAATAATTTTTGTTTTATAGTTTTTAAATTTTATTACTAATTTGTTGTTTTATAGTAACTTACAAGAGTAATTATCTCAAAACTAATAATTGTTAATATGGAATAATCATTGTTATTTCGCATTACATACATTACCTTGGCGTTCTTCATAAACCGACACACATGGCGCAGTCATATACTCGCCACACGAGGTTTTTGTGGACAGCGCGCTTTTTTCTGTGAGATAACAACGTTGTTTAAACTATGCCATACATTTTAGTTCAGTGCGATTCCGCGTCGACCGCGAGTGCATTTTACCATGCAGCGTTAATTAATTAAGTTTATTTTGCATAAACTTTGCTCTAGTGTTAGTTAATGTAGTAATATTCAGTGCACCAATAGCAGATGGTTCCCTGCTTTATATACACAATTTCTTTTATTTGGTTTTTATGACCTCACCGCTAAAAAGGTAAAATCTGTTATAGATATGGCGTAATGTTTTTGGTAAAGCTCTGTTCCGTTTGCGCGTTATTTTATTTTGTAATCATACCTATACATTTTATAATAATACCTAAATACACGTACAGATAAATCTCAGAAAAGGGAATAGAATGAATAGTATTCCGGGCCAGGAAAAAAAAATTGTGTGAACAGTTTTTTTATGTTTCTGCGTTGTCTACTTTAAGCTTATTACACAAATTCTAGCAAAAGTCAAGAGCCTTTATATGTCCAACTCTTAAAAATGGGTGTCTTATCGTTATCCTGATGAAAAAACAAACTTTTTACTTGGTCAATGTTGCTTTTCCTCTCGAATTTTCCAGTACAGCTGGTCAAGTATGTATACCTTGTACAGGGTGGGCAAATTTCGATGTTTTAATCAGGGACTTAAAACGAAAAAAATTTTGTTCGTTTCTGTTCGGAACGAAAACGAAATATATCGTTTTCGTTCTTTTCGTTCTAACCGAAAAAATTCCTTTTTCGTTTTCGTGAACCGAAATAATACCGGTTAAAACCGGTTTTACAATATTTCTTGTCGTCAAAAAATCGAGGACTTTTATTTTTTTTTCAAGTCACTACAACCCTCTATAAATACAATAACAATATTTGCGTTTCCACTAAAATATAAACGAAGGCGATGGGTTTTGATGCTCACGGACATGAATTTGAATTAAATTAGATCCTGCTGTAATTATGTAAAAAGACAAAAGAATTAATTCAAGTGGATAGTTCACTAAATGTTTCCATGACTGTTATAAATTAAAAAAAGATATTAGAAAAAAAAACGTATATTAACTCTAAACGCAAATAAAACATACACATTAATAATATATAAAAAAAATTACTTGAAATATACTTTAACGTAATAGTTTGTACGTACTGCACAATAAACATTTTCACAATCCATTCAATCTTACTAGCAACACATCAGACCATAAATCTTCTTTTACATTAGTCCTTTTCGAAGTAAGAGTAAATTTTACTTTTACTCTATATTTTACTCTATAAACGCAAATAAAACATACTTATTAATAATATATATCCAATCAAGTGTACAGAGAATATCTGTACCGTTTCTTGTGTTACACGAAACTGCAAGTATAAACAATAAATTTCAAGTGAGATTTTTTACTGCCCGTGGAGTTTCCCCAGCATAGAAGGTGAATTCGCGTTTGTGTTTTGCAAATAAAATTTAAATAGTGATAAAACCGGTTTTGGAAAATATTTATTTCGTTTTCGTTTTTGAACGAAAAATAATAATTTCGTTTTCGTTTTCGTTTCTGTTCTTAAAAAAATTTCGGTTAATTTCGTTTAACGTTTTCGTTCCGTTCTCAGTCCCTGGTTTTAATAGGGAATCTCGGTAACTATAAGAGGCATCAAAAAACGAACCGCGCATCTTCGATCTCTTTTTTCGAAAAAAAGTTAATGGTGAAAACTAAAATTGGTTATCGTCTTTTGTTTTCGAGTAATCGCCGATAACTCGATTTTTCGACTTCGTTTTATGACGATATCTCACTTGTTTATGAAAATAAATAAAAATAATTTTGACGTTCTACAAGCACTTTTTTAAGAATGCAGTGGCGTAGACAATTTTTCAAAAAAAAATCTCAAAATTCGAGTTGTGACATAAAGTTGTATTTTTTTAAATAGAACCTATAGTTGGCTATGACTTATTTAAATTCCTTATTTTTTTGTGTTTGTGTGTGATATATTCAAGTTAAAAAACAAATTTAATGAATTTTGTTATCAAACATTTTGGGCTCCCTTATATTATTTTCGTTTTTGGTTCAAATTGAGTTGAATAATAGTTTTTTGCACTTTTAGTGTATCTATTATACTTTTAAAATTGTTATTGTTTTGTTTGCTTCAGGGAAGGCTAACTAAATAGTTTGTTATCGTGATTGAGTTTTTATATAGAATGTTAGTCGCGAGCTACATACCAAATTTTCAAATTTTTGAACGAACCGAGAAAAAAACGCTTTTACAGGGGTCCCGTTTTTGGACATATTTCTGTATCGTTTTACTCGCAAATAGGGTTGCCAACTGTTAAGTATAAAAAAAGAGAACATTTTTTTCAATAAATTTATTTTCTTTATAAACTTATTCGTATACACGTTTTTACGATAATTATATAAGATTGGTAACTTAAAAAGAAATTCTAATTGCACTTATTCGTATACACGTTTTTTACAATTGTAATATAAGATTGGTAACTTAAAAACAAATTCTAATTGCACATAAAAATTTAAAAATTAAATGTAGTCATTTTTTATTCATCATCCTCACTTTCGCCTTTTTTGTATTTATCCACACTACTAATTTCGTGTAGTATTTTATTATTTACTTTTATTTCATTATAAAAATCAATACACGAAATGTTCTTATACTACTAGACTAGATCAAAATTTCACATGCTTTTTACCTTTACACACAATAAAAATAGTGTTGTTAATTTACATTTCAAATTTAGAGAGGAACTTTATCTTTTGTGCATTATCAAATAATTGTTAATTAACAAACTTTAAAAAAGAAGACATTTACGTATATAAATAATAAAAAAAGAAAGAGAACTAAAATATTCTCTTAAAAAAGAGAACATGTTCTCTTTAAAAGAGATTGGCAACCCTACTCGCAAAGGATACGCACTTCGGAAACTAACCGAATTTTGATTTTTCCCCCACGGTTCTATGGCCAATCCAATCAAAAAAATCAATTTTAAACATCATTTCGGGCGACCGCAAAAAATGCTAAAAACAAAAGAAAGTGCACTTTTCACCCATTACTAGATGCGACAATCTTTTGGCTACATTTTAAGACTAAAAAGAAAAATGTTGAATGAAAAACGTAAAAGTAATTGAATATTTTGTGACACGAGATGTTTTTCGTTTTCAAACCAACTCCGAAAAAAATCGCATTCACAGGACTCTCGTTTTTCGTTTTTAAATAAAACCGTTTTAATTTTATCTAGGACGGTTTCATGGGCAACAAGCCAACGCGACCACAAAAATAACCATTTTTAAGCACCATTTTCGGACAGCCAGCCGTTGGATATACTAAGAACAAAAAAAAATGCAGTCGTCGTTTGTTCAAGAAAAATTATTCTCTTACTTAAAAACTTTTGAAATCGTGCAGTAATCGACCTGTTGGCTATAACTAGTCTACATGAATGTTTTTCAGAAAATTGTATGTGTTCTAATTAAAATATGCTTGAATCATTTTCCGTTTATCTCTTCCTGTTGATGTATCAATTGTAATGTAATTACATATTTTGATATGTCCTAACACTACCTACATGTGAAACAAAAATGAGCGTCTATGCTATTTCATAAACAACGCTTTAATAATTTCACTGTAGACTATGGTACCAACACTTAGGATTGCCTTTGCTACTTTTGACTTAAGCAAGAAGAATGGAAACAGTTATGTAACAGCAAATGTTCTTCACATTATAAAGCAATAGAACATATGCAACCATGCACAAGACACGATTTGTGGTTAGTTTAGTTGTCGAGTTGAAAGCACTACACTAAAACCCAGAGAGAATTATTCGAGTTATTCTCTAATTAATATAATTATCACTAACAATTTGCAAACAGCTGCATGTTGGTAAATTATATAAATGCAACAAAATGTTAGTATTAATTTACTTAATCTATTTAGAACATTTATTACGAGCACTCTACTACATAAATAATTCACACAGTATCGATAAATACAACAGAAGTTCAAAACTGTTTTGTTTGTATTTCGCGTTGATATATTTAAAATTAATGATATTGTTACGCAAATATTTTATCTAATTAATATTGTTTAAATTGATGTACTTAAGTTTATTAAATCCCGTTCAAAGGTATTATGCAAACTTAACAGTATTCAAACATCGTATGTTGTAAGTGCACAATAAGCAAATTCTGTTAAGTTCATTATGTACCATGCATTTCCCGTTAAAATATCATTTTGCTAACCCAAGGTATTTCGTGTAATAATCTTTTTTAACAAGGCAGTCATCGTTTGCTTCACAATCGAGATGGCCGCGATACCCTGGTTCAGTAATGTTCACTCAAAATCAATGTAATATTCTTCAAGTGCTTGTTTAAATGCTCATCATGTTTTTCAATTAAGAAATCTGCTCCTCAAGTAATTTGATTATTATTTTAGTAAATTTATCGATCCCCAGCTACGACCCCCAAAGTGCACGATGGCTTTAAGAATAATTCTTGAAGCTAACGTGACAATATTCTGAATTGCAAATCAACTGGTCATGTACGGTTTCTAAAGACACGATATTTCATCTACGTTTCAATTATTTTCCAAAGTTAGAATGTATCTAGAAGATCAAGCAATCTCGATTATTTTGGTTATTTTTGCGATTTCACCAGTGATGGATTATCGCACAGGCGCAAGCGCGCGCTTGGAGCCTTAGGATATCAGGAGACTCAAAAATAAAACTGTAAACAATTAAATTTGCACGCTCTGCTTTTTTATCAGGATACTGATTTACAAAAACTACACTAGTTAGAGACACCTAGCGACATTCTTCACATCATGGTGATGGATTTAGCCCGCCAAGTGCCAGCACTATTTAGAATCTGCAAATGTTCCAAGATACACTATGCTCAAGGTACAACAGTCTCCCCTAATATTGGTTTGGTGAATAAATGCAACCTGTTTTTTATTCTCTGTTATATTTAGCGGGAGAAAATGGCGCGGTACTTGATAGATCAGGGAATTCGCCAGATGTAAACGCGATTGAAAATATCTGGGGGTTTGTGTAAGCGGAAATATCCAAAATCGGTCCTTTGGCCAACCAAGCACTTAATGGAGGCTGTCATTAATGTGTGAAGCTATAATTCGGAAATTTAAAAAAAACATTGAACGGTGCATTGCAGGATTTAAGCACCACTGTTTGCTAAAGGGCGCATATTAAATACTAATTTTAATATTTTTTTACAAATATTTAAATAAAATTTATGTATAAAGATATTTAGTGTTAACTTCTAACTAGTGTTGCCACGAGACGAGACGAGACGAGATCAAGAATTGTCTCGTCTCGGCGGCAACACTACTTCTAACGACGTCAATGCATGTAAATATTTTAAATCCAAATCAATAGTTGAGCAGATTGAACAATCATGCTTAAAAAGCAAATCGTTGAATATCCTAAATGAGTTTAATAATTTGGCCAGGTCAAAGAGAGTAAAACCTAGAGACAGATTTCAATTATACAGGGTGAGTCATTAGTGGCGGATCGGTCGATTGTGGCTAAACGGTTTGAGATATAAAGTTGATTCAAACCGTATTCCATAGTTTTTTTCTTCCGAACACGATAAAAATATTTTGAAATATACAGGGTGAGTCACCTCTCTGGAACCAATAGCAACTTTTTTATTTCAAATACAACACCCCATTTTTTATTTAATATTCTTGACCGCCTTCATTTTTTATGCGGCCTTGTCACTAAAAAAAAAATATTTTAAAAACTTTTCAAGGTTTTAAGTCTTTATTTAAAAAAATCTCCTGAAGTCATTTTTCGAAGCACAGAGTTGTAATTTGGTAGGGACATGCAGAAAACATTGCTCTATTAGCTCGATACGAAAAAGTTTGAATCACGCATACAGGGTGTTCATAAATAGGTGGCAACTATCCTGATTTTCAAAAGCTCGTAATTCAATTTTTTCAAATGCAAACCCCTCTACTTTCTTATGTCATCGAATTCGTCTTTAAGAGAGCTTAATTTTTTGTTAAGTATGTCCTATATCCAAAACTCATCCTTTTCGAGATATTCGACATTTGTTTTTTCTAATCGTTATTAAAGCAAATAGGATGCCGTGGAAAAAAAACTTACTGTTCACTTCACTAACCTTGTCATTTATTTCTTGAATTATAGCATTTCCACAATTAAATTCACTTCACAAGAGCAAATTTGACATGGTTTATTCACCGTTTCGTGTATTTAATTACTAATAGTCTGCTTTCATTGCGACCCTAATTTATTTTTTAAATATTAATTATTCGTTTTTTTTAGTTGTCTATAGCAGGGGCGCGCAAACTTTTCTTGCCAGGCCCCCATTTTTTGTAGCATGTCAACTTGCGCCCCCAAATTTTTTTTTGCTTTGAAGTTGGCTGGCATTAATAATTTTTGACCAACCGATATGCAATATTACAGAAATACAACATTGTAAACAGAAAAAATATATGAAATATAAAAAAAACATTTTTTTTTCTTTTAAAATTATATCATGGCTGTTATTGCGCCCCCCAATTATTCGTCGCGCCTCCAAACCGGGCCGCGCCCCCTAATTTGCGCACCCATGGCTATGGTTCCGTATTTTTTAAAACTTATAACAAAGTGCTCTTAAGTTCTTAAGGTTGAATTTATAAAAAGTACCTCATCCACTTAAATGTCTTATTTTATACTATAAACTGTGCTATTTTATTTATTTTATCATTTTTAAGCTTTGTTAGAAAAATGAAAAACATATACAAGGAAATAGGGATATAACAATGTTTTCTTTGTCAGATAAAAACAAAAATTATGCCTCTATTCTCTGTCGACCATTGCCAGGTTCTTCGTAAAATTACAAGGTCGAACAGTATCGACGTTACATTTCGTTTAAACTTTCGTCCTTAAATTACCATTTTTTTTATCATCGTCCAAATTACTTCCTAATATTCAAATACACGAATGATTTGCCGCGGGAACCGAATGCGTTTAAAACGACGACTAAAAAGTCATTTGAAAAAAGGTGGTTGGGTGGAAACGCTTGCCTGAGGCGCCGTTTGGTGTGTAAAGGAGCTGCTTTCACTTCTCGGTTTTGAGGTAATACCTGAAAATTTTTACTTTGATGTGTTTACATACTTCACTTGTTATGTTAGGACGTTGTGTAGGTATCGGGCGGTCGATACACGATTTTAGCGTCGAAATGTTTCGTGTTTCGTTGCTCGAAGACGCCTTAAAATTAAATCAGTATGTTTTTGAAGTAAGTAAACAATATATATTCATATGATCAACACAATTTGCTTTGAAATTTTAGTCTTTTTCTCAAATTAAAAATATAATCCGAACTAGTTGTTTAAAGGGTAGTTCACACGGTGACACTAGCGTCGTCACACTAGGTGCCGTGGCATCAAATATCGTCGTCTGAACAGCCTGATGTTGCGATGCCACGATGTCATGACACCAGTGCCGCGATGTCGCGACACCGATATTGACAGTGCGGCATTTGACGTAAACCTACTACTTTTATATTTTGACTTAACAGACAATTAATATAAATTTGTTTGTCATCGATTTCCAATTTATCATGTCCTCAATAGATGTTCCAACGATTTTAGAGCATTATCAACAATATCCATGTTTATGGGACAAATCTATTGCGGAATATAGCGACTTCAAAATAAGTAGTTGCTCTACAACACTCGTTGCTGCAGTTACAAGAGCGGCCATTTTTATTTTGATGTCGCAACGCTCAAATATATCATTTTACGTGTGAACACCCAGTGCCTCGACTCCGAATGGCAAGCGATGTCGTGGCATTTGATGTCACGACGCTAGTCTAACAGTGTGTACTACCCTTAACTTTATTTCAAAAATAAATGGAACAACTGCCCTTTTCATCAAACAAATTAATTTTATTTGTTACCTAGCACAAAAAAAAATATAAAAAAGCTTATTATATTTACAGAACAGCGTGTGAAAAGTACTTCTATACTCTTTTAAAAAAGTGTATTTTAAGAAAACATTTAATAAATTTAACCATTTATTTTGGTGTGCAAAATGTTACTATGTTTTCTATGTCAGACATGTATAAAACGTCGAATTATTTAAAATTTTAACGGTATACTAAACAGCTCTAAGGTACCTACATCTAAACGCAACCCAAATGGAAAATTTAGCTTGTGAGAGGATTAAATGTTTTTTTTTGCGTCCGGCCAGAATACAGATGTTACCGGTAAATTTTTAGACTGGAAAATACGTCTTTACTGGTCTAAGCCAGAAAGTAATTAGTTGTCATGGTAATAACAACTCTTTACCGGCCTAGGTCGGAAAGTAGCTGGTTGCCATAGTGATGAGTTGTCAAACAAGCGTCATTATACCACCAAGCGAGTTTTCGCCTGTAGTTTGTTAAGTTATTGTTTAATTATGGATAGTGAAGATAGTGATTTGGGTGTCAGTGGCGGATGCAGAAAAAATATTGTATGTAAGATACCCGTAAAGTGTCTATACTGGACTCGTATCCTTTCAGGACTCGCCTACAGCTCTTTCCAAAACTGTCGATTCATCCAGTAAAGTACTTTCCAGTCTTGTTACGTAAATAAATAGTCCTTAGCATTTTGCTATCCATGATTCCTAAGGGTGTTTTTATTTTTTGGATTGTTTTAATATAATTGTCTGCTTCCTAAAAATATATTCATTGCTTGACCCAGTGATTCTCAACTTGTGGGGCGCGAAAAAAATTAAAAGGGGTTCAAGGAAAATTGGAAATCGTAAATTAAACTATTATTTAAACAACAAAGGCACAATAATATAAAATAAATACAGAAAATGATAGCAGTCACATATACGATAAGTTTTTATGAAGCCTAATAACTAGTGTTCCGAATTTTCAAGTATTCTTAAGTTTACAATTAGTAGTACAAGGTCTTAAGAAAATTAGACGTTAAAGATATACACATCAAGACCAAAAACGATTGATAAATAAAAACAAATAGTAGTTTGGCGGAACAAGAGGATTGGAAGGGGCGCAAATAAAATGGAAAAGAAGAACGCAATAAAATTTGATAAAGAAAAAGTGGGCGCAAATACAAAGAGGTTGAGAAACACTGGCTTATCCCTAACGCAGTATTGTTTGTGGTGTAAAAATGGTTAGATTTTTGTTAATATTGTTAAATATGGTTTTAGCAATATGGTTCGTTCAATGACTTGACTTTCTAAGTATGGTTTTAAATTTCTTTCAAATTTAAACTTTTGTTTTACATAAAATTTATAGAAAAATACACGTTTAAGTAATTTTTTCTGACATTATTAAAAAAAATTATTACACTTAAAATCACTGCGCACTTGTTATGTAAATAACTATTAATTTTCGCAATACAGACATGGCTGACACTTTTAAATTAAAATTATTGTTTAAGATTGATATTTATGTAATACCAATCAGATTTTATTACCTAACAGGAAACGTATATTTTGCTGAAAATGACAAATATTACTGATGGCCACCAAAAACATTATGTAAAACCCGATTTGTTTTGTATGGTAGTTTTATAAGATGCTTAGCTCAAAATAGGTTAAAATTTAAGCTTTATTTAACAGCAATATTATACTGCAACATCGTTGAAAATAATTGCTTATTAAGTTATGTATATGTTCAAAAATTTAATAAAATTGTGCAACGTAAAAAAAAATCAATTAACTAGCAGCTTAAATTGTATTTCAAAGCAGTAAAAAAAGCTAAGCTTACATTGAGTAGTATAACCTTTAAGGCCTCTACTCACCTACCAATTTGTCGGTACAACTGACCGACCATTCCGATAAATTGTTTAATGTGTAGTCTGTCACCCGACCGACCCGACAGTTGGACAAGTTGGAACGGTCGGGTGGCCAGACCATCCAACAAGCCAACCGCCCCACCACATTCCTCTAGATAAGGACTATTAAACCGAAAATTTTACGCTATTTATAAATGTGTTATCCACAAAATGGCATCAAGCCAAAATAATAAAAAAAAGTTAGACGTTTATGCTGTGTTGGTTGGACTGGTGGGGAGGTGTGTAGACAACACCCAACACGAAGTTCCCGACGGTCGGCTCCAACAAGTTGGGTAATGAGTAGAGGCATTTAGTTATTAAACAACAACTTTTTTTACCAGCAAAAATTGACCAATAAGGATAACAAAAACAATTATGCTAATATTTAAAACAGTTAAAATTATAAATTTGGCAGCTCTACTACAAATAAAGCAAAAAACGGTGTTATAACTTTTATCAACTGATAGTTACTTTTATTTTTGGTGAATCCAGAATTTTTGTTACAGATAATGTTTTTTTTTTAATACATCTTAAAAGTAGTTCATAAAGTAAAATACTCTTTCTGAACTTTACCCAAGATATTGCTTTTTTAGGTTAGTTTTGTACAAGTTGTTTTTTTTTTTATAAGTATGTTGTATATTTTAGTATCGACATGCAACCACTTCAAGTTATACTTTTTAAAAGCAATTTAATCATATAGTATTGCCATTCAGTCATGGAGTGCGCTTGGCGTTTATGTGGAAACTGCCAGGATTCACGCAAATGCCACATTTTCATAAAAACTTAACGCTCGATATAAAAATTGCAATAACCGTAGGTAAAAATATTTTGCACGGACGAAGTAGATATATTTTTAATTCCTTATAGTCCTACCGTGATTTGCTTAAATAGACTTTATATTTATCCCTTGTCAATAAGTCATTCCGATCCGGTTAAGGGTAATCATTTATTTGGCTTGGAAATGGTCGTTCAGAAATTTTTATTTTTATTTTTTATTTTTAAGCGGAATTGCAAGTAAATGTGGTTTAGGTAGATTTATCTGCAAGCTCGGAGCTAAAGTGGCAGTTGCAATATAACGAGGGAAATTTAAAAAGTAAAGAAGAAACGCAAATGTTCGCTGCATACTCATGCTGAAGGGATGAAGTAGAGAACTACCCTGTTATCCCGTTTAAAAAGCTAAAACAGGAATCCTGGGAATGGAATTCCGGAATATTAACTTTTACTGAAATATTAACAGCGTTGTTCTGTAATAATTGCGATAATCTTTTGGTGGAATTTCTGCTGGATACGCTGGTTTATTAGAGTCATCGACCGAAATGAATTTTCGCAACAGTATTTAAGAAAACATTTAAACTGTTATCGTGTTTCTGTCTGAAAGGGAAGTTTAACTAAAACAGTATCATGTTATGGATATAGCTGATAATGAACTGTTACATTTTCTTAAATCATCGATTAACATGGTTAATACTCGGAGATCGCAAACTACGTTGTATAACTTACTCATCACACATTATTCGGTTTAGCTAAATGTTTCAATTTATTTTCAAATAACGTGTTGGCTGTTCTGTTAACAGTTTAAAAAACAAATGTGCCTACTGTGGTCAATTACTAATTTTAAAGGTTGTGGCTATTTGCACCTACACTAGGTACGAATAATTGGCTATTTGCACCTTCAGTAGGTACGAATAATTGGCTATTTGCACCTACTGTATATCTATATAGGGGAGACCGGGGATAAAAGTAACATTTTTTTGTTTTTATTTAATTTCTTATAGATTATTACAAATTTTTTACATCCAAATTGGTTTAATGATAGATTGGACATTTGTCTTGCTTCCAAGATATTTATTTCGTGTGTTTCGTAAAGCAACTGTTAGAAAAAAAATTGTTTCTTTAGTAAGACAGCTGTTACTTTCAACCTCAACGTTGGGGCTAAAAGTAACAATGATTGGGGTAAGTTGTAACGGGAAAATAATTTACACAGCTCATAAGTAGTGGGTAAATATATTAGTATTCATCAACAAAATTAATATTTTATTCAAAAATACACATTAGCAAAATGAAAAAATTAAAAAATATATCTTTGGTACAATACAAAATGATAAGTGAACAAACAGTATGGCATACCAGGTAAGGGCGGTCCCAAATTATTAAATTTATACTGGATCATAATAACTGTTTGTTTTATTTTTAAAAAATCTAACCGCCCTTAAACTGACCGTCATTCATTAAATCAGTAAAAGAGGGTCAGGTTAAGTTGGGTTGGTTAAAGCTTTGTTTATATTAAGTTATAAATATTAAGGTAATAGAATAAAAACAATGGCGGCTGGTAGGAAAACTAATAGTACCAGATCTTACCAATTTACATAGGTTTTATAATTTAAAATGCTTTTTAAGAAATGATTTAGCTTTACATACATTTCCATCATTAAACCGATATTATATACTGAGTTTTATAATTTAATAATTTGGGACTGCAGTTACCAGGTTTGCCAAGATTATAAGTACCTACATATTTAAAAATGTGAATCAAAAAGATACAACAAACTGGAAATTATTCCGACAACTCTTGTATATTCTCATCTACGAAGAAAGCCACCAATTATGTGCTAAGAGTGAACATTTGCAAGTGAAAACATTAATTGGGGTTGGTTGTAACACTTTGTTACTTTTGACCCCAAGTGTACACAAAAAAAATTTCAGGGAATCCACAATTAACCACGATTCTAACGTCAAATTGTATTGCATCCACCAATAGCCAACTAAATTTAGAACAAAATAATATAGGTACTTTTTTGTTCCTATTTTAGATATCGCCTAAAAGTTACTCGACGGATGAGACAACGCAGTAACTTTTAGGCGGAAAATAGTGACTCTGGCTGGCAAAAAGTTAACCTCTATGACAGATGAAAACTAGCAATGTAGGTAGGGAGCTGGATGTAACATTGCAAAAGCGTTTAGGGCGATATAAAACAAAAATTAAAGAAACTATAGGCACTGTTACAACCTACCCGTGTTACTTTTATCCCCGGTCTCTCCTGCCGGATGTAACTAAGGCCTGGTACACCTTCTTTTTTTCTTTAGTTTTAATTGTACATAAATAAACTTTTAGACGTATGATATGTGTAAATAACCGGAATATTTGAACAAATGTACACTATCATTTCACTTTCGGTTTCGCCGGAAATTGCCCTAACTTTGTTATTTCAAATTGAACACCCTATATATATATTTACATTTTTAGAAAGAGGAGGCATTTATGAATTCAACTGCACTGGTTTGGTTACTTTTTTATTTTTATTTATTCATAAGTCCCTCTACCGTGTAGGACTTTGGTTAATTTAAATAAGCTTAAATAATTTTTGAACAATAATTTATTTTTTACTAAGTGAGCCTGCATACATTGAATTTTATTTTGTCAACAAGTGTCCAACAAATGTTTTTGTAAATTTTAATTGCCATTTAGGTTACTTTAATCGGCTTTGAAGATTGCAAATCGGTTTTTTGACAAATGCAAATGCAGTAGTACATGCACTTATTTAAGAGTATTTCCTGACGAATTTAACAATACCAATAACTTATATTTATGTTGGATTGCTGTTTCACAGACTTAAAATGTTATAAAAACTTGTTACATATCCTATTAATCGCAGTACACTGTGCCCAAGTGCAACAAAACAAATTATAGTTGTAACTAATATAGTTATTTAATAAAAAAATTTAGTGATAATTTGTTGCACAGTATACTACGATTAATAGAATATCTAAATAAGTTTTTATAATATTTTAAGTTTTGAAGCAGGCAGCCTTTCCACACAAATATATGTTATTGGTCAAAAGTAGTCTGCAACCTTCAAAACTGATTAAAGTAACCTAAATGTTAATTAAAATGTACGAAAAACCTTTTTCGGACACTTGCTGACATAGGTAATAAAATTCAATTTATGCAGGTAACGGCAAATAAATATTTGTCCAAAAAATATTTGAGGTTATTAAAAGTAATCAAAATGATTCAGTTGTATTCAAAGTTGCCTCCTCTTTCCAAAAATATAAAATATACAGGGTGTTCTATTTGAAATAACAAAGTTAGGGTAATTTCCGACGAAACCGGAATTGAAATAATAGTGTACATGTGTTCATATAACCCAGTATTTACACCTATCATCTGTATAAAAGTTTATTTATGAAAAATTAAAACTAAAGTAAAAAAGGGGGTGTGCAGAACTCAGTTACAAGCGGTATATGCCTATACATACAGTAGGTGCAAATAGCCAATTATTCGTATCTACCTACAGTAGGTGCAAATAGCCAATTATTCGTATCTACCTACAGTAGGTGCAAATAGCCAATTATTTGTATCTACCTACAGTAGGTGCAAATAGCCAATTATTCGTACCTACTGTAGGTGCAAATAGCCAATTATTCGTACCTAATGTAGGTGCAAATAGCCACAACCAATTTTAAAATATACAGGATGGTACACTTTTTAGTAGCAGGACTTTAACAGTTGATAGAAAAACTTATTTTAACGCGAATATTCCATATCAACATGGGCCCATTTTAAAGATACAGGGTGTTGAAATTTTTGAAAAAATAACGATAATGTTTAAACGTTTCTCAACCAGTAGATATAATTAAACCAAATTTGGTATACAGCACCACCTTACAGGTTACCACAATCGCTGAAAATTTCAAGTACCACAAGCAACCAGTGGCGGAGTTGTGGGGGTTCAGTTTCAAAAAATGTTATAAAAAACTAGTACGGATCTGTTTAAAATCAAACTCGAACACGTTTGTGGGTAGAAAATTTTATTCTAAACAAAAAGTGTGTTTTGAGTTTTCTTCGTATCTGCCACCGTTTGGCGCGTAATTTGTTTTATTTTACTATTTTCGCGAAAAATTTGTTCCCAAGTTCGATCTAAAAATATCGCGAAAAGCAGAAAATTGCAACTTGCAGAGTAAATGCTCATTAATCGTTGATTTAGCGGAACTTCTTCCCTCATTATTAGTATGTTCTATTATTAAAAACTGATAAAGTCGCTAATTACTTCTTTATTACGAATATTAGCTATACAGGGTGTCCCAATTATACACCGCCAAAAAGTAGGTGTATATTCCTGAGTGAAAATGATGACCATTTGTCAAATATTTTATTATCCGAAAATGCTTTCTTTCAAAGTTAGAAACCTCCAAAGTTGCAAGAAAAAAAAATCAAAAAATTGAATACGTCCTAGCCGTTTAAGCTAGAGCTATCAAACTTGGTCGAAATGTTTAGGTGTTTCCCATTGACTTTGTGGAATGATTAGAAAGAAAACACGTAATTGGAAGTATGATTTATAGTCAGGTCATAAAATTGAAAATGTCATTCGTCCATAAGAAAGTACGACTTAAGAGGAAAAAATTCGTCCCTCTTTGTTTTTTGCTGTAAACGTAGCCGTTTTCGAGAAAATTTGCACTAAAGTTGCATCGACAAACTCTGTTATACACCTCAAATATTTGTTTTACCAAACTTAGTTGGCTAATGTCATGCTTGAAAAAAAATCTGAAGATGGTAAGCGGATGACCTGACTATAAATCAGCTGATCAATATTGTTTAAAATAAAATGAGGAAAGTTATATCGTACTAGTCAATAAATTATCCTGAAAACATAAATATTACCCCATATGCATACGTCACTAGAAGACACACCCCTTGCAGGACGAGTTCACTGCTTAGTATTCATCCTGCAATGCTGCAATCAGTGTTAGATATAATTTTCAGTACTTATAGGTATGTCGAATTTTCACTTAAAATTTTTAAACCGTGACAAAAGCCTTTTTCGTATATAAAGTATAAGTTTGAAACTGTATATTGTTTTATTTGAAAACTGTGATAACCACACATTATATCTGACGTCAGCTATAGAATTCCACGTCCTGACTTTGGCAGTTAAGTTAAATTTATTGGTTTCTTCAGGGACGTATGTACGTGTACTTGAATAACAACTTATTTAAGTACCCCGTTTGTTTTATTGTTAGAAGGTTTTTAAAACATTCAGTGGGTAATTTTGTAGTACCATCTTAATGTTAAAGAAGTTAGAAAAGCTGCCAATGTCGATACAAAAAAAGTTCAGTGTATGAATTTAATGTCGGAGTATCTTTCCTCAGCTGTAAAATTTTTGTTTTTTTTTTAACACCTTTGTTTAGTAAAACAAAACTAAATTTAGCATGCCGTTAAAGTTTTCATTTTTGTTAAATATTTTTCATGGCCACTTTTTACAAGGATTCAAAATCCAAAAATATTTTCCATGCGACGTTTCGCTTTTTTTAAACCATCATCAGGTAAATGTTTTCTTATGGAGGCTATATCTGATTTTAACGCCAATTTGTAGAGCATTTTATTCTGAATTCGACAACGTATAACACTTGACACTTTTTTGAAACAATTTTTGTTAAAAAGGGACAAAAGACAAATATTTACCATGCCGATTAGCAATTTTTCAAAATTAAATATTTGTTTTTACCATTTTTAACAAAAATTGTTTCAAAAAGTGTCATGTGTTCTATTATACATTGCCAAATTCAGAATAAGATGCTCTACAAATTGGCGTTAAAATCAGATGTAGCGTCCATAAGAAAAAATTGAGCTGATGATGGTTTAAAAAAAGCAAAACGTTGTATGGAAAATATTATTGGGGATTTTGATTCCTTGTAAAAAGTTTTTACAGAAATGAAATTCGACATCAAATGAAAAAGTTACGGGCAAAAATAAAAATCCACTTTTTTACTTTTTCCTCTATATCTCAAAAACTAAAAAAGCTAGATAAGTTTTGTTTGCGTCAAATTATTAAGCGCCTGAATATACAACTTTGCCCTAATTTAAAAAGTCGTAACTCTTGCCGTTTACGAGAGCCCCATAGTGGTCCTTAAAAAACGAGAACCCTGCATTTGTGTTTTTGTGTTTAAAATCACGGAATGTTTTTACTGGCAAATTTTTTTGTCTTAATCTTGTATTAAACGAAAAAGTAATTAATGTGGTTGTATTTCGATTAATAATTTTTTCGTTACCAATATGGGAGCTCAGGAAACTGTTTTTTTTTTTACAAAAACATAAGGTGTTCAAGGAGATATGGTTACTTGGTGCCATAATTTGCTTTTCATGATACTTTCCCAACTTAAATTGAGTGCCTGGTCCGTTTTAATAGAGTTAGGCATAGAACTTAAACTAATTCTGAAGTTGGAAGTATAAATTGCTTTCCAGTTGAATGGCATCATAAATTTCCCATCTACGTCAATAGGTTCCGTATAACGTACAAGTAGTAACGTCGATTTCATAAATATCGATCGTATTCCTAGACAAGGACATCAAAAAATTCACAGTAACATGTTTTATTGGAGTCGGGCCAAAAGTATTCATAAATAAATTTCCTGCAGTGCACCATCCACTTCCTGCTAAATTTACGACATGCACGGGATCTAAAGTGGGCTTGGGAGGGAATCGCTCGACAACCCTAGACTGCGATACTATCAACACACGTGTTCGTCGTAGCAAGGACAATGTTATCAACGCAGGATAATACCGTTGGCTCGTAACTCTCCCGAACTGACGCGTGACTTTGTTCCAACTGTCGTGATAGGACGTCTTTGCCTTTAAACACATTGTTAGCTATAACTGCTCCTTCTTTGACGAATATCACGCTAAGGCAGCTAATTTTTCTAACCAGACGCGAACTTCATCTAAACTAGTAAGATTGCGCCGTATTAATTGGTTTTCTGCCGGTCTGGTAACCCCAGCCCTCCAAATAAAAGCAAAGCCGACTTAACGTCTCGATCTACTTCGTCGTAAATAGAAACATATTTTGATACGAAACGAAATTGACGGTGTTGCCACTAAAACTTTTGCCTTGCGCTCATTCATATTGCAAAATAAAGTTATGTTTACAACATTGTTTATTAAACTGAATACATCCATTTGTTTACTTTTGTGAAAAACTACTTAAGTTATTCTTATTTCATGCCAGTTTAAATCAAGTATTTACTGTTTATTCAAAAATTTCATCATGTTGACATATTGTGAAAATTTAATACTTAATTTTAAGTAAAATATACCATGCAAGTATAATTTAAACTCACATAATAATCAGTAAAATAAAAAAACGTTGCTCCTGAAAAATTGCACTTTTTGACTTAAGTGCTTTTTCCCGCTGACCACAGAATAATTTGCGCAAGCTTCATTTAAAAATTACTATACAGAGTGTTTTTTACGATTGGTCAAACTCGTGAAACTTTAAACATCGATAACTCATTTTTCTTAAATACAATACGCTATTTGTTTTCACATAGTCTTGTAGAAAAATTTGATTGTCATTCAAAAACAGTAATCATGTTTTACATATAATAAATATAATAACTTTCTTGTTTTTATCCTTCAATTGTTTTAAAATTACCACTATCCACCTTCATAGGCTACTTACTCGAAAATATTACGTTGCTCGAATAATTTACAATAAAATCGCGAAATCTCGTCAAATATAACTTTTAGGTATAAAATATGATTAATGTTTTTAAAAGACAATAAAACTTTCTACAAGATTATGTAAAAACAATTAGGGCGTGGTATTTAAGAAAATTGAGTTTCACAAGTTTGATCGAGTGTAAAAAACACCCTGTATAATATTTTTTAAATGTAGCTAGCGCAAATTGTTAATTAATCTATTGTCAATCTAATTTTTAAACGAAAATCTACCTCTTTAAATAACTTTAATTTTTTTAAAAAAACTGAAAGTGCTGTATCGCTCAAAATTTTCATAAAAATGTAAATTTTATGAAAACGGCTGACATTGATCCATATAACCTTTTACATTTCTTAAAGGAAATTTAAAGGAAATCCAAAATTGAAAAATATACAGGGTATTCTATTTACAATTTCAAAGTTTGAGTCCGTTTCCGGTTGAACCGGAAGTCGTATTGCGACCTTAATATTTTCATCGAATCCGAAAAATACCATACCGCTCAAATACAAAATGTTATTGTTAATCTGCAATAGTATTCTAGATATTTGTCTGCTTCCATACTTTTTTTTGCGCATGGCTTGCTTAACTACCCGCCAGTGAACAAAATAAAATTCCAAATAAATTTGAATATTTTAAATAGTAGGGGAGACCGGGGATAAAAGTAACATTTTTTTGTTTTTATTTAATTTCTCATAGAGTATTACAAATTTTTTACATCCAAATTGGTTTAATGATAGATTGGACATTTGTCTTGCTTCCAAGATATTTATTTCGTGCGTTTCGTAAAGCAACTGTTAAAAAAAAATTTTTCTTTAGTAAGACAGCTGTTACTTTTAACCTCAACGTTGGGGCTAAAAGTAACAATGATTGGGGTAAGTTGTAACGGCAAAATAATTTACACAGCTCATAAGTAGTGGGTAAATATATTAGTATTCATCAACAAAATTAATATTTTATTCAAAAATACACATTAGCAAAATGAAAAAATAAAAAAAAATATCTTTGGTACAATACAAAATGATAAGTGAACAGTATGGCATACCAGGTAAGGGCGGTCCCAAATTATTTAATTTATATTGGATCATAATAACTGTTTGTTTTATTTTTTAAAAAATCTAACCGCCCTTAAACTGACCGTCATTCATTAAATCAGTAAAAGAGGGTCAGGTTAAGTTGGGTTGGTTAAAGCTTGGTTTATATTAAGTTATAAATATTAAGGTAATAGAATAAAAACAATGGTGGCTGGTAGGAAAACCAAAAGTACCAGATCTTACCAATTTACATAGGTTTTATAATTTAAAATGCTTTTTAAGAAATGATTTAGCTTTACATACATTTCCATCATTAAACCGATATTATATACTGAGTTTTATAATTTAATAATTTGGTACTGCAGTTACCAGGTTTGCCAAGATTATAAGTACCTACATATTTAAAAATGTGAATCAAAAAGATACAACAAACTGGAAAATTATTCCGACAACTCTTGTATATTCTCATCTACGAAGAAAGCCACCAATTATGTGCTAAGAGTGAACATTTGCAAGTGAAAACATTAATTGGGGTTGGTTGTAACACTTTGTTACTTTTGACCCCAAGTGTACACCAAAAAAAATTCAGGGAATCCACAATTAACTACGATTCTAACGTCAAATTGTATTGCATCCACCAAAAGCCAACTAAATTTAGAACAAAATAATATAGGTACTTTTTTGTTCCTATTTTAGAGATCGCCTAAAAGTTACTCGACGGATGAGACAACGCAGTAACTTTTAGGCGGAAAATAGTGACTCTGGCTGGCAAAAAGTTAACCTCTATGACAGATGAAAACTAGCAATGTAGGTAAGGAGCTGGATGTAACTTAACATTGCAAAAGCGTTTAGGGCGATATAAATCAAAAATTAAAGAAACTATAGGCACTGTTACAACCTACCTGTGTTACTTTTATCCCCGGTCTCCCCTACTGTTTTTTTCGTCCAAAATTCTTACTCGCCGCCAAATTTTCTTAGATTCTCTTCCTTCTTTATGTTTTGACTGCCTCTTTTTTTATTAAATGACCCCAAATGCTTCTGAACCCACTATCGTTTCCCCCCAGAAGGCTGCAGCGCCCACTGGGGGGGCGGTACCGCCCACTTTGGAAACCTATGCACTAGTTGCACCCTTTATTTAAATTTTGCGTTATTGCACTCGTCTTGGAAACGAAATAACGCATAATTCTGTGAACGCCTGCAGTTAAAAATTTAACGTTAAAAGCAGTACCGACAATGTTTAAATAAACCTAAAATGGACAAATATATTTGTTATAAAAAACAATTATTGTGGTAGTTTATGAAAGAAATCTCCTCAAAACGGCTTTGCTGTTTATATACCAACTCTATTTCATGTTGGAACATTTCAAATCGGATTAACATGCATTGTGCAATTGATTCTGTTATCCTTTAATGCTTTAAACAATAGATTTAGTTTTAAAGGCACAGTACAGTACAAAATTTTTGGATATTGTGCATCGTCGAAACCATTTTAAATAGATATTTTGTTAAAATAGTTTGTCGGAATTAATCAATATATTTAGACTGATACAAATCAGGGTATCTTACTCGTTAAGAGCTAGACTATCTGATGAAGCTTGGCAAACGTGCTATATTTTATAGTCATGAATAATATGAAAATAAATTTTAGATACCTGTTTTTATAAAAAGTGAAAACACGTAATACAACGAAATTTTAAAGTATCTATATATTGCGGAAAACTTTGCAGATGTATTTGTAATTTATTACGTTGTATTTTTCAAAATCTACTTAATTTGCTGGCAAAACTTTTATAGTACAAATATATTTTTCGTAAATGTCCTATTTAAACGACAACGAACAGTTTAGAAGTTTATATTCTAGAAACCAGTTCAAGGCTCGACATTAACCCAAAAACTCAATTGTAGATCTGATAAGACAAAATAAAAGAAATATTTGATTTGTCATTTTCGTTTGCGAATTCCTAATGATTATTTGCATGTTATTGTTGGACAGAAACAATAAAAATCAACGCGGCTGCACGAACGTCAATCGAATTCAGATAAACAATACTATTTTTATTTGGTTGCCTTAAAACGAACAATTCTTTGCTCATAAATTTTCAGACCATTTGTGTTCAGAATTTATGTGATTTTTATATTACTTCAAGTATGTTTGTTCAACTCAGTGTAGCTAGTCGTTCAATTATTAAAGAAAAAGACAGATCAATTTTATATTTACGATTGGGTAATAATAAAACTTGGCTATGTGTTATTATTAAACTTTTCACTGCTTATTTCCGTGTAATAAAAATAAAATAAACGACAGATGAGCATCTGCAGAAACAAGCTTCTGTTTCTGTTCGTAGCTATTTGTATATATTGTGGATTTGCACAGAAATAGTTCAACAGATGTTTAAGATTAGCATGTTCACAAGAAGGACAATCAATTTGTTAAGCTTATTATGTATTTATTAAAAAAAAGATTACAGTAGGTTATTTCCAGCAAGGATATGTATCATGCGATGAACGATCAGTGTACCCGCAGTACCGATATCGCTTTCCAACAGCGTCTCGAACGATTAGTCGGCTGTTGCAGCCGCTATTGGATAATATCATGAACTACTTTGTTGACGGTGAAAACAATACATGAACGAAGACAAGAACTATCGCTGGATTTTTACACGCAAGCGCTGTTCACAACTAACGTGGCCTCTGCTAGCTATGCATTGCCGTCTCAATCACATGTTAGTACTGCTTCTTTCAAGATGTTCACACTTATGACTTTGTGACGGTTAAATTTTTTATGAATCCGATAAACAAAACTGTCATTTATAGTTAGGCACCGTAAAGCGGGGTGAGAATGTTACACATTTCGGAGTTTTTTTGTTGTGGCACCAAGAGTAATTATTTTAGAGTAATGAAATACAGAATTTCAATTCCGGTGCTTAAATAATTATTATCTTCAAAAGGAAGGGGGTGGTAGAAATTTTTGTCTTCACATTCTCACCCCATTAGGTGGGGTGAAAATGTGACGATTAATTTAATGCATTATCCTGGCTATGGAACTGCTCCTGTAAGATTTTCGCCCCACCTACATTGCGTTCAGCATATTAGAATTGCTGTCATCGCAAATTCGGTCTAGAAGCTCAGTTTTTATATTATAATAATTGGAAATTTTAATAACAAGACAAGCTCAGTTATATAAACATTTTGTTTAAATATTAAAGAATATAAAGAAGATTAGAAACAAATAAAAAAACATCATTAATGTCAATAAAGAAATTTTTTGCCCCTATTTTTTTGGGCAGAAGTTTTTTTTTAATTATGCGTGTTTTTGGGTACCACCATTCATCCTCAACAGTTGGCCACTTCCAAAATTTGCCAATTTTAAACAAAACACTGATCTGATATTTTCCATCGTCTATAGCGGTCACTTGTCAAAGATAAAATGTTTTCGCATATTTTACTTGAATATAGTCTCCTATAAAGTAAAGATTGGTACCTACTTCTCGATGGTCGATTGAAGGGACTCTATTTTTTTTGTCGATAGCTTCGATTGCCGCATTTAATTGGCGCTCAAATTCTTGTAGACTACCACCTTTTGTTTGACGTACTTTTTTACCATCATTCGAAACGACGAATTTTTGCTGTAAAACAACATAAAAAATCTGAAGTCACATTCTCACCCCATCAACCTCATTTTTTTGAAAACATTTCATCGAGAACCCAAACTAAAAGTAATATTGTCGCGGTTTATTATGATTCAGGCCAAAATGCACAGTCGGCGCTAAACTCCCAGCGTTTTTTTATGAAGACCGAAGTTCGAGATCTTCGTCCAAAATACAGGAGATCCGCCGGGGGCAGCTAACTGGAGGTGGCCCATTTCTCTGAAAAGGAAAAACAGTTGGACAGTCTAGTTCCACGAAATAAGTTTTAACGCATTAAAAGTTCTTAGCAACAGTTTTAAAACAATCGCTGTAAAGTCCAATCTCACTAATAAAGTCCTCTTACACTCCAAACACAATAGCAAGTACATACTCAGCTCATTCGACCGAGCTTAGCACTCTTGGGGGTTTATTACGGGTCCAATTCTGCGCTCCAATGTGACCGTACCCCAACATGCGCCCAACGTTGACGCGTTTTAACAATAATTTTAAAAGTACAGCGTGACAATATCAACAATACTCGAGAGTATGATCATGATGAAAATTATGAAAAACACAAAATACCCTTACCTTAGCCTTGGGATTTAATTTGCAGGTGCACCAATACAACACAAACACGATAGGAGTAAAACGCGAGAACAGCTAACTACAACAAAATTCCTTCCCCACCGAAGAACACGTGATTTAAAAAAAAATTATATAGAAGTGCCAACTCTGCGATCTCATAAACATAATTTTCTAGCTGCGATATAATAACTTTTACTAATCTCCGACTAGAAACGATTGAAGCAAAAATTTTGCTTTGTCACATTCTCATCCCGTCAGTTACATTCTCACCGCGTCAGTTACATTCTCACCGCGTCAATTACATTCTCATCCCGTTATGCGTTCCGGCAGCGGCTAATACATGTATTAGTGTAGTAGTCCATAGTTGGTACAAAATGCACTACTCGAACTAACCTAATATTCTTGTTTTGATCATATAGGAGTAAACAAAAACATCGCATTCTTGTACAGTTATTTATCGAACGTACCTGGTATGCTAGTTATATTTTGTGTGATAATGTTTGTCTTTTTGTTTCAGCTGCAGGAAGCCACACCACCTTTTTACCTCGTGCATCGTTCTTGGGTTTATGCTGCTTCGTTGTTCTCGTCCTAAGCTTAAGGTAACTGTCCTAATACTCCTAATGACAAAATGTTTTGTGAAAGCCAAAGAGACACCAACGAGTGAGTGATTTCTGAATTTTTAAATGTACATTCCGTTATTGTGAAATATTTTTTTCACATATTTAGTTAAGGTAAAAGTCATCGTTATAATGTTGTGAAAATTAGGCAAAGTTCAGATACTATTGTACATTGTATATTCTAGAAAAGTTAATTTTTAATTATGTCATTAAAATATTTTATTTACACAGTAAGAAAATTGATAATGTTTGGAAGTTTGTTTTTTTTACTTAATCATTGTGTCGTCTTGCTTTATAATTAAATTATGTGGTTTCGTATGGCACTAATGTAATTTTAATTTTGTGTTGAACGCTTTTTTCTATTTAGAAATTCTAGAATATGTATATATCAGAAAAAAATCTCAATTAACGGCTCGTAGAAGTGTAAGCTAAAGCAACCAAATTATTTTATTCGAAAGGATACTTTGAATTTCGCACGAGCTTTTTTTTATTCGTTTTGTCTCATTTATTCCACTCGATGAGGCATTTCAGCTGGCGTCACGTCCCGAAAACTTGTTCATTCTAATGTGATATTACAGAATCTGTAAGCACTTATATTCAAATTTCGTACCAATTCCTTTAATGCTAATTGCCGTGTTCCAGGATTAATTTGGCTTAAAACATAATTCTCTTTTTCTCAACCTAAAGCTGCTTTAAGGTTTAATAATTTTTAATCTTGTTTTAAACGGCTCAAGTACTTTCAACTTGAAATAAATATTTCATTGTACAACAGCTTCAGAACTACTAAAGACATACAAAAATCGCATTTATTACCCTATCTTGCGACCATGGGCGTCCACAGGGGAGGGCAAACGGGGCACTTGCCCCTCCCTCGAACCGAGTACTCCATTAATGACGAAATGGAAAGAGTCAAGTTAAAAGTTCGTTAATATTTTACTGCAATCCTTTGCAAGCTTTGTCTCCCCCTGGATAATTTTCTGGGGACGCCCATGCTTGCGGCGGTGCCTTTTGTTTTATTCATTTTATTATTGGGCGTTATTTGGACGCACTATATTTTCTATCCAATTTATTGCTTTTAAAATAATTTTAAAACAGTCCTACTTTAGATACAGAATAAGTTTCACAATTTAAATAAAATACGCAGTGGCAGTAATAATATCATCTCAGAGTAGTTGTTAATGAAATTAATAACAGATTTAGATAGGGTTTCAACTTTGAACAGTATCAATGTCAGCTTTAAAGTTCATTAGACCGCTTTAACTTAACTTTCCCGGTCAAGTTTGATATACTAAAGTTGATCACGTCTTGCATGCGAATTGATGCAGCTACATGGTAATAACAAACACAGTGATTCAGTCATGGCTAGAACTTGAAAATAAATTAATAGAGCTCTTGCATAAAGTTTGCTCTAATTTGCATTTCATTGACTACGTAATTGGAATGAAACATATTAAAGTGGTTTCGTCATTTATAAACAGAAACTTAATATGGGAAACAAGACTTTCTACATGTTATTAATTTAAATTTAACTTACTAAACGTATCACTGAATTTAAATGTTGTAGTAACTACATTACATACGTTTTTTTAAAGAATTTGTCACTTTTATCAGAACTGCTTGTTTTTAAATTAATAATCGCAGCTCACAGCGCGACATAATTTCTCTATTTTTCATGATAGTCTACTAGACCTGTCATGCTGGAACACTATTACACATAAACCCCATTCAAGAAAATTCATTTATATGGATTTATTTCCTTTTTATTTTTATTCATAGCACTTATTCTACTTGTTATGTAAGTAGCATCGCTATGTCCATCAAATAACGACAAAATTCAAGTATTTATTTCTACCGCACACATCTACGAGGTCTGTTCAAAAAATAACCGAACTATGTAAAACAATTATTTTATAGTATTTACAACTTATCTCCTTCAAAGTACTCTCCTTCCCTAGAGATACACTTATTTCAGCGGTGTTTCCACTTTGCCATACGGTCCTGGAATGCTTCCTTGGGTCTCGCCTTCAATTCCCATACCGAATTCTCATTAATGTCGTCAATAGTGTCAAAACGACGTCCTTTGAGCACCGATTTTAATTTGGGGAATAAAAAGAGTCACACGGGGCAAGGTCAGGTGGGTAGGGAGGCTGGGGGAGGACAGCCATTTGATTTTTTTGTACAAAATTCACGAATTGACAAGGCTGAGTGGACAGACACGTTGTCGTGGTGGAGGAATTACGAATTGTCGCGCCACAACGCTGGTCTCTCCTTGCGATTTTTTTCCCACAACCTTGTCAAGACACCTTCGTAGTAATAGCGGTTGGTTGTTTGCCCTTGGGGCAAAAATTCAAAATGCACAACGTCATCAAAATCGAAAAAAACTGTGAGGATCATTTTTACATTCGAGCGAGACTGTCGTGCTTTTTTTTGGCATGGAGAACCAGGCCCGACCCACTGTGTTGATTGGACTTTTCTTTCAATGTCGTAGCCGTAAATCCAACATTCACCACCTGTGATGATCCTTGGCATGTATGTGTCATCATCTTGTTGAAGGAGATTCTGGCAAACAGTCACTCGGTGTTCCTTCTGCTCGGCTGTCATCAAACGAGGAACAAATTTTGCTGCAATCCGATGCATGTTTAATTTTTTGATCAAAATCTTATAACATGATCCAATCGAGATTCTAACCTGTTTAGCAAGTCCTTTGACAGTCAAACGACGATTCGCGCACCAGATCTTTGATTTTCTGAGTGTTAGTGTCATTACTTGACGTCGAAAGCGTTTCTGGTCGAGGATCGTCTTGAACTGACTCACAACCACTTTTGAATCGTGTAAATCGTTCATAACACTGCGTACGACTAAGAGCATTCAAAAGTTTGAAGGTTTCCGTAAAAATTTTTCTAAGTTTCACACAAAATTTCACGTTGCTACGTTGTTCCTGTAACTTGAACATTGCGAAAATCGGCACGACCACTTAAACAGCAATATGACGAAAACTAAACAAGATATAAACAAAGAAAAAAAGATGTAACTCGGGAGGTTACAACGAATGTAGCGCCGCCAACCGGACGTCGCTAGGACTATCAATTGCCGTGCAATATCAAAAGCTCGGTTATTTTTTGAACAGACCTCGTATCTCTATGGGCACTCTGTTTAGATTAGTAGAGGGTCACGATCGCTACAGGTTAGTTTAAGCGTTTTCTATGTGTGTTAGGCAGAGTGGCAATAATTACAATAAAGATGTGTGCGTTGACAACGACTTAAACTTTGTCTAATAAGAAGGGACGCTAAAATAGTAAATTACTTATAGAATGAGCAGATTAACTATACATATAACCCAATAAATCATATGCAAGAATCGGTCAAATTGCTTATCGGTGCATCCCTACAATAAACATAATTCCTTAGAAAACAATTGGGAAGCGGATTTCTATTTGAAGGTTATTTTTGTTAGTTTCCGTAGGAACTTCCTTATTCTCTACTTAGTAGCTAAAAATATTTGCTTCTTTTAAGAAGATTGTTATAAAGTATTACCAAAAACGAGGTAAAAAGATAAGGCTGTGATGTAGTGACGACAGTAACTCAACGATTTCGATGTAGCCCGGATAAAGAACCGTCCAAAGCGGTGGATAAGTTGAATATAAAGTATGAAGACCTTTCACAGCGATAAGTAAATTAAAACGTGTCCTAACCCCCTTTTTGTAACGCCAGCTGAAAACATTATTAAGTCGAGAATGTAACGGATCTAGATTCCTTTTGTTTATAAACGTGAATGTATTTCCCCCTAAAATCAAAATGTTAAAGGGTAATATCCTATACTTTACTAAAGATAACCTAAAAATTTCACTTTACAAGCAAAAAAAAAAAACAATTTTTATTAGGAAATTTTATTGTTTGTATCTCAGAAACCGTTAAACCACGAGGGCGTAATTTAGAATGGAATATAATACTTCGCTTATTTAAAATATCTCTTACCTTTGTTGTATTGTTTTAAAAGAAATTTTAAAACAAAATGAAGGTTAATCCCTCTCGTGTGTTTAAATTGAATTTTGGTTTATTTGTTTCTGTTTAAATAAAACCCAAGTATTTTTAGAACTTAGTTTTAATTCTGTACACAAATTATTTTAATCCTTTAAAAGGGAGTGTCAATTCTACTTATAAGGCTGGAAATGTTTGGTTGCTTTTGTTTACAAATCTAAGTGTCTGTGATATCGGTAACATTAAATATTTAAAAAAACAACAATCAAATCGTGCTCTAGTCGTACATTTTAAAAAATAAAGACCGCAAGTTCGTCTCCATACATCAGTGGTTCTCAAACTGGGTGCCGCGGCACCCTAGGGTGCCGTAAGTACACCAGAAGGGTGCCGCGAAATTTTTAACTGTTTATATGTTTAAAACCAAATATTTAACTGCTACAAATATCTAAATCTAAAACAAAAAATTATACTCCTATATTTTAATTATATTGGACAAAGCTTAAATAAAAGTTATTATTTGGTTTTTGGTGTTCCAAATCAACTTATTTAACAGACATATTTGATCACCTGAACAAGTGGAACTCTAGTATGTAAGGAAGAAATGAAAATATTTTGACTTCTGCAGATAAAATTAAGGCGTTTTAAAGATAAAATTAAAATGTGGAAATAAAATTATAATCAAATAATGTAGAAATGTTTGTTAAAGTTGCCGAATTGTAATATAATAACAAAGATTTGCAAAAGCTTAGTTACAGTCATTCAACATTTTTAGAAGAACAAATTAACCATTATTTCCCAGACATATCAGTTAATTTGTAAGATTGGATTAGAAATCCATTTGTAGAGTCAACATCTGAAATAAGTGACTTAAGTCTTATGGAAGTTGAAGAATTAATTGATATACGTAACGATCGCACGTTAAGATTGAAGCATTCAGAAATATGTCTGAATTCATTTTGGATAACAATTATAAAGGAACACCCCAATATAGGGTTCAAATCACTTAATATTTTATTGCAGTTTTCCAAATCGCATTTGTGTGAACTAGGATTTTCTGCACTCGTAAATATTAAAACAAAGAAGAGAAAGAGACTAAAAATCCTTGAAAATGAGATGAGAGTATGTCTCTCAAAAACACGACATAATATCAAAGAAATAGGCAAACACCATCACGCACATATTTCACATTAAGTTCACATTTTAACACCAAACACTTTATAATAACTTTTGTTTTGTACGTTTTTGTGCTGTTTGGAAATAAAATTACTTTAAATAACTTTCTTTTTTTTCTGTAAAAAACAAAAAACAAAAAAAAAATAATAATAATAATAGGGGTGCCGTGAATTTGGTTTAATGATTTCAGTGTGCCGCCAGACAAAAAAGTTTGAGAACCACTGCCATACATAGACGTAAGCTGCGTCTTTTAGTTTGAGGTATCAATACCTATTGGTAAAAATAGGGAAAAATGTACGTAATAAAAATGCTGTAAATAAAATGTATCGTTTTACCTCTAAGAAAGGACGACATATACGTCTCAAACGATTCTATGAATGTTTATTGTAAATCGCTGAAGTTTAAAGTTAGTTTTATTGCTTTCTAAAACTTGGGCGATTGTATTTAAGTAAACACTAATTTGAAATGTGATGTTATTCCAATGTATAAATAATATTAAAAAAAAAACTAATCTAGTCCTCACTACTAACATCCTTTGTACTTCATATAATATTAATTATTTCTTTTGGATATTATAGATCATCTAAACTAATAATATTCGATAAATGTACAGAAATATATATTCGCGTGTGTAATTTATCCTAATATAGCTTGAAATAAGTGACACATTAATTCTTGTCCCCGTGTAAGCTTCACTTTTTCTTTAATCGTATTAATCAAAGTACCTATGTAATTTATATGTTTTGTTAACCAAAAACCAAAAAATAATTTATGTAAATATTATTAAAAAATCCCTGTGATCCAAAATTATATACCATTGTTTGTTATCTAGTGTAACTTAAAAAGGGCGTTTTGCCCTCCTCCCCCCAGTTTCAATTATGTAATGGTTCTTTAGTTTTTGTGAATGATGAAAGGTAGACAATTACAATTTTGCGTTTTACATAGTTGAAATTTTCAAATTTGAGTAACTCTATCAATTATAGATGTATATACAATGTATTAAGTAATATTATAATAATTAAGCAGCAGAATTCAAATCGAAATTTAGTCAAAAGTTTAAAAGGATTGCAGACAGATGGATTTTAAATGTAGCTAGTACTTGTTGTGTTATTCGGTTTGAATTCTAATCCTATTTGAATCCAACTTATATGTATTTTATTTTAAAAAATAAAGTAAATGATGCTGAGTCGTTGTATTCTTTGCTGTGGTTAATATTCCTTTTGCACAATAGTGTATGTAATCTATTTAATTTCAGAAATGTATGACAAAAAATAAAATATTTAAAACAAATTTAATTTATATTTTTATTGTGTATTGTCTCAGTGGTTTGCTTTAAAAATTTAGATTTTTTATTTAGCAAGCGGTTTAAAGTTTATATAAGAATCTAACAGGATGGAAAATTAATGTGTTTAAGAACAATGCTTATTAACGTTTACCTGCAAGAGTAAGTTTTTATATTTTTCTTTTCAAATTTATTTATTTCTTTAAGCAAGTTTTCTTAAAACATTTTGCTGAGATCAAGATTTGCGAAGACAATGTTTAATAACTATTTTAGTAATAGTAATAATAACTTGACACATAATTATTATAAACTGAATGCAATCAGCGTCTTATATAAATTTAATTGCATACAGGGTTCACCAAACAACTCTTCTACACAACCTACAGCCTCAAAAACAGAGTGTCTTTCATTAAATAATTAAATACAGGTTTTTTTCGTAACTATGTTTCATCGTTTTAAGGTAAATGGAGGAGTTCAGTTGTGATATTTTTTGTCAATGGTCGGAAATGCATTCCCTTGGAGTTACAAGTCGAAGAAGCGAAAAAAGGAGGTTCAATCGCATGTCCTGCTTGGTCACCAGATTTGTCTCCATTAGATTTTTCTAGTAAAGACACATGAAGACCTTATTTATGAGACTCCAGTAGTCTGAAAAAGATCTGGTGACCAGAATTGCCGCTGCATCTGAACAGATTCAGGCTAGTGTTTCTCATATTTGGCCATTTTGCTTATCCCAGGATTCCGGGAGGAAATCGACCCTTGTCCCGGAATTTTCCGGGATCCAGGATTTAATAAATTATGTCAATAATGTCACCTTAATATAATATATAAATTTAATAATTTAAATTTGTCGTTATAATCCAATTTCGTAGACTCCATTTATTAGGTTACATGTTACACCATGAAGAGTCAGCTCTATTTGCAATCATATGTTATAACTGTGTCACAGCAAGCAAATAGAGCTGAACTCATTAAGTACGGCCTTATGTATTTCATTGTTATACGTCATAGTCTTTTAGCTGACTCAGGGTAAAACATTGATAGAAATAGTCTTCCCAAATTATAGAACGACAGTAGAGAGTGGAGAGTAGACAGTCAAAAGTCAAGAGTCAACAGTAGAGTCGGTCGTAGAGCAACCGGCCGAGATGGCCGTAATTACCCTGGGTCCAGTGAGTCACCCTGTAAGATTTCTGTTTGTTAATGTGTTTATTTAGTTCTTATAAAAATCTACTCATTTTCCCAATTAGCTTCCTTATAAATCTCGAGCTAGTCCCCAAGCCTTTGTGACATATGGTGGAGGCGCCGGACATCGGTCGTGGTACCTCTGGCCTTTATTATTATTTTTAAATAAATAACCCAAAAAAGGAAGGGAGCGCTTTATTACTTAAAAGCAACTCCAAGTCATATTATACATTTTGCTTCATGATTACTATGAATAATTATATAAATTTTGCGAGAGAAACATACATTTGGGAAGTATAACCTTTCTATTGCAATTTCATTTTAATAAACACAATTTTTAAAAAAATTACTTCAGTTTTTTTTAAATGATTTAAGAAAACAAAGGTTATCTATGCTTTGGTAACATAGTCTTACTCTTAATTTATTAAAAAATAGTTCTGCTGCATAAAATGCTCTTTCAGTCTCTATTGATGTGGGTAGAATCGTTTTGAGAGCATCTAGCCGCAAAGAGACATCGTTTTTATCAATAAAATTTCATTTATAAGCTATTTTGCTTCGCATTACCAGGGTACACAAAAATAAAACTGTAAAAGTGTTTTGATGATATAAACCTTGTTATGGAGACCGGGCTTCTTTAGGCTATACTACGGTTGTACATAATTTATTATTATAAAAAAATGTTTTAAAATAAAAATAAAGTTATTCCATAATTTACTGTTAGTCAAGATATTCATAATAAATTTTGATAAGTTATGATAGTATTACCTACAAAGATCTTAGCACAAAATAAACAAAAATATTTTTGTTTATCCAAGGAATTCCCGGGACAATAAGTATTTCCCGGGAAATATAAAATAGCTTAAAATAGGCCAAAATCTCGGGATCCCATGAAAGAAACCCCAGTGCAGCCAATGCAAGGCGTCTTTGAAAGAATCAACATGAACGAACCTATTGGATCATTGCACTACTTGTATTAAATGTGACAGCCGCAAATTCGAGCAGCTTCTGTAGTATTTGTTGTGGTTTTTTTTAATGGATTTGTTGTTAGAAGTACCAGTTTTTCTTGTTTCTCGCATTTAATAACAAAATGTAAGATTACTAATGACCTCATCTACACTAAAACATTAAAACATATTCACGGAAACACCCTGGATTTAATAGCTAATCAGAATCACATATTATCGTTAATAAATTGCTTTCAAAATGTAATTGCACAAAAATTTAAAAAAAAAGTGGTTTATACCAATTACAAATATGTCATGTTTCTCAAATATTTGTAATTAAAAAGTTTCTTTGAGATCACTGCAACATTTTTCACACAAAAAATTATTTCTAGATCTTAGATGTACTAACCCCGTTAATTTAAGTGTCGTTAAAAACCCAACATCGGTTTTAAAAACCGTAACATCGACGAAAGGACAATGTCAAGGACAATACAAAAGAGAATTAAAGGTAGGTGGAAATTTTTATTTCTTTTAAGCTTATTAACCAATGGCGGATTATCGCACAGACGTAAGAAGCGCGCGCTTGGGGTATTGGGATGTCAGGGGCCTTAAAATAAAACTGTTTACGTTTAAATTTTCTCGCCCTGCTTTCTTATCAGGATACTGGTTCACAAAAACCACACTAGTTCAATTCGTATAGGAAAAGGGCGTTTCTCATAATTAAAAAAAAAAACTGCATTTCTTGCACAAGAATTTTATTATATGACGTCATGTTTATGAGAATTTTTTCGAGTGGTATGAGATAAAATAAAATGGGAAATTGTCCAAATTATTCAGTTTTGGGTTTCAGAAAAAAACAAAAATATGCTATATTTTCTGTTTTACGATTTTTACACTGCAATAATTATACTTATATTTAATAGCTAAACAAAAATCTACGTTAAATTATAAATTTTATAACAAGACTTTAGTTTTTATTGTCTCAATAATACTAATAATGTTCATAGAAAACGTAATAGTTCAATCATTAATGTAAAAATCTATTATTAATAAATTTTACAAACTGAAAGCAAGAAAAGTTTCACTTTATTTCGTTTTGTATATTAATAATGATATGTATGTACATACTTGTTATCGTGCTGTATAAATAAAATATAACAGTGTTTATTATTTGTTTTAATTCATTGAACTTGTCAAAAGTTCACATAAATTTGCGTTTAACATTATTATCCCTTACCATTTAATAAATAACGCAATAATGAATATGATTGTGATATAGAATTATTTTTTTAATAGTTCGCATATATTTTTAATTTTTTTATTAATAAGTAATTAACGATATGTTTTTTTTATGCATTTTCATTACTTCACCATTATCAATAATAAGCCATGATCATATACAGTACCTGGCCAATTTATTAGACCCATTGTTGGGAAACACATATTTTGAATTGCTTTCGTTTGCGTTAGGAGTAATATTGGTTTGGTGAATGAAATGCAACCTGTTTTTTATTCTGTGTTATATTTAGCGGAAGAAAATGTCGCAGTACATGATTGGCCAGGGAATTCGCCAGATGTAAACGCGATTGAAAATATCTGGGGGTTCGTGTTAGCGGAAATATCCAAAATCGGTCCTTTGGCCAAGCGAGCACTTAATGGAGGTTGTCATAGTTGTTTTAAATTAAAAATACCATTGAAAGTGTGCCTTTCAGAATTTAAACACCATTGTTTGCTAAGGGCCGCATATTAGATACTAATTTTAATTAATTTATTTAACAATATTTAAGTAAAGTATGTCTAAAACTATTTAGTGTTTACTTCCTATGACGTCGATGTGTATAAATATTACAAATCTAAATGAATAGTTGACCAGATATTGAAGAATCGTGCTTAAAAATCAAATGGTTGAATATCCCAAATGGGTTTAATAATTTGGCCAGGTCAAATTGAAAGAGTAAAAAATGGAGACAGATTTCAATTATACAGGGTATGTATAAATTGGCGGAAGCGCTACACGTGGCGATGTACTTCGTAACATTTTAAGTCGATAATCTTAATACAAAAATGTTGTACCATGCTTGCTGTGTCTGCAAGAGGTCCTCAAAGTTTTGACATTCAGTCCTTTAATAAGCGTTATTATTTAACATTTGTTAATGAAAAAGCTGCGATTTGGAATAAAAACCAATTTCGAATAATACTTTTTCCTAGATATTGTGTTTTTCCTTTTAAAAATTGGTGTTGAAAATATGTTAATCACTGACTTGAATGAAAATAATACATATGGCAACATTGTCATTAGCTGTCATCCATTTAACCCAAGAAAAACTGGAGCAAGTAAGCAGACGATACCTAAAATATTGCAGCTATGTTTACGAACTGAAGGCTTTCAGTTCGAACAAATATTATAAATATCTAAATAAAAATTGCTAATAAAAAAATGTCGAAACGTAAATCAAATGCAATGTTGCCAAATTTTTGTTTTTTTAAATGGTTCCTGAGGTCATAGGAAGCATGGTACAACATTTTTGTATTAAGATTTTCGACTTAGAATTTTACTAAGAACATCGCCACGTGTAGCGCTTCCGCCAATTTATACACACCCTGTATAATCTGAAATGTTTGCTACTTTGTTGCAAGATAGGTGAGGAATTAAATTATCATATTTAGAAGAAGGGGGTAGAACTGAATTGCGCTTGGGGCCCTCCAAGTCGTTAATCCGCCACTGTTATTAATGCCAATGAACTAGTAGCTGTAGTTTGGCCCAAAGCGAATTTTTCATATGTTATTTACCCTTCGCGGTAACTTAAAACAGTGCTGTGTGCCACATGTGCAGGACACGCGTAAACGGTAGAGATGCACAGTGGGGTTTTAATTATTTTTTTAAAATACGTGCACAACAATATTAAAATTAAAAAATTTTAATCCCAAAGATACTATAAACTTTTTTATGAAAATAGAAATAGTTCAGTCAAAGTACTTTTCGAAAACATTATGCATGCAGTATTTAACATCTTAAACTACTAAATTTTTTGTGGATGCGTCCGTTGATGATGATTAAAGGAATTTTTGAAAAGAAAGTCTGGTTTTACAGAACGAAATTAATAACCCATTTTTATTTTATTGGTATACTAACATGTTTCGACTAGGTGGTATCCTAATCTTCTTCAGAGTAAACTATAATATAATAATTTGCTGATAATAATATATAACATAATGATTGTGTATGACAAAATGTTGGTTTATATCTTAATATATCTTTATATCTTAAACTACTTATGCCCGGTTTCTCCGACACATCTCAAGATCGAACTTATATAAGCCCGCCTTATATCTAAGACCGTCTTAAGATACCAATGCGTTGCACAGAAAACATATTCCGGAATCTGTTAGACATCTCAGCTAAGTTAGAACTCGGTTTGGCAACGTTGCAAGAAGTCAACACATTTTAGCGGCAGATTGAAATGGCTAATTTTCATTGGCCATTTACATCACAGCTGTTAAAACGGCTCCCTGTGACATCTTGTTGTTGCTATCAGCTGTTAGTCACATATAAAGTTACAGTTCGGTGTTTATTATTTTATTTTGTGTTGAAATGGCGAAAAAAAAAGAATAAATTATACCATGGAGGAAAAACAATTATTAGTTAGCTTGGTGGAAGAAAATAAATAAATAGATTATGTATACAGGGTGTTTGAAATTCGAGTTTAAGCATGGGGTTCTCGCTTATTATAATAGCTAGAGTATAGGTTTAAATTTGGCAAAGTTGCTAAATTTGGTGCTCATTAATAATCCAAAGAGAAATTGGAAATATCTCAAACGGTGCCCGAGAAAATTAGGAAAAACTGGAAAATACGATTTTTGAAAATCGTTTATAACTCCTTTGGAGTATAAAATATTTTAAATGTGTAAAAACATTGCCGAAGCAACTTTTTAAGCCGAATCGGATGGTAGTCACAAATTTTTCTTAGATCGATTCGTTTTTGTTTTATGACAACCAACTTTGTTTTTGCTTATGGGCGCAAGTTTTGCTGTTTACATTATCAAATAGCATTTATTTTTCTAAATCCATTGATGTATCACACATGGTATTTTACTTTTTCTTTTATTGTCAAATTTCAAAAAATACGTTTTAAACAATAACCATTATAAATCAGGTTGGCCGGTCATTGTAGTTTATGTTGTTTCCATGACAACCGATCAACAATCTAAAAGTTTTAAAGGCCTGTTAAGCGTAAAAATGAACTTTAATAACGAAGAAAAACGCGATATGCTGCCCATCAGAAAAAACAAAGTTGGTTGTCTAAAACAAAAACGAATTGACCTAGAAAAAATTTGTGACCACCATCCGATTCGGCTTAAAAAGTTGCTTAGGCAACTTTTTTACACATTTAAAATATTTCAAACTCCAGAGGAGTTAAAAACGATTTTTAAAAATCGTATTTACCAGTTTTTCCTAATTTTCTCGGATACTGTTTGAGATATTTCCAATTTCTCTTTGGATTATTAATGAGCACCAAATTTAGCAACTTTGCCAATTTTAAACCTATACTCGAGCTATTATAATACGCGAGATCCCCATGCTTAAACTCGAATTTCAAACACCCTGTATACTCCAATTGAGGCTCAATTTGATCTAAGATCACAATAACTGTCTCTTTTGTGAGGCGAAAACGCATAAAAAAACGATCGTATTCGAAATCCGTAAATGGATTTGCGCGAACAAATCGCCTTCGAGAAATTACAGGGTCGTACAAGTCATCATCTGCATCATCTATCATATTTATAAAGTCAATATCCATATTTAAACTTAAACCACAAGTTAAACAAACATTTAACTACAAAAAAAGCAAATACAAGATAATTTTAGGTTATGTACTCCAGCTCAAGTTCTAGTAAACAGCGACTCAAAATGTGAGCTCAGCTCAAGTCGAATATGTTCTTAAAATTGCTTGGTGCAACACTTTATACCGTTAAGGCGAACTTAAGATTCAGCTAGATCTTAAGATGTGTCGAAGAAACCGGGCATTAATATAGTACATTAATGGTTCTGTCACAGAATGTAAGTAAGTAGGGGAGACCGGGATTCGCAAAGCATATGTGAGATTTTTTGTTCTGTAGTAAGACATATGTTACTTCCAACCTCAACGTTCGTTGGGGCTAAAAGTAACAATGACCGTGGTAAGTTGTAACGGCAAAATAATGTACACAGCTCATAAGTAGTGGGTAAATATATTAGTATTTATCAACAAAATTAATATTTGATTCCAAAACACACATTAGCAATATTCAAAAATGTAAAAAAAAAATAAAAAATGCAAAAAATTGGAAAATTAATCCGACAACTTTTGTATGTTCTCATTTACGAAGAAAACCACCAATTATTTGCCAAGGGTGAACATTTGCAAGTGAAAACATTGATTGGGGTTGGTTGTAACACTGTTACTTTTGACGCCAAGTGTACACAAAACAAATTGTAGGGAATCTACAATTAACCACGATTCCAACGTCAAATTGTATTGCATCCACCAATAGCCAACAGAATTTAAAACATAATAATCTAGGTACTTTTTTCTTCCTCTTTTAGAGATCGCCTAAAAGTCACTCGACCGGTGACCCAACGCAGTAACTTTTAGGCGGAAAATAGTGACTCTGGCTGGCAAAAACTTAACCTTTATCTATGAAAACTAGCAATGTAGGTAGGGAGGTGGATGTAAATAAACATTGCTCAAGCGCTTAGGGCGACTTGTAACAAAAATTAAAGAAACTGTAGGCACTGTTACAACCTACCCGTGTTTTTTTCATCCCCGGTCTCCCCTATCCTACCTAGTGCAAAGTAAAAAGTGGCAATTAGATGTTTAATTAAAGAAGGTATAAAAATAATGAAGACATAATGTATACATACGTAAAAATACATTTCAGTAAGCTTGTGTACATAAAATATTTAATACGTATAACGTATAGCTCACTGATATATAGAGTTTTGTGTAGATATCCGCTGTCGGAATGTCTAAATCCGTATACAATTTCTAGCCCTCCAAGAGTTTCCTCTAATGTTACAAAAACACAAATAACATCATTCGATACATAAATTGAATGCAATACTGAGACGTTACCGAAATGGACTTTATTCGAGCATAAATTTTAGATTTGTTGTGATATCGGATGCATACGCTAGCAACAAAGCGTTATAAGCAATGTAGCCCTGCAAATATGCACGTGCATTGCTGCCAAACCAACAAATCTGAGCGCCGTTCGTGTATGTTTGTCGCACGTAGTGCGAGAGTACTAAATATGTATAAACTGTAGTAACAGCACCTGAGCACTAAATTCATAAATGTCAGACTAGCTCCACTTGACACTTGCATACCGTTGTTTGCAACAGAAAGGCAATGATTTATTGCAATTTTAATTCAGTCTTTGTCGAAATAAAATACACTATGTAGTTGGCTGGGGAGTTGGCTGGATTGTACAAATATTTTTTTTTTATTGTTCTAAATAAGTTGTCTCAATTTTTTTTTTAAACGCGTTTAGTCAGCGTCAAGTCTAATGGCGAGCGATTACTTGTAAATAAATTATAAATTTAACAAATTATACCTAAAACTAATTACCAATGTATCTTAAGTGTGACACGGTATAAATTTCTATATAGAAATCTGTACCAAATATTAAACACAAAATCTTATATCGTGTCATACAGGTTTCTCGTACAAGATTCTGTATAGTTTCTAGCATGTACAAGTGTTCCATGCAGTTTCTTGTACAAAACATTCAATAGAGCGTGTTCTATTTGCAAGCAAGTTTTGATACAGAAACTGCGTGCTACAGATGCGCATTCGGTTCGTGAATAATGGCGACTAACAGCTGATTTTAAACATTTGCAGCTAAAGTAAATATAAACAACAGAAATTCCTGTTAACAGTTAATTCTTGGTAATCCGAAGCAGGATGTTGTTATTGTTTAAAATGGCAATTACAAGGGATAAAAACCTTGTTTTAAGTCGAGTGCATATCTGTGTTTATACTGTTTAGGCGCATGTGCATGGGCAGTAACTTGTACATAAAATTGTATCCGTGTCAAACGAACTGATTTCTGTACAGAAATCTGTACAAGAAAAATACAAGATATTCACACGGGCTTTAAACTTACCAAAGAGGCATTATTTTATTCACTATCCTATGATTTTATTAAAAATTTAAGCATACATGACACAAACTTTTTTAAACTCAATCACACCAATTAGAGAAGAAAAATATCTTGCAAGAGAAGGTCACGATACGTTGTCGCTAGAATTTGATTCTGGCTGAGTTTATTACATCAAGAACATCAAAACTAAATGTTCTGCAAAGTTATACGTGCCGCTGGCCATTACCTTCGGAAAAATAGGGGAAAAACTAAAAAATTGGTACAAAAAGGTCATTTTTACGATCGCGTTGGCCATGAAACCGTCAGAGATAAAATCGAAATTCTTCTATTTACCAATAGGCGCATCCTTTGCAAGTCAAATAGTGGAAAGTTTTTGAAAAAATCTTGAACGGTTCCGGAGAAACACGTCAAAAACGAAACCCCTGCATAAGCGCTATGAATTGAGAAGTTGTCGTATATCTGTATTACTATATCTATGCGACTTGCATAGGCGTTTAACATAGGGAAAACCGTTTTTACAAAGGCCTCGTTTTTTGCGTTTTTTTTCGAAACCGTTTAAGATTTTTTCAAAAACTTTGCACCATTTTACTTGGAAAGGATGCGCGCATTGGTAAATAAAAGAATTTCGATTTTGTCTTTGACGATTTCATGGCCAACGCGATCGCAAATATTACTTTTATTAATCAGCTGTTTAGTTTTTTAACTATTTTTCCGAAGGTAATGGCCAGTGGCACGTATAACTCTGGAAAACATTTAGTTTTGATGTTTTTGATGCAATAAACACAGCCGGAATCAAATTCTAGCGACAACGTATCATGACCTTCCCTTGTTAGTAATGCTTTACCATGCTGTAGCGATGGGCTTACCTTAATTCCAAATATGATTAAATTTAAAATATTTGTCAGGGACCTTAGGGGTTTGAAAGTTTTTTTTTAGGGTCTTAATCGAAAATAAATTTTAAATGGAAGGCAGTAACACCGGTTGGTCTTTGTGTGTTTTAAGTTTTAATATCGTCTACCCAGTAAATCATAAGAAGTGGTTCCATAATAAATGCGATGTAGGGTGGAAAAATTTTAATAAGGAGACAAATATGTATAAGGTGTCCCGGTAAGATAGAGATAGGGTTTTTGTGGGATAAAATTATTAGCGGATAAAAATGCCCTTTTCAAAATGTTATTAGATGTAGCATACATAGAATTTTTTGTTTAAGATATTTAAAAACTTCTTTTTTCGTTTTTTTTTTTTCTTCTTCCAACTAGCGCCTGTATTTTTAAATGCATAATTTCAGATGATGCATAATTTTTAATACATAATTAACACATAACACATATATTAAATTAAAAGCACCTTTATTCTTATCACTAGAACCATTAGACGCACAATAATTTTTTTATTGGTACCATTACCTTTCCTATAAATTGAACTGGCGAGCAGAACTCTACAAAAACGTCGTTGTGTAAGTAGAGACAATGTTGAGTGATTCCCTTGTAAACTCGGCCATTCGTTGCCATTGCCTTTCGAGGTTTGACAAATTTGGTATGTGAAGTTTTACAAGTTATCGCGATCAAGTTGATACACAGTACCTGACCCAAAATGTGCCATATAATACTTTTTCAATCGTGGCCCTTAATATTTCGTATCACTTTTGCTAGTTTAATTAACCAGTGACGAAATTAAATTGTGTCTGAAGAATTAAATAAAAAGCAGACCAATCAAAATTAGAAGAGGACTGAAGCAGAATTTAGAAAGGGATATTTATTACAATCTGAAGGTTTTATTACGACTGCAGGTATTGTTGTAAAAATTATTATTTTTTAGGGAATGAATAACAAGAAAAAAATAAGTTCAAGCTAGAGCTGTCAAACTTGGCCGAAATGTTTAGGTGTTTCCCATTGACTTTGTGGGATAATTAAAAAGAAAACACGTAATTGGAAGTATGATTTATAGTCAGGTCATCCGCTTACCATCTTCAGAATTTTTTTCCCTGGAATAAAATTGTAAATGTCATTCGTCCAAAAGAAAGTACGACTTAAGAGGAAAAAATTGGTCCCTGTTTATTTTTTGCTGTAAACGTAGCCGTTTTCGAGAAAATTAGCGCCAAAGATGCATCGACAAACTCTATTTATATACTCAGGTTAGGTTATGAACAAGCCTTAAGTCAAGAATGAGATTAGTCAACTAAGTTTAGTAAAAAAAAATATTTGAGGTGTATAAACAGAGTTTGTCGATGCATCTTTAGCGCTAATTTTCTCGAAAACGGCTACGTTAACAGCAAAAAACAAAGAGGGACGAATTTTTTCCTCTTGTCGTACTTTCTTATGGATTAATGCAGTGGTTTCCAACCTGTGGGGCGCGACCCCCTAGGGGGGCGCGAGACTATTGTAAGGGGGGCACGCAGCTGTTACCAAACTTCATTTTTGAATACAAACAAACAAAAAAAACCTTATTTTTACAAAATATGGTATTTTGTTTTGAAGCCCATTAAATAATTATTATGAAATAGATTGTTACGAAAAGTGAGGGGGGCGCAATATTTTTTTTATGAAAAAGGGGGGCGGAGGTACAAAAAGGTTGGAAACCACTGGATTAATGACATTTTCAATTTTATTCCAGAGAAAAAAATTCTGAAGATGGTAGGCGGATGACCTGACTATAAATCATACTTCAAATTACGTGTTTGCTCTCTAATTATCCCACAAAGTCAATGGGAAACACCTAAACATTTGGGCCAAGTTTGATTAGCTCTAGCTTAAATGGCTAGGACGTAATCGATTTTTTGATTTTTTTTTCTTGCAACTTTGGAGGTCTCTAACTATGAAAGGAAGCATTTCGGATAACAAAATATTTGACAAATGGTCATCATTTTCTCTCAGCAATACGCACCTACTTTTTGGCGGTGTATAATTGGGACACCCTGTATAATCACCGAATCGTGGAATGAAATATCAGCCAGTGTCATTAAAAATGGATGGATTTAGATATGCAACCCAACAAATTCAGAACATAATGATGCATGGGATGAGGAGGACTTGATTCCATTAGTGGAACTTCGACAATGAAATAAAATAATCATTCCACACCTGTATAGACTCGTTCCTGACGAAAACTTAACAGATGCAGAAATCATGAAATGGTCTTCGGGAGTAGGCGAAACGTCCAGAATCATTGCCGATGAAGAAATAGTCGACATCATTTAGTGAATCCTGATCATGCAGTAAATGAGTTGAACGATCAAGAACGAAGAAGAAATTGATATGACCGCTGACATTACCAACATAGGTAATGTAATCAAGAGTTTGGATGTTGCAGTTGACTGGGCAGAAGCTTCTTTGTCATTAGAGGACGTACTTTTCTAAGAAGAATAAGAGAGAAAATTTTCGCAGGAAAACTAAGCATGTAAAAATGTAGTTTTGATTTTCTTTGTTCAATTCGTTTTCCAGTAACAAAAATTTTTGATTTTTACTTAATCAATAAACATTATTTTAAAAACACCAAATTCTTATCTTGCAACAATAAATCTTTAATTTTTTTAAATTTCTAAATATTAATTAATTTCAATTCTAATTAAAATAGTGCACCCAATTTGACAAAAGCAACAAAATTGATTCAGAAAAGTTCCTTTTATCGAGTATTTACTGTATTAGGGATTACTACTTGTATTTGAACACCGCTTTTGCTTTGTGCAATGGGGCCTAGGTGTTTCAAATTAAGACTAATTGCATGTTATATTTTCCAGTCTCAGTTACCAAATTCTAAGCATTTCTCAAAGTTGGACAGTTTTGCAAATCGAACGTTTTAAGTGTATGGATGCATGGATACAAAAAAATATTGTTTCAGCAAAACAGATATATTAAATTCGCTAATTATTTTGGCTTATTTTTAATCATTTTTATTTGAATACATTATACAGTTCATTTTTCCCTCCAATAAAGAAATCGTCATCGTCCGTCTTACTTGATCCAGAAGATAAATTTTGATGGTATAGTTGAGGACTCCAAAAACAACTAATGATATTTATATTATGAATATATGAACGTCCTTTGTATATTAGTTGAAATACGAAGAAATAAAACTCTGGAATTACTGGATGGTATACTTTATTTTTTTACGTCTATTGATCCTACGTTTCGCTCACTAGTTTTTATATTACTAGATTAAACGAAATTGCAAAATCTATATAATTTAGATACGAGGAAGTGTAATTGGACCTCCTTTGATCAGGGGTCTGATGGTCGGTCCAACGTTACTAGCATCCTATATAAATCCGCCCCTCTAATTACTCTTTTGTCTATTAGAACAGTTGCAATCATGGCCTATTATTACAAATAATTTAGAAATGCTTTCTGCATTTTGTCGAAGACCGATTCATTTTAGTTCAGTACAATTTAAAACACGAATACGCAAATTTATTCGTTAGTGAAATACAAATTGGAGTGATATGTAAATGCCAAGCGTTACCAAATCGAACATATTCGAGTACTGCGAAAGGGCATGAAAAGCAAATTCTATTTTTTAAAATTGGTGGATGCGGTCCGTATCGTTAACTAGAAAACTTGAGAATGCACACTTCAACTCGTTCCTATTCTATCGGCATGTCCTCTAGTGTGAAGATAACGACGTTTCCGACATGATGACGGGAAACTAAGAGACGAATCGACAAGAAAACTCGGGGGTGAATTTAATCTAGAGCCCCGTGTGTGTTTGTGGATTTTCAAGTAGTGTTTAGGTATTCTCACTGGGTCGGTCTGTCTCATCAGAGTAGAGAGGTCGTGTTTGTGATCACACCGAGATAACGAACCTTAAGATAAAGCCGTCCGTGATAATGGAGTTTTGAGGCTTTCCTCGTAATTTACGTCTGCTTTTCTCTTGTTTACTTTGCGAAATTATGAAAACATTTTTCATTCCCAACTGTTGTTCCACCGTTTTACCGCAACACTTGTATAACCGATTTTATACGGATAATTAGGCTTCCTTAGCCCCGTTTTTCAGTTTAAGGAAATTACTCCAACGTAAAGTTAGTTAGACAATACTTTATCAGATTTTTAAAGTCGCATAGGACACAGCAATTTATCCGGGTAAAACAAAAAGACCAACGTAATTAAAACTATGAAGTATGAAGTTAAATGCTAATATTGAAAACGCAAAAGCGTGATACGCAACAGTTATTAACCTTTTCTTTCGTAGATAACGTTTTATTATCAAAATAAAACGTTAAAGCCTAAACTGTAATTAAAAATGATGGGCACTTATTTGCTTTATAAACGGGAAACACAACCGTTTTATTTGTAAAAGTGAGCAACAGAGTTTATTGCGATTTAGTTAAGATAAATTGATAGCAAGATTAGTTAACTCTGCAAATATATTTTTCAAACTGAATACGTTGGTTAAGATCATGATGTTGTCCAATCTTTAACTTTAATTAACTAAACTAGCCACCAAATAACATTTATCACACAAATATGTACATTTTGAGGCTCTCAGACATCATTACCTTGTAGATTTTTAAAAATAACTTGAGCAAATATTTTTTTAAACCCCTAGATTGTTTACAATCTATCCTAATTGGACAATAAGTAAACCCTATATTTACATAACATGTTAGCAATCGCCCAATAGCTCTTGCCCTTTTATACACCACCGTCCCAAGACGGGACTTATTTAGAATTATTCTATTTTCATTAATTAATTAAACCTAGTAGTCACACATACGATGATTTTAGAGATGCTAATAACTAGTATTCTGACTATTAATGTATTTTTAAGTTTACATTAGCAAAGAAAGAGTAGGTACTTACAAAAATGAATATGTGTAGAATAATACACTCGGTCTAAGGACCGTCTAGGAATAAAAACAAATACAGTAATCCCTCCATTTACGCGGTGAGCATTTACGCGAATTCATTTAATCTAGGTTAAAATTTTAAATTTTAAATAATTTACTAGACACCAGATTGAATTATATCTTTGAATATTAAAAAGTCTTAATGCCATATAATCCAGGGTTTGAAAATATTTGTATACAATAAGGGTAGGGGATTAAGGAGAGCTATACAGGGTGTCTCAAATTCGAGTGAATGCATGGAGATCTCGCTTATCTTAAGAGCTACGAGGTCGGTTAAATTAGGGCAAAGTTGCGAAATTTGATGCTTATCAATTACTTGCAAAGAAAATTTTCATAGCTGCCTTACTTCAAAAGTTATTCAAGAAAAACTGCAAAAATAGATTTTCGTTTTTTTGCACTATTTTCAACATTTTTTAAGATATCGACAATCTGGAACTTCTTACGCTTTTTATTTTGAGATAACATAAAATTTCCAACAACGTTTCGTTTCTTCAGAAACATCATCAACTTCATTTTTTAAATACGGCGAAAAAAATTTAATCTTATAGTCGGACAGCATTTTGTCTTCTGATTTCAATAATATATAACACTTAATATCTTAAATGCTATTTTACCACAAAAATTTGAGAAAAACTCATTCTGTCCAATTTTTGAATCAAATGATCTTATACAAAAAAAAAAAAACTATTGAGGCTGGTAAGTAAATAATCAGGTGATAAGTTATTTATGGATTTCTTTTTTAACACTAAGCTATAATAAAATTAATGCTACCTTTAAGATATTTTAAGTTAATGAAGTAAATGATAGCTTTTTTTATTAAAAAAATATATTTTCGGCTAAAAGTAAATTTATTTGTTAATAAATTATTAAACACCACGGAAAGTAAAAGTGTTTTTTTGTCCCAGTGGTTAACTGGTGAAACCACCGACTTTTTTCTATTAAAAAAAAAAATTACGAACAGATTTTTTTATTTTTCATTTTACGATATTTTAAGTTAATTAAGTAAATTACTTTTTTCTTATTATTAAGAAAGCTCATTCTGCGCCTAAAGGGGTTAAACAAGGGTAAGAACATATGTGCATAAAAAAAATTGAGAAATACATGTTTTTGATTTAAAAGTTTAGCGTTTATTTCTCTTACTTTCTAAAAACATGTTGAGTTTGGTGAATTTCTTATTTTAGAAATCAGGGATTGCGTAATATTTATCGCTGTTTGCGATGTCAAGTTGTTCCGTCCTGCTGAAACCATAACTGCATCAACTACATTATTTCAGGGAACCGAACCGCAACGAATAACGGTTCAGTTCCGGTTACCGATTCGATATATTTTAACTTTTCGGTTTAAGTTCCGAACCACCGGTTTTTATTTTATAATGATTTGGTAACCGGTTCGGTGGCAATGGTTCAGTTCCGGTTCCGGTTCAATGCAAACTATGATGACAATGCATATTTATAAATGTAACTGTCGGAAATTTTTCCATTTTTGGTCAAATGTTATCAAAACTACAAAAATAAAAAATGTACAATGTCATTAAAAAAAAAAAAATTGGACCGAACCGTTGTGTGAACCGGTTGAAGCAGTTTAAACCGGTTCACACCAGTCGGTTCGGTTCGATTTTGGATTTTGTGATTTTTAAATGAAACGTTCAGCTCCGGTTCACGGTTCTTAAAAAAAGCACCGGTTCGTTCCGGTTTTTGTTCCAGTTCGGTTTGGTTCGGGTTCCTGCATAATTTACTTTTCTTTGGTGTGCGTAACAACAGCGCTCTAAAAACTTTTGTTAAGTGATTTTTTTTGAAATTACTTTCTAGTTAAGGTACAATACTGTTTTGCGAAACGGTTTTAAAAAAATAAAAATGCAGTGTAAGAGTGTCGTAACTATTTTTTATTAAAAGTAATCGTTTTCGGTTTTGTTATTTAGGGTAGACTTGAAACGTTAAAATATAATCTGCACTTATTATTTTACAGGAGTTTAATTAAAAAAATTATGAATCTCTCGATTTCCACCGAAACTTTTATTCTCTATACTCTATAGGAAAACGCTTATACATTTGTTTCGTTTAAAACTGACATCAAAAATAGTTTCTAGGCATTCTTCTTTGGTTAGAGGAATATACGTCTCTAAAATTCCGAGGATTTTTGTTATAAATTGTTCCATTTGTTTCGTTTGATCTGGGGCGGGCGGGTTTTGCGGTATTTGGCCACTAAGGACTTTATCAAACTTTTTAGTCCTTTCTTCTTTGATGGTTTTATCTGGGTTCGTGGTAACATTCATTTATCAAAGAAACAATGCAGTAGTAATAATAGCCACTCAGTTTTGTGAACCGCCATTGTTCAGACTCACGGTGACCTGCTTGTCATCACTTAAGGATGTCTATTTTCAGCCGTAACATTTGATTTACTTGTTTAACTGCTTGTAACTTATTTACGGCAACTGTCAACGCTCATTGAAATGTGTAGTTTTGAGATTTTTATCAATTTGAGGCCTTTCTCTCTAGATATGTAATTGTCGATCCCAAAACAATTAAGTTGGCGATTGTTTCACTTTATTAATTTGTATGCATTAACATTCTTCTTTAAATCAAAATTGCTACACAACATAACCGGTAAATAAAACACCAAACAAAGTTAACAGTAGTAACATAACTAGCAAATAGATTGTTAAGAACACAAACATGTACACTAAAGGAGGTTGTTTACCTTAAATCGAAGGAGCAACAGATAAAATTAAAGAATACTTGAACAACATAACATGGAAACATACTACACAACAACTATAACTATTGATACGGTGACCATACGCCCTTTATTTCAAAACAATGTCCTTTAGATGTACCTAATTTTTGAAAACTTAATTTTTATTTTACTTAAAAATGTGTTGAAATAAATTAATTGGAGATTATTGTGCCCGCCACATATGGTACAATTGTATTAGTATTGGTATTATATGCCTTCCATTCAAGTTGATATTAAAATTACAACAATAAATATTTATTTATCTTTTTATATCTATTCAATACAAGTTGAAAATTTTAAGGAAATTTGTGATGTGATATGTTCAATATCAAAGACTACTAGGGTACAGGAAAGCTAGTTGGTTGACTCTATTACTGACTTTGCAAAGGATTTTAAAATTTTTGCGCCTCTCAAAATATTCTTTTTAAAGCAGGAGAAATGTCCTACACTCATTAAAACGTTTTTAATGGTTTTTTCCACATATTCAAGCTTTAACTTTTCATAAACACATTCTGAAAATTGTATCCCAGAACATTTCACGTGCGTAACTTTGTAACTGTAAAAAAGATTAAACTTCAATTGTCTGAACGTAAAACACAAAAGTTCAGATAACAAAATCATTAAAAAAAATTGTGAACCAATTTTATTAAACTAGCATTAATTACCCACTTAAACCTGTGAGATAATGCTCCACAAAAAATGGTTGAAATTGACCGGATTCTATTACGTAATTGAAATTCGGTTTGGTCCAAGGAAGAAAATTTTTTTTTTTTTAATTAAAATAAAATGATAAATAAAAGGTTATCTTTTTCATGAAATTTGTTGGATCAAAAACTTTGTATCTACAGAAAAATTACACGAATGGCAGCAAAGTTCAATAATCGTTGAACAAAAATAGGTTGCAATATTTCAACATATCTTTAGCGTAAACAAATACTTCGTACCATACAAAAACATGCCACGCCAAAAGAAGGAAAAGAAAAGAAAGAATACATCGCTACGACTTACTTGCCCTACATCAGCGGAGTGACTAACAAAATATCAAAGCTTCTACAAAAACATAAAATCAAAACCGTTTTCAACGCTTCTTTGAAGCTCTCGAATAAATTAAGAAGAACACACGACACAGGACTACACCACGCGGGAATATATAGCATACCTTGCTCCTGTGGAAAAGTATACATAGGACAAACTGGCAGGAGTATACAAACGCGTCTCAAAGAACACGAAGGACAAACAACAAGAAAACAAGTCGATAAATCAGCGGTAGCAGAACACGCCCAGGGTACAGGACACAACATCCTCTTCAGAGAAACAAAACTACTGGCCCGCGCAAACCATTTCTGGCCAAGATTATATCGAGAATCATTGGAAATCATCAAGAATCCAAACAACTATAACAGAGACACAGGCATACAACTCCCAAACATCTGGAAACCAGTCATCACAAAATCACTGAGGCAGAACAAATCCATCAAGCGGAACGCCACGCCTCCACAAGCTGGATATATAAACCCAGCAACATCCCTCACAAATTAGTCGTTTTGAAAAAGACCAAGACACAATGGTCGAAACGTCAACTACTTCTAAATATAGAAGACGCGGTTCCAAACCCGGAAACCAAGATTGTATTATGGATAACGGCCGCGAAAGCCTCAAGAATAAAAATGACCTTTTTTTATCGCAAATAAAATTTGTATAAAAAATAAATGAGCGTCGAAACACTAGAAACTTGCATTTACACCAAATGTAATTATAATATGAACTGTGTACAATTTTATGACTACAAAAACATAAAAATGACCTGCAAAAAATACATTCCTACCAAAATTAAAATAAAAAAGTAAACTATTACTAACGACAGATTTATTAATGAAAGTATTTATTAAATTAGTATTGTGTATAAAAAAAATCGTAATTTATTTTTGTTACTGGCTTAAAAAATGTCTTAATATTTAATTTTTATTTTTCCTTAAACCGCTGAGAATAAGTGACTTTTGTCGATTTTTTTTGTAAATGGAGGCATCCGACGCTGTTTGGTACCTACACGTTTCCGTCCGTGGACTCGATTTGTCCTTTATTAATATGGCCACCGTAACTATAGATCATTGGATATACAGTATTAACGATAAAATATAACGACTAAAAATTAAATTAAGGGTAATATCTCAAAAATTGCAAGTGATAAAAAAATCCAAAATAACTGTTAAATTCTACATTAAAAACTATCCTAAGAAAACTAATAAGACTAATCTAATGATTAAAACAAAAAAGTTATGAGACCAAAAAGAAATTTAACATTTTCATATTTTTTGCTATAACATCTGAAGTACGACGAATTTTATACTTTTAAAAATTGATTGTAGCTTCTGTCATACTCGGGAATAATCCATCTAATTTAAGCAAACTTGCATCTCTTATAATAAGCGAAATCCCTATGCTGAAAATGTTATCTGGGACAGCAAAAAATAGCTTGAAACTACACGATTGAAATTAACGATAAATTTAATTTTATTATTTAGTTTTTAAAAGCATTTTTTTTTTACCTTTTTATCGCAAAAAAATTAACATCAATTTTAGTTTACCACTTTTTACTATCTTAAATAGTAATCTCGAAATATTTAAGTAGTAACAGAAGATGAACTTTAATTCCTTAGAAATATTTAACGGTCAGGAAATCCCAATCTCTAATTTAAATGCTTTTAACGGCTACAGTGTAACCACAGATACAAAACATACCGTAAATTATTCCAGGGATAAAGCCTCCAACCCGTTACAGCTCTCAAAAGAACAGAAAATGAACGTGCGGTTGTATTTTACCAATGGATTTGTTTTAATAGCCAGTTTATGTGTAGAAGACAACTGAACCTCGATAAATATGCAGTATATAAAACGCGGGTATTAGAATTGTCTATATTGTTCTCCGGGATAAACATCTACTAACACTTTGTTATTTCAATTTTACATTTAGGGATTTTATTTTTTACGCTTATAGTGGTACGTTTGGTACATAAACGACAGCCGGGGTTTGGGCTTAAACTCCGGGAAAGGCAAGTTATTTATTTTTCAATATAAACTCAAATATGGCTATATAATTGTTTACGATTCTGTCTGCAATAAAACCAAACTGTATTAAATTATTGAAATAGTAACATTGATGTTGGTTATTGTTTTATAATTGCATAATTCCTTGTTCCTTTCTCTCTCCCTTAAATTAAATATTTATTGCGCAATAATGGGCTAAACAACTCTGACAAAGTTGTGTTAGTTCAGGAGCTGATGTAAAACTGAAATTGCATTAAATTGTGTCACTACTTTCGGTAAGTATGGCTTAGACGTGATAGATAAAATACAAACAACGTACAAATTTGAGAAACAAGTGTAATCACATGCACAAAACTTACATGGCACAATATTTGCGCTTCCTTTGCTATAAGTACCAACATTAAAAGGTAATAAACAAAAAATCCTTGCGAATATAATTTTTTTTTTTAATACAAGGTTTGTTCCGATGAACGATCAGCTATGCGCAGTATCGATATTGCGTTCCAGCAGCGTCTCAGCCAGCAAACCAGACGCGGCCGAAAAAATACGTTTTGGCCGAGGTGCATATTACATTTTTTGTGCCATGAAATTAAAAGCAATATAAATTTTTAGTATTTTTCAAAAATATAGGCTAGAAACTACGTGACATGGTAGATGACGGCGTACGCTTTTAGCGGTGGAAACGTACTTGCATAATTCTGTACATAATTTAAATAACCTTTGTTTGTGCGATTGTAATGTTTTATTCATAAACTAGCAGTTAGCCCGTCCTAGGACGGGATTGTCAAGTATGACATAAGTCAACCCGCGTCACAGATTACTATAATAACATTACAGATTACTATAATAACATGATGATTGTCAAGTATGACATAAGTCAACCCGTAGCTATATTCATGCGTTACAGTCACAGAGTCACAGATAGATAGATAGACAGAGTCAGGCTGGACTTTTATATATATTTATTTAATATTATATAAATATATAAATTACTTTAACGTAGAAGATAAGTAAATCAACACTTATTTTTTATTCAGTATTCAGTTACAGTATCAACACGAATATATTAGGTTATAAACTACCTGACAGTTAACAACCTAGAGACCTCTACGTCACTACCCTTAGCGGGGAAGCCATAATCTCAGAGAACTTACATTCAGACACGCACATGCGCTTTCCGTTCTGCTTAATGCAAATGATCTTTTTCGTACGCTGTAGCACCTGAAAAAACGTTTTCGGCCGTTGCTAGGGATAAGGCCGAAAATGCAGTACTTTATGGTTGCTAACACGTCCGTCAAACAACTGTTTTTAGTACGATCGCACAAAAAAGCTTTTAAGTAATGCGTTTAAAAATAAAGGATGACATTTAAAAAATAGGAGTGAGTGAAAAACCAAATTTTAAAATCGGAAGTCTCTATAACAAATAAATGTATGTTACGGCATAATATCTTTTAGCATAATCGCACCCGACAAGAAAAGTGACACTAGTCAAAAACAGGAATTTTTCAGTATGTCGAAAAAACGTAATCACAAAACAAACAATTATAATTGCAATGGTTAAAAATCTGTGAATGTTTGATACGAATCCTGCTGTTGCTTTGCAAACAAAAATTAAAGCAAATTTGGGCCAGCAAGTTAGTAGTATTAATATTTAAACACAATTTTCGTCATTTTATTACAATTTGAACTATAAGAAAAGCTTAATATTTTATTACTTACACACAAAGTCCTTTCAAATCTTTTAAATACAATTCATGCTTCAATTTAATTTTGCATCAAAATTTTGCTAAGCCTTGTGGCTCTTTGGTCATGTCCTTTCATTAATGGACTACAGTTGATAAATTTGTTGTGACTGTCTTTGAAGTATCCTCACTTAAAGCTGTTTCCATCTCCAGTTACGCTTCTCTTTAACATGCTAAAATTTAATATCTTGTAATTGTAGAGGTACATTCCATTCGCCTTATTGCTTGGTTTAGCTCGCACCTGTTTCCTCATTAAATTATTATTTAGTCCGTTCATAACTCAACTGAAAATATATATTTACATTGTATATGATGACTTCTTGAATAAGTAAAATGCAATAGTGGAGCAGATATGACTTGCATTTTTATTTTCCCGATTTATATTATTACAATATATGACGCCAGAATAAGGAGTTTCTAAATTTTATTTTAGCAAAAAAAATCGCGTCGACCTCATTTATACCGCAGGTCAAAAGTTTAAGATCATCTGTAAGTAAACAAACAGTGGAACACCCCCTTTTTTCTTTAGTTTTGATTTTGCATTAATAAAATTTTGGACATATGATATGTAGAAAAAACCGGATTTTTTAAGTAGGTACATGCATACAATTGTTTCACTTCCGGTTTTGCCGGAACTGACCCCAACTTTGTTATTTTAAATGCAAAACCCTGTTCTATTTAAAATAACAATGGTGGGGTTATTTCCGGCGAAACCGGAAGTGAAACAATTGTGTGCATGTACTTAAAAAATCCGGTTTATTGCACACAATACAGGGTGTCCCAATTATACACCGCCAAAAAGTAGGTGCATATTCCTGAGTGAAAATGATGACCATTTGTCAAATATTTTGTTATCCGAAAATGCTTCCTTTCAAAGTTAGAGACCTCCAAAGTTACAAGAAAAAAAAATCAAAAAATCGAATACGTCCTAGCCGTTTGAGCTAGAGCTGTCAAACTTGGCCGAAATGTTTAGGTGTTTCCCATTGACTTTGTGGGATAATTAGAAAGAAAACACGTAATTGGAAGTATGATTTATAGTCAGGTCATCCGCTTACCATCTTCAGAATTTTTTTCTCTGGAATAAAATTGAAAATATCATTCGTCCATAAAGTACGACTTAAGAGGAAAAAATTCGTCCCTCTTTGTTTTTTGCTGTAAACGTAGTCGTTTTCGAGAAAATTTGCGCTAAAGATGCATCGACAAACTCTGTTTATACACCTCAAATATTTTTTTTACTAAACCTAGTTGGCTAATGTCATGCTGGAAAAAAGTTCTGAAGATGGTAAGCGGATGATCTGACTATAAATCATACTTCCAATTACTTGTTTTCTTTCTAATTATTCCACAAAGTCAATGAGAAACACCTAAACATTTTGGCCAAGTTTATGATAGCTCTAGCTTAAACGGCTAGGACGTATTCGATTTTTTGATTTTTTTTCTTGCAACTTTGAAGGTCTCTAACTTTGAAAAGAAGCATTTTCGGATAACAAAATATTTGACAAATGGTCATCATTTTCACTCAGGAATGTGCACCTACTTTTTGGCGGTGTATAATTGGGACACCCTGTATATGACTAAAATTTCATTTATCTAAAATCAAAACTAAAGAAAAAAAGGGCGTCTACCACACTTTATTTACACCCAGTATAACCCTTAAACAATAAGAAGTAAATTTAAAGGGAAATCCAAAATTATAAAAATATAAACGGTGTTTTAATTGGAATTTTAAAGTTTGAGTCAGTTTCCGGTTGAACAGGAAATTGTATTGCAACCTCAATATTTTTATCGACTCAGCAACATACGATAAGGATCGAATACCATATTTTATTGTAATATCTTTAATAGTATTACCTATGGATATTTGTTTGCTTCCAGCTTCCATAGTTTTGCGAACTATTTTTGATCATATCAGTCACGTTTATAACACAAAATTAAGAGAAAACTTAGTTTTAACATTGCCATGTGTGGCTGAGCAAAGAAGAATTAAATGACAGGTTTACGTTTTAATTGATAAGTTATTTTTACAAGTTTTATTCAGTTTTCTCAATCTTAATCTTGCTTTTTTTAATAACCCGTTCGACCCCTATAAATCGAAAGTATTTTTTCAGTTACAACTAAAAACGGATACAATGAAATAAAGTCTATAAAAATTCGCGCTGGCAATGTCTCTTAGTAAATTTTTCCGTAATACTGAAATACTACTCTTGTTGAAACAACTTCGTGTTATACAAACTTTGCTACAAATATCTGTTGCCTATTCACTATAGCGAACGTATAGCTTAAAGCTAAATGTGATGTAATCGCTATTTATTCGATTGTTTCATTGTATGCTCGTTATAATTGGCAATATTTGCTCAGAATGATGTGTAGGTACATCTGAAGTGTAAAATTAAATTTTGCTGAAACTGCGCGATTGGGATGTTCAAAATTAGCTGCACTGTATTTCTTTGCTACGCATGTGCGCTAACAAGTCTCACTTCTCATCTATAAAATGATAATGCTGATGGAAGAAATTGGTAATGGATTTGGTGTAGTATCTCTTTGGACTTTGGAGCACTTTTGTTGGAGCGCCTTACATGAGACTGTTCGATGTAAGCTATTGGCCGTACGTCAGGCGTGTCATCCGCAGTGTATTGCTCCCGATGAGCCAGTTTATTACAGCTTTGGTGCAACTTTACATCAATATTGGCTTTGCTATCGCGTTGATTTACGCGGATGAGCCCTTGGCAAATATTATTCCTTACGTTTGTACAATCGTATTGATTCAAACAATAATTCTAACGTTTCGGTATAAGGCTTGCGTTATTGTGTTTTCTGTGCTAAAGCTAAAACCCTGCAAGCGAAAGTTTCAAACCTGTTTTAATACGTGTAGGTACGTTCTGGTTTTAAATTTTTTTACACGAAATATTTTATTCATACTTTTGCATTTTTTTATTTAACCCTTTCAGGTGATGTGGTTTCACCGCACTTTCAAAAATTCCTAAGCTAAAAGTATAGCGGTTTTTTCAGGAATACACCACGCGTCAATGTGCTCTATAGTATCGCCATCAGTCGATCTACAGCGTAAAATTTGCCAAAATACATTCCGTAGCCAAGGAATACATATTCTAGCCGGTACTTTACCAAGTTGATGAAAAAAAGTGATTTCTGTGAAAAAAAAGTTATTAAAGAGCCGTTTCAGGTGAAATTTTTTGCACGAATCATTTCAATATGTTCATAAGAAAGTAGTTCTTATAAGAGTTTGAAAAACTTTTTAATTTTTTTTCTCAAAATTATGTGGTTTCATTATGAAACAACTATGCATTTTGGCACCAAATTATTCATAATTATAGTCGATAAACAGTGAGTTTTTGCCTTTAAACGGTAAAAAACTGTGTTTTCAAATATCATGTAAGATAACTTTTCTTTGGTTATAAAAGTATATGTTTTTATGTGAGCGTATAGCATAAATTATAATACCAAAACTCATCTATTTATTTTGTTCCACATACCACTAATGCAATGTGGTTTCACTGCGTAACCACATGATATTGTTTAAATAAACCATTATTTTGCTATAAAAACATGAATACTTTTCATTTAAGTCATATTAAGTGTTATAAAATTTAATTAAAAAATTTCAAGTATTTTATATTCTGTGCTTGAATAGGGTTAAAAAGAGTAAATTTTGTGAATAAGCAAAATGCCTTAAAACAATGTTTAAATCATAAAAGTGTTTATTTTTTAACTCAAATCAAAGAGTTTAGTTAAAAGTCCACTTTTTCAGAGGTCCATGTCCTGGGCCCCCCCACATTTGAAATGTAACTTTTTATTTAATGTAGAAGGTTGTGCTAGCCTTGTGCTGGCGTGCTTTGTTAAAATTTTTGATTGTTTCAGGTTTCTAATAAAAATCTTTTCTTGAAAAAGTTCTAAAAACGCTTCAAACTCACTAATGGAACTTTAACAACGTTGATCTGAAACCATTTTGATCTGTTAAATTTGTTTAAATTATTAATTCCCACACGATTTGACATGTGCGCTGCACTTCCGAAAATATGATGAACCGTTGCTTTTCTATGCCCATCTCATCCACCACAGTGTACTTGTTCTACAATTCTCCCAATCGTTTCTGACTTATTCCTCCAATCTAACTGGTTTTAACTGCTTTTAAAATGTTATTTATTGGTTATTTAAAAATGACTTTATGTGTACGAGGACGAGCTATATCTGAAAAGTAAGGACCGCTTAAATATCAAAATATTCCGTGAATTTATTTTACAAAATTTCACTTTTAATCAAATAACATTTATTTAAATAAAAGCCATACCGTAAACAATTTTTGTACACATGGGGAGAGGACCCGAAGACAAAAATGATTTTTACACTGCCGACAACTGCACGTTATTAGCTTGGAGCCGGCAGCAAAAGTGTTAATAGTATGTTTCCTAGGTAAAACCAAAATCTTGATACTGTATCTTAATAACTATTATTGGTTAATAAAATTTTACAATTTTTTTTAAAAAAAACTATGGGTTAGTTTATATTTACTTTCATTGGTTTAAAAAATATTTGTGATATATTGCAATAAAAATCGTTAACTTTTCTGTAACAATCTTTAAGATAATGGACTGAATATTAAAGGATTCTTTAACGTTATAAAAAAGGTTCAACCATACGAACAACTGCGTAAGTTATAGGCGCCTAAACTCGTTTCGTCATAGAGCGCATAATGAAGGGTTAAATAAGGTATTTTATTTTGTGTCTATATTACCTTTATCTCCATTTATATAGGTATAAAATTTTGTGTTTGTAAAATCTTGTTAATTTTGAATAGTTTTTGCTAATTTATTATTTTTACTTTATAAAAGATAATTCATGTTTGGCTTTATACCGGTTTTACAATTAGGCGACACTGGGCAATAGCCTAAGCCCTAAGGTCATTAAGTACAGACAAAAATGGAATTTCATCATTTTTGAAAATTAACCATGACTTCTTTGTCTATTAAAATAGAATAAAATGTTATACAGATTAAAATGCTTAATTTAAAACCAAAATTAAAATTTTTGTATGGACCTTTACTTTCGAGATATGAAGTAAACTAAATTTTTTTAAATAGAAACCCTAGTTGGCCATGACCCAGGCGATGCTCAACTACGAGAGACCACGTTAGTTGTGAACATCGCATCCTTGTAAAAATCCAGCGACAGTTTTTGCCTTCGTTCATGTACTGTTTGTACCGTCCACACACTAGTTCGTTATCTTATCCGATAAGTGCTATAACAACCGACTACCGTCCGATGACTATCAGAGACGCTGCTGGAACGCGATATCAATACTGCGCAAACTCCTGGTCGTTCATCGGTTTGGACATAGTATTGCTGGAACAAACCTATCGCATCGTCAAAATCAACAGTTTATCGCCACTCACAAACAATCTGGTTTGCCATATTTGGTTCAATTCCAAAAATTGCTTTTGAATAATTGGTTCAGATCGGGCTTGCGATTCAAGTAAAACTATCGATTTGTTTTCGGCTCAAGTTACGGTCTTACGGTTCGATTCGGAGTCTTGTTTTGCAATTGTTGGTATGACATACACGAACGCTAAACTGTCTTCGATCATTATACAGGGTGAATATTATGTTCCAGGCCGATGTTGTTTTTGAATAACCCGGAAATGAATCACATTTTTTTAAATTTGGATTTTTTATTCAACAGTAGGCTTATGAAAATTATGTATGGAATATGACATCGCTCGAGTGACCACCTCTGGCAGCGTTATAAATGCCTGTTCTTTTAATCATATTTTTCATGACATTCTCGCACGTTTCGCGTGTTATTTCAGCAATTTCATGTCGAATATTGTCCTGAATCATTGGAATTGTTGTTGGTTTATTAGCGTAGACTTTTCCTTTCAGGTACCCCCACAGAAAATAGTCGGGTGACGTGAAATCGGGTGATCGCGGGGGCCATTTGACATTTAGTAATTGGCAGTCCTAAAGAGTAGTCAATTACAATTTATTATGGAGCATCTGACGCCTCAACAACGTGTTGAAGTCATTAAAACATTTTATCTAAATAATCGTTCAATTGTGAATACGCGAAGAAAACTGCGTGATTTTTTTGGACTTCATCATGTGCCATGCAAGTCAACGATTCAACGTATAGTAGACTGGCCCCCGCGATCACCCGATTTAACGTCACCCGACTACTTTCTGTGGGGGTACCTGAAAGAAAAAGTCTACGCTAATGAACCAACAACAATTCCAATGCTTCAGGACAATATTCGACATGAAATTGCTGAAATAACACGCGAAACGTGCGAGAATGTCATGAAAAATATGATTAAAAGAACAGGCATTTGTAACGCTGCCAGAGGTGGTCACTCGAGCGATGTCATATTCCATACATAATTGTCATAAGCCTACTGTTGAATAAAAAAATCCAAATTAAAAAAAATGTAATTCATTTCAGGGTTATTCAAAAACAACATCGGCCTGGAACATAATATTCACCCTGTAATTAAATAGACTGTTAATTAAATTTTCAGTAAAACAAAACTCCGATATATACGGTTTATTTCAATATTAAGAATATGAAACTTAGTTGTTTTTTAATACTCGCATCCTAATTTTGTTTTTTTAATTAAAACTTCTGTATAGTCGACTATAATACTTGCACAACAGTTTTATCTACAAAAACTAATTCCGCTCACAAGCCAAAGTTTAAAACAAGTTGTTTATTTTATTTGTACTACGTGGTAAGAAGAGCCCAACATTAGGTCGCCTACGAGAACAAAAGTTTACGTAGTCGCTTAATTTTGGGACAATTTGGTGTATACAAGCATAACTTCAGCATAGTTTTCAATTCAAGCGGAAGCGAATGTTAGGGCAGAACGAACCTGGCGTCTCCTAGCGGTTTGGTTTTGCGTTTTAACGAGGTAATAATATGTATATTACTGTTTTTCGTATAATTAATGATTTTACCGTCGTCGACCGTCTTCCAAACTTAGTTAAAAGAGTAATATCTTTTAAAAAGCAACGAAATTGCTTTTAAAACTTGTTAAAACTTCGTAATTAAGTAATTGAAAAGGGCTATTTACACCCATAAACCAACAAAAATAGCCTCTAAATAAAACAAGCCTCACTTTATTCATTTTAGGCGTCAATAAACAATTTCAGGAACATCGAGAAACTTACATAACGGCATCCCTAAGGCAGACAAGCTGTAAAATATATAAATATTTATTATCAAACGCGAGACTTTTTCTCGGGTAATTTTAACTTTAAATGTAACAGACGTTTCTGACAGAAACTTCGATAAAAATGTATAGCCGCCGCAGAATGGAAAAGTCGGCAATAAAATCAAAATATTGGCTGACCAATGTGGGAAAACAGTCTTAAATTTTGTCCGAAGCTATAACGTATTTCATGCTGAGCTCCTATAATGTAATTGGAAAATTCGAATCGAATTTATTTCTGAAAAAAAAAGGTATCTTATATCCATTTTGCTAATGAAATATATTTTTTTAAGTGCAACTATCATACCGCATAAGTACAATTAAATGTTACTAAAACTAAATGTATCTTTTTAAAGTATTATAATGTATCGTTATGGCAGAAGTTGATATGTCACTTTTTCATGTTTTTGAGAAATCAAAAAAATTACTTTCAGTCGTTATTATAAAATCATTAAATGTAAGTATTTAATCACAAGTTAGTTAAGTGAATGGTTATATTCATACTTTGACGTCTACCTGTTTTCAATCAAAATAATCTTTAATCTGGTGGTGGGGGGCCGAGGATGACACCTACATAGCGCGCGGAGTGACTTGAGCCATTTTTTCACAAAGTCTTTTACATTTTTTCATGAATTTATAAAACTTAATAGGTTCTGTGTTTGAAAATTAGAGGAAAGGATACAAACTGCAACTGACGAAAGCTCAGAACTAGGGATTGCAATCCCGGGATTCGGGATCCCGGGATCCCGGTCGCTTTTTGGTCTCGAAAATCCCGGGATTTTAAATGTAGAATCCCGGGATTTTCGGGATTTAAATTTTTTAACTATAAGTACATTCTTTTGTAAAAAACATTGCTCATAGTTGGTATCTACTGAACGCGAATATGTTAAACGATGCAATTTTGCAAGTTTAAGCTTGTTTATGTCGCCGCTCGCCGTCTTATGTATAATAACAAAATTTAAAAAAATTCTTGTACTAAGATAATAATCATCCTAATTTCTTTAATTTTTGTTTCTTATACAACAGTATATTTTTTAAATTTTTAGTGAATTAAAGTTGTGCTTTGTTTGAGTTTTTAACAGTTTCAGCAAATTTATGTATATGTAATTATGTGTTCTAATGTATAATAAATTTATTCAAATATATTTCATTTATTCAAATGTTATATCTAATAGTTTGATTATTTCTATAATAATAAAACATAATAGGGTAGGTATGTATATATGTATATATTTTTCAATTATTATTAACAGAAATTATAGAGGAAACAAATTAATTAAAAATAAATGATAATTACTAAATTATTCAATATTTATGTAAATCATTTGCAATTCTAAAAAAAATTATATAGGGTAAAACGGTGAAATACGCCCCACTTTTAAAAAAAAAATCGTTACTGCAAAATGATAGCTTTATTCTAAACAAAAAATACATTTCTAATTAGTATAATGAGTGTACATTACGTAAATATAAAAAGTTTGTGAAAAGTAAACGCAGGAAAACAATAAAAAAACAATTTGGAACCCTTTCCTTTGAGGCGTATTACCCACTCTGCTGTGGAAAACGCCCCACACGATTATTACTACTTATTTTTATTAAGAACTTAATTTTTTGCACCACACAAGTGACATACACGTTTCGTGAAGCCATCGAGAACACGCTGTGCACTGTATCCAGTCTACTTTCGATTTCGTGGAGTAGTAGTAATCACCGCATTTGACGAAAATCTCTTCAGATTCATCTGAAACTTCCTCAGAAGAACTCAATACGAGTTCCTCTGAACTCTCAGATGACGTTGATTCAAAACGTTTAATACTTTTCATCTTTTTTTGGTGAGCGGGTTACATTAGCAACTTTAGTTTTCTTCCCTTCTCTTTTCGCACTGATGTTTTGCTTTTTCCCACATAAAATTTTACGTTTGCATCGGTTTTCTGGAGATGTCAACAGCGTAGCGGCCTGTTTTCTTTTAGTAAGAATTGGTGGAATGACTGGAATCGGATTTGTTTGTGCAAGAAATTTTGAAGGGGTTTCTTCTTCAGAGGATTTTTTGCTAAAAGTAGTTGCAGATGGCTGTGGCCTTTTTGGTGGGGTTCTTTGCAGTCCTGATGGCACAGGTTCATCTAATGGCACAGTAGTTGGGGATGATTGTTGTTCTCCACGATTTTTATTCCTATCGATGGGCACATCGTCACGTTTGGAAAAAGCAGTAGACCTGTTTGCCTCATTGGCGTCCGAAATTGAGAAAAAGCGATCTTAAAGCAAAAGGGGCATGTTACACTTTTAGATCTGGGGCGTAATTCCCAAACAGTGGTGACAAACGCCCCACTGGTGTACCAAGACCATTGAGGCATTAATAAATAAATGCGTAATGTCATTTTAGAGGTTATGAAACAAGCTTTCCGAATTTATGTCGAAATTTGAACGATACTAATACACTTCATGCGAAATTGTTTTTTCAATAATTGAGACAGAAATAATACAACGTCCACTTGCCGTGAATTGCGTGTTGGAGGTATACTAAACTCCATAACTAACACTACCATTATGTGATACTAGTAGTGTCATCGATGATTAAACAACTAAACTACATAGGTGGGGCGTTTTTCCGGCTGGGGCGTATTACCACGTTTTACCCTACACTGCATTAGCTTTAGTTTTTAAGCAAATACTTCACATTATATATAATCCCGGGATCCCGGGATTAAAACAACTTGAATCCCGAAATCCCGGGATCGTAAAATTTGATCGGGATTGCAATCCCTACTCAGAACTCAAATTTTCATAAAAACTTTGATTTTTTAAAATTCAGGAGGTGGCTCATGACACCCCATAGATTGAGCCACATGATAATAAAGTGCATATTTGATGCTCTACTGCAAATTTAGCCCCCAACTGAAGCAAAATGAGCCACCTACAGTGTTTTAAATAAAACTGCGACTCTTTACCTATAGAATATCAAAAAATATATAAATTACTGGTATTTTCTCAAAAATTTGCACCTTACAGAATAAGCAGACTTAGCATAAGTAGGAATAAATTTGGTGAATTCTAAACCATTTATAAAAAAAGAGCACGAAAGGTTTAATTGAAATACCACATTATTATAGTTTTTGTTTGATTAATGCTAAATTCAATGTAGCCCTCATACAGAACAACAAATTTAATGTTTGTCTAAAAGGAACGAAACGTCCCACATGAAATTCCATAAAAGCAGAGTGCAGTAAAGTAGAAATTGCAGCCAGCAACTCCATAACTGAAGTAAATGAAGAAAAAACACCATTTTTCAAGTTTTTTCTGAATAGCTTCTGAACTATAAGAATTATAGATAACTTATTTGCACCTTTAAATTGAGCATATAACTGCCTAACCATTCTCCAACTAAATGGTTTTTGTTGCATAAAAAAGCCATATACTCAATTTAAATCTCGAATTTGGTATACCCTGTATGCAGGGTGACAATCTACATGTGTTGTGTGGGTAGCTTTATTATTATAAGAGTTACATGGTCGGTTAAATTAGCAAAGTTTGGCAGAATATCAAGACGAATCTAATGTCATTTTGACATTTGACCTACACCTTCAATTGCCTTTTTTAGATTAGCTGTTTTAAGAACAGTTAATCAAATAAAAATAAATATGCCTAGGAAAACATTACTATCTACAAGGTGCACTTCTCAAATTTGTATTGCCATAGAGAGAGGGCTACAGTTTGAATGCAACTTTTAATTTAGATTTAACCCCTATTCTCCGGAATTAAGAAATATTTATCAAAATGTTTTGAAATTCAATCAGTTGTTTAAAAATGGCCATAGATACATGAAAAATCACTTTTTATTAAATTACAGGACGCAGGTCCTGACTTAGGAGCTGTCTTTATATGACGACGCTAGGGGAATATGAGTACAAATAATAATAATCTTGGTATGTTTTATAATTTCAGATTTATTTGTGAAAGTATATTACAATGTAAATTAAATTTGAGACATATAAACTATAAACTTATAAACTATGATAAGGTTGAAAGCAAGGTATATATAGGATACTGGTCTAGCAAGTAAAGCACTGTAGATGAACATTTACCAAATTTACTCTCCATTATTTCATTTCCTCGATAAGTTTTTCCTTGGTAAGGATCAAAGGCGATTAGATAACCAGATGGTGAATTTTGACACCAAACCTTGTATCCAAATCGTATTGGTTTATTTCTAATCGCTTGCTTACATCCGTGCCTACCGAAGTATTCCACCATTGCCTCATCATGCGATATTGCTGAGGTGGGTGTATAATTTTCCATAATTTTTTTTTGAATATATGAAATTAATGGTCGTAATTTGGAAAACTTATCGAGCTTATCTAAGTTTAAATTTGATTTAAAATGAAGTGATTTCATGATATTATCAAATCTATCCCTCCGCATAGATTCATATATCCCAATGTTGCGCAAATCACTACATGTACTCCAATACATTGTTTTTCCTGGCAATGGATTGTACCCAGAAACAATTAAAATGGCAAAAAATACTCGCAGTTCCTCTTTGGTTAATTTTATACTGGCCAGTTTTTTGATAAGCAATATTCGGAACTGGCAGTAATAATTAATTCGATTAAAGTATCATCAAAAAACCGTTCAAAATATTGAACAGCAGTGACTTCATCAATATTTTCTTATGCCATAAGATGAAATTGACTAGGTTGTATATGTATAGTTTTACCGCCACTGCTCCATATAATTTGATCTTTTTTTGATTTTTTGGTGATCTTTGGTATTTTGTTTAGGTTGGAAATAGTTGAAACTTCTTTTCTGGTCTGTTTTTTCTCTGCCGGTGCCATTAGTTGATTTCTGGATAAACAGTTTATATTCGTCCCTTCTTCTTTATCTGAATCTTCGTCTGTTAGCTCATTAACTGCAGGTGGTTCAATAAAAATATCTTGGTCACTATCATCATTTTCTAACAAATCCATCATTTCGGCTACACTCAAAAATTTAAGGACAAATAGGGTATGTTAGTACATGCATTCTCCTAGCGTCGTCATATGACGACAATCAAATTTATAGCGAAATAACTCCCTTATAAATGTTATTATAAATAATTACATTTTATATAAAAAACACTTGACTATTATATATTCAAAATATGTAAACAAATAAAATATTTTTACCGTAATTATATTATTTAGTACTTACTTTTTGACGACGTCATGGTTTTCGTGTTCTCTCGTAAATTGGTCACTTTTAACAATTAAATATGTTCGAAGTCTGCAACTTACTGCGATGCAATGGTTACATTTATGAAAACAATTGTTTACCTGAGTAATTAAACTTAAGCTGACAGGTTTAAAATCATCAGGTACCTGACAATACACCGTTATTACAGGACAGGTAAACGTCGTCATTTGATAAGGGTTAATAGTAATACTTATTGAAAGATGACAAATAATTGTGAAATGTAAAAAATATCTTGAATTATTTAAGTTTTTAATTTCTTATGTATTTAATTAATTACAGCTAGTTTATTTATGTAATGTGTTGTTTTTTTTTCATGGCCACTTAATTAAACTTTATATAAACAATAATATTGTTGTAACTTGCTTACTTTTAAAAATAAACCCATCAACCCATACATTAAGAAAACGAGAAAACAATTCTTTTTTTAATGAACCTATAGTCAACTATGATTGCCATTTAAAAAAAAATCAAGTTTGGCTTATTTCTCAAAAATTAAGGATGCCATGACTTTAAAATATTTTTTTCTAATTCTCCGCAAAAATAACTACAGGAATCATTTCACATTTTGATTTTAACGTAAGCGGCTATGGAATTATTTGCCCTTGATAATTCCACTACTGTCATTAATGTCAATGCAAATGCATACGATTTATCATGTTTGCTAGCGGACAAATAGGAACCTTACTATTTGCAATCGGATAAATTTTTGTTTTCCTTCACCATAGCAGCGCTATAAAATTTTGGAAAATATCAGAGGTTAAGTTTTCTACAAATGGTTTAAACGTCACATTTCAGTCGTGGAATAATCTCTGCAAATACCATTCGAGGTTAAAATTTTACCAAGCCAAATATTTATTTGTAACACTCGTTATTGTTTTTCAATTTATTCTCGTTACTAAGCAACAACTCGTGTCAAATCAAAATTTGGCCGGCAAGTTTTAGCCTCTTGTGGTATTACCTCCGAAAATATCGTCTGTTTTTGGTTTTTTCAAAATACTTTAAAAAGTTGCCAATTTAACTGACTATGTAACTTTTATAATAACAAAGTTACCCATAAAACACATTTAGATTATTGCCACCCTGTATATTCAGAGATGTAAGGAATTTAACAAGTTATATTATTTTAAATACAAAGGACATTTCAAGATATTAAAATTGAATTTGTATCGAATTGGGTTAATGTGTTGAATAATTACAATTTAAACTAATTAGTTATACATATGAACCCTTTTAGGCCACAGCGGAAATAATTTACCAACACGAGGCTTAATTATATTAATACACGTGGTTGACACGTCATACACGTTTCTACACAATGTTTTGGAGTTGAGATGTCAGTCGTAATTAATGAACCATAATATGGAGTAATGGGACACACAAAGACTAGGATAAAAGTTCAAACACTGAATCTGTTGAGAGAGAACTTCATCTAGCTTGACAAAGCGCCCAATCAATATTCAAACTTGTAGTGACCCATTTTTAATCAAGTGCAACTTTATGTTTACTTCAACATGTTGCCGGATCTGTAAGTTCAAAAGCTCTTGGTGTAAAACTTCAAAATTGCTTGCTACAGAAAATTAGAACAAGATATTGCTATATTACCGCCAGCAGATAAGTTAATCAAGATACATATATTGAATTAAAGTAACTTTTGGAATGAGATTTTCTCAAAAGAGGGAAATGTTAGGGTAGTATTTAAAATGCATTTAAACTCGAAGAATTATTTTGTGCTAAATAAATATTTTGATAATGCTACTTTTTATTCTCAATGCACTCGTAGCCAGATAACAGACTGACAAGCTGATCTTTATTTTGAGTCAGTTGATCGAAGTTTATCCCACAAATATTGGACAGCTTAACGTCAAAATACATATTGAATAAAACTTAACGTAACAATTTTCAATTTTGAAACTGTTTAAGCAACGTAAAAAGTAAATATACACAAAAAGTTAACACTAAGGAATCAAAAGGCCTCATTTTAATAAAAAATTGTATATTTTACAACAAGAGATGAAAGTCCAGTTTTTTTCATGAGATGAGATTTATTCACGAGCAGCGAAGCGGCGAGTGAGCAAATCTCACGAACGAAAGTTAATGTAAACGAACCAAATAACAAGTATTATGAGTATAAAGTATTAATTAATCATTTCATTTCCATAGCGACACCCAGGGACTATCACAGGCTGGAAAGTATTCATTCCATCCTCGTAACTGCAAATCTTTAAGTAAAAAGTAGTCGAACACGTCTAAAAGTTACCGTTTCATAACAGCGTCGTGTATAGAGTTTTAAGTTGCACAAAGTACAAATGAGATTATAAGGGCAACAACGACTTAAAGGTTAGATAAAAATAAAGACAAAATATTACGTTATTGCCACGGTACGTTTCATTAAAAACACGACATTAAATTGTCACCGAAGTAGTAATAGGACAATGGTAAATATCGGTCTGACATGCGACGCGAACATTACTGATATTGTAAATTGTTAATGTTGCCAGCGAATGAAATATAATTAGCTTTTTGTTGTATCTAAAGTAATATGGGCGTTGTTTTTTCCGTGAATGCCATGCCTTACTGGCAATTACACAAAAATTGTAATATTAGAGTAGGTTATTTTATTATTAATAAAATATAGGCCGTGTAAATGGTTTAATAAATTTTGTCTTTCTTACTGAGTGTTAATGATAATGTTTAAGGCAATAGCTTTTTTAACTTAATGACATGTGGACTGTATTTTTAATGAATTTTATTTGATTATCTTTTTTATAATAATAATTTTTCTCTATGCATAACTACTGTCACTATGACTACACTTCCACTTTGCCTCACGCACGCCTCAACATAGACCAAATGTTAATGATAATGTTTAAGGCAATAGCCTTTTCAACTTAATGAAATGTGGACTGTATTTTTTTATGACTTAATGTCCAAACTAGTGGGACTTGTTGTAAAATGCTATTTTGTATAATTTCGTTTTTGCTACCAAGCTTATTTGGTCTGGTAGATTTCTTCCACTTTGTTTCGTCTGGTAATGCAATCAGAATTGTTTCATCTGCTATGTCTTCCAGCTTGCTTCGTCTGGCAGATATATATCAAATTATTTTGTATAGTATAATATCTTCTAGCTTGCTTCGTCTAGTAGATACTATCAAATTATTTCCAGCTTGCTTCGTCTGGTATAATATCAAATTATTTTGTATAGTATATCTTCTAGCTGGCTTCGTCTAGTACATACTTTCAAATTATTTTGTATAGTATATTATCTTCTAGCTTGCTTCGTCTAGTAGATACTATCAAATTATTTCCAGCTTGCTTCGTCTGGTATAATATCAAATTATTTTGTATAGTATATCTTCTAGCTGGCTTCGTCTAGTAGATACTTTCAAATTATTTTGTATAGTATATTATCTTCTAGCTTGCTTCGTCTAGTAGATACTATCAAATTATTTCCAGCTTGCTTCGTCTGGTATAATATCAAATTATTTTGTATAGTATATCTTCTAGCTGGCTTCGTCTAGTAGATACTTTCAAATTATTTTGTATAGTATATTATCTTCTAGCTTGCTTCGTCTAGTAGATACTATCAAATTATTTTTTCTGGTATCTTCCAGCTTGCTTCGTCTGGAGATACTGTCAAAATTGTTTCTTTCGAAATATATCTTTCAGCTGGCTTCGTTTGGCAGATATATATTCGGCTCTTGTAGGACCAAATGTTAATGATAATTTTTAAGGCAATAGCCTTTTCAACTTAATGAAATGTGGACTGTATTTTTAATGACTTTTATTTGATTATCTTTTTTATAATAATAATTTTTCTCTATACATAACTACTGTCACTATGACTACACTCCCACTTTGCCTCACGCACTCGTCAACACTGAGCTTGTTAACAATTACTTGAGTTGCTAACCCCATAAAGTATTATTAATCTAATAATAAAGACATCTTTTAATATAATTATAATAAACATACTTAGAATATTGAAACACATATTTTCATTTCCATTTACTATTTAATAGGATATTAGAAGCAGTGAAATATGTACCTAAGATTGTTATTAGTGCATTAGTGTAGTTTTTTTAATTTTAATTGATTTCAATGCAATGCAAATTATGTTGGCAAAATTAAAGTGCCATAAAATAAATATTTAAGTAAGTTACTTCAAAAATATGTTAGCAAAAGCAAACAACAAAAATATAATTATAATAAAAAGTTTCGATTTATTATTAATCTAATCACATATATTTAATTTTCTTGCCTTAAATAGTTAACCTGCAACTGCTACAAATAAATACATATTAATTTATTAATATGTGTTTGCCTTTTTTATGTATTGGGCTAAGCATGGCCCTTGCCCAGTTATTTGGGATTTTTTCTTCGTGCCATATGTCTAGCAATAGTTTTTTAATTTCTTCATGCAGTTCTTCACCTCCATATTTAATCTTTTCTGTTGTTATTCTGTCTTCTTCCGGGCTTTTGTTATTTTAAGTTCTTAATTATTTTCTTTATTTCGCTTCCACCTGTTCTTGTTGTTGCACATTCTCTTGGGTTTCTAGATTTTCTCTCCTTTCCTCTTTTTCGTCCAATTCGTTCATTTCACTGTTTTCATTTTGTTCATCCTCTATTCCATTTATAAGTTCTTCAAAGTATTCCTTCCACCTCTCGATTATTTCATTGTCTCCTCCCAGTAGCGTTCCTGTTTTTGTCCCGTAAAACGGTGTATGTTTAGTGTAACCTGATTTTATTTTTTTTACATCTTCGTAGAAATTACGTATCTGTTTGTTTTAAAGTTGACTTCCATTTTCATGATTTTGTTCTCAAATGATAGCATTTTTTTCTTCTACAGGTGTTTTTTGCTAGTTTCCTAGCTTCTTTGTTTTGATGTTTCTATCCGCTGCTGCTTTTTTAACTTTGTCGTGCCAGGTTTTTCTTGGTCTACCTCGTTTGTTTTTTCCCTGTGTTCTTGCTTCATATGCTCTTCTGGTTAACCTTTCTTCTTTCATCCTATAAATGTGACCCAACCATCCCAGCTGCCTTTCCTGTATTTTTGTTTCAGCTGATTTTATCTTTAATTGTTCTCTATATGTTTCGTTTCTGATTCTGTCTTTTTTTGTTTTTCCTTGGATTTTTCTTAGAAATCTCATTTCTGCTGCATTCACTCGGCTACTATTTTTATTTGTTAGTGCCCGCGTTTCACTTCCGTACAAAACAAAAAACTGAAGAAACAGTAAGGAGTGTTGAAAAAACGAATACATTTAGAAAAGTTTATTGATTTATGTTCAACATCAAATTAGATTTAAATGTCTATAATAACTACATAACAAACAATAGTGGCCAAGAATAAATAAAAAATATCGAACGAGTAACCAGGCAGTGAAGGAGTTTTGCGTAGGTTGGTTTGTTATACGAAGTAACCTTGGCTATACGAGGCAATAAAAATCGTATTATATTTATTTAATCAACCGTCCACATTAATGGCGTAGACGTCAGGCTGTCAGGTATTGATTGCGGTTACAAACTTTTAATATAAATTTAAATAGATTACGTATTAATACCTAAGCTTTAATCAATAGCTTTTGATATGAGCTGAAACCCGATAGTCATCGATTTGCAATTTACCACCGGTAAATTACGGTTACGTGTAAGTAAAATGCATTGAAAATCGAAAATATTTTAAAACCATTGTTCTATTGTTGTATATAACGTCAGTTATACAAACGGCAACTGCTTTTAACACGTAAAATACAGGTTTGTCGTAGGTGAGCTTAAAATGGTTCACTTATAACCAGGGACTAAAAACGAAAAAAATTCCGTTCGTTTCTGTTCGGAACGAAAACGAAATATATCGTTTTCGTTCATTTCGTTCTAATAGAAAAAATTCTTTTTTCGTTTTCGTGAACCGAAATAATAACGGTTAAAACCGGTTTTACAATATTTTTTTGTCGTCAAAAAATCAATTTTTTTTTGTAGCCCCACTATAAATACGATAATAATATTTGAGTCTCAACTAAAATATAAACGATGACGATGGGGTTGATGCTCACGGACAGCATATTTTAGACTGGCGATCCATCAACATATTAAATTTACCAAATCGTTAAGCACATTAACATTTAACCATTTTATCAAGTTTAGCACCCGTAAGGTGCAAAAACACAACGTGATTAGGTTAAATTAGACACACGATCTTTATCTAAAAATATGAAAATATAGCAAGTGCTGTTTTAAATTTGTTTTTGTACTAAAAAACTATGCATTTAAATTAAATAAGATCCTGCTGTAATTATTTAAAAAGACAAAAGAATGAATTCAAGTGGATAATTTACTAAATGTTGTAAATAAAAAAGATATTTAAAAAAAACTTGTATTATTAACTTGAAATATACTTTAACTTTATAGTTTGTACATACCATTCAATGTACATTTTTACATTCCGTTAAATCTTACTAGCAACATATCTTCCAATAAATCTTCTTTTACATTAGTCCTTTTCGAAGTAAGAATAAATTTTACTATTATTATGTCTAAACGCAAATAAAACATACACACTGATAATATATATCCAATCAAGTGTATATAAACAAATTAGAAATAGAGAATATCTGTACTGTTAATTGTGTTACACGAAATTGCAAGTATAAACAATAAAGTTGTTAATACATATTCACGTAAATATATGGAGAAAAGTGAAGCTCACTCATTTTGTGAAATTTTTTACTGCCTCGTGGAGTGTCCCCAGCACAGAAGGTAAATTCGCGTTTGTGTTTAACAAATAAAATTGAAATAGCGACAAAACCGGTTAAAACCGGTTTTGGAAAATATTTATTTAGTTTTCGTTCTTGAACGGAAAATAATAATTTCGTTTTCGGTTTCGTTTTCGTTCTTAAAAAAATTTCGGTTAATTTCATTTAACGTTTTCGTTTTCGTTCCGTTCTCAGTCCCTGCTTATAACGATACTTATACATTTTTTTTTTAATATTTTTGTTAATATGTTTTTAATAAAAGAATTAGTTTAGCGGTCTTATTTACACATATCAGTAATGTGTCTGCTCAGTTCATTGAAATATTGCCCGTCTCTGAATAGAAATATGGTTATATTGTTATCAAATGTGCAGTCAGTGGTCACACATCGTAGACTCAATTATGTACTTTTTCGTTCAGTGATTGTAATGTATCCGTACTGTTCAGAATATCTGAACATTTTTTATACTCCCTCCGTATCAAAATGATTGTCCGATTGTTGTAATTTATTTGTATCAAAATGATTGTCCTATTTCAAAAATCAACGTTAATTCTTACTCTTATCATTCATTTCAGATAATTATACAATCAGGCTACTTATTTTTTTTAATATATTCGGGAAACGGTTTCGCAGACACTTCAATTTTTTCGACGGTGATAACATCATACATGCGTAGATTTGTCCCAATTTGGGGTCACAACTTCCTGTGTCACGTTAAGACCGGTTCAAACCATAAATTAGAAGTGTGAGACTGAACTTCCGTGATAATCCACGATCACCATACCTTCACCACAATTTACTGCTGGTTCAAGCCATATTGCGGAGTGTGACGCTGCATTTAGTCATAAGTCATCTATACGTCAACAAATCTAAACATATAGGTACACCACAAATTACACTAAACAACATCATCTGGCAATTTAGATTGGTCCTTCGAGTCGGATGTAATCCAACTTAATCTGGTGGTTCATATTGGTCCTTCGAGTGGGATCAATGTAAAACAGTCATAATTATTGTAGTTAGTCATGTTAAAATAAATTCTAAATGTACAGTAACAAGCAATAATAGGACTTATAAGATTGAGCGTGTTTTGAACATACGGTTTATTAAGTCAAAAAAACAATCCACTGCTGTGATAAAAATATATTCAAAATGGTATTTAAAGCAATAATATAAGTATGGAATACCAATTAAATAGCTTAAAAGTTACATGGCAAAGTTTCAATAAAGTTCCTACACCCGTTGCTTTTTTTACCCACGATATTATTTGTTACTTTCGCAATGGCGTATTTGTTGTTTTACAATCAATCATCCGTAATTTTTTTGATGATAAATTAAAAAATAACGAAACGTGAGTGATTTTGAAAAACAATCGAATGTAAGTAAATAAAAGAATAGGCTTCGTACGACGTATGATGGAGCACCGTAATAAATGAGAACTTGTTGAAGTATCGCAATCAATCAAAGTATTGACAATTTTATGTAGTAAACAGACATCCGATATATGTCAGATATTTTTCATGCAGAAGATTTTACAATGCAATTTGTAACGATATGTCACCTGTTTTAAAATGCTAGTTACATACAAGCATAACCTTATTGAAGTTGGAGATATTTTGAGATAAAAATTAAATTTCTTAACCAAAATTGTATAAAAAAAAGCCTCTAATATATTTAATAATTAATACAAAAATGTTGTACCATGCTTCCTATGGCCTCAACATTGGTACAACATTTTTGTATTAAGATTTTCGACTTAGAATTTTACGAAGAACATCGCCACGTGTAGCGCTTCTCCCCAATTTATACACACCCTGTATAGTCAGTATTGTGATTTTTAAGTGGAGTTCTGAGATTGTTTTTTGTTTTTGTTCTTAGTAAACGAATTCTATCTATTCCTCTTTTTTTTATTGTCCGGGTTTGACGACCAAGAAATCTGGCAACCCTACTATAACATAACCTACATATCTGCAATTTTAGTACTGTTATCAGTTTACTACAATCGCAAAATGTGTATCGTGTCAAAAAATTAGAAAAAAATATACTTTGTAGGTTATGTGATCCTTTTGACAACACAGTGGCACAAAAATTACCAGAAGTTACTAAAAAAGTAATAAAATACGCTTGTTTGGCCTTGAAAAATTAGAGCATGTTCAATAGAATAAAATCCTATGACATTTAAAATCCGTTGCGATTTTTTTTCCTATGCCAATTTAGACGTTGCGATTTTTTGGTTTTGCGTTGTGAAAAAATGATTTGTAAGAAAAATGGCAACGTCTAATATGAGCATTAATTAAAAATCTATTAATTTTCTGCAAGATTTTTTACTACGATTACAATGTTAGGAAGCTAAACGCTTCGTTTAAGTGTTTTATTGCATCTTTAAGAATCGATATTCCTTTTTTTTATTTTGTTTTTAATTCTGTTAGTTAATGTTAAAAATCAAATTTTTTTTCTTACTTAACCTATCGAATATTTGGTTATGTACAATACTGTTAACTAATTACTAATAGTGTAATTTCGTTTGATGTATCACATAGTTATCACTTATATACAAAAATCACTTATGTATTACGAAGCGAATGAAACATAAACACTTTCAACTCTCTCAGTTAAATGTATTAAAAAAGATATTAAACTAAAGTATCTAACGAAGTAATCAATTTTTGTTAATACGTGGAACGAGCATGTTAAAACATGTGTAATATCGAAAAGGCCACATTAAATCCAGTCCGTTCAATGGAACACGGTGTAAACGAAGCCTGTTAATGTTTTATTCTACGCTCTCACGTTCCCGGTCTCAGGAGGCTCGGCCTGTAGCCTTTGTTTCCTTTATACTGCAATTCTCTTTTCATATCTCCCTTCATACATCTTCCACGATATTTTGTAGACCAGGAAAACTGACATTTAAGACTGCGTTTCTTTTATTTATTTAGCAATAAAAATGCAAGTAAATTTTTAATTCATGCAGCAGTAAGAGTTTAAATCCACCCAACAAAAAAACGTGTCTTAACATCCAACTAACAGAATAAGTTATTTAAGGATCTCTAAGGCAGATGTAAGAAAAAATACGATGAAACTTAACGGAGGTAATGCACATATTTCAAAAAATATATTAACACACAAAGCGGGTCTTATCACGAATGTAAATAGATATTTCAAATGTTGCTTGATATTACTGTATACTTTTCAGGAACGGTACAACGGATTTATTTGCGTAATTTAGAAGCAGTGAGTTTTCCGACTTATCTATTGTGCTTCAATGTCTACTAAATTAAATTATTAAAACATTTGTTGATACCAAAATGCAATCCGTCTCACGGCTTTTTCGAACCCTATAAATTAAATTTTTGTATCCAATTATGCAACATTTTACTAATGATTTGCAAGGTCACGTAAATTCCTGCGCTAGTTAGATTTCCGTGCTGTCTATGTTAGCAGGGAGGTAGTGCTGATGGTCAAACGAGAGCGTGTAGGCAAACAAGGCCTGATAACGAGGTCTGATCAAAGCACAGTAAACTGAATTTGACTGCCGGATCAACCCAGGGCGTTGTACAAACACTGTGCTTTAATTAAATCATCGCTTGCTTTGGTTCACCTAGGTAAATTATCAAATCCTCTCTTAGTGTTCAAGAAAACTCGATTATCCTTTATAATTTCCGTGTACCAGCAGGATGAAGGCGTCGGCGAATTAATTTCTATCTAGCCAAGTAGTTCGATGTGTGCCAGTTTTATAGAGCAGCTGAAACAGCCGACAGCGCTTCAATGCTGATAGAGCCTAGTCATGTTCAATTAATTAATTAATTTTTGTTACACCTACATACATCAGCAAGAGGGCATGATAACTTAAAACTCAGCAATGCAATAAATGTTTCAAAATAATCTTTCTATTATGTTATTAATGGACTTAACTTTAATTTTAGTCATGATAAAAATCTGGATAGATTAATTCCAATTTTTGTTGTATTTTATCTTTCAATCGTTAGCTAAAACTTTTTTTAACATTTTGCAATTTATTAAAAAAAACTTATGAACCTTTATACAGAATCGGCTTATTTTAAACGCCTGCTTATGGATATTTTATCATCTTTTGCCTTAATATACACGGTATAACGTCTGGCCACATAGGCTTATACAGGGATGCGCAAAAGTATGGAAACAGACAAATATGTAGGGTATAGGGTTTCTCATATTTGACCATTTTGCTTGTCCCGGGATTCCGGGAAGAAATCGGCCTTTGTCCCGGGATTTCCCGGGATCCCGGGATGTAATAAATTATGTCATAATTTTTAAATAAATAACCCAAAAAATTAAGGGAGCGGTTTATTACTTAAAAACAACTCCAAGTCATATATGTAATACATTTTGCTCTATGATTATTACAAATAATTCAATAATATTGGTGAGAGAAACATACATTTGGGAATTATAACCTTTCTATTGCAATTTCATATTTATGAATACAATAATGTAATTTTTACAATGAATTTTTGTAATGTGATTTAAGAAAACGAAGGTGATCTGTGCTTCAGTCAATTAGTCTTTTTCTTAATTTATTAACAAAAAGTCCTGCTGCATAAAATGCTCTCTGTCTCTATTGATGTAGGTGAATTGTCTTGAGCGCATCTAGCAGCAAAGAAACTTCGTTATTATCAATAAAATTTCATTTATAAGCTATTTTGCTTTGAATTATCAGGGTACACAAAAATAAAACTGTAAAAGTATTTTGAAGATATTAACTTTGTAATGGAGACCGGGCTTCTTTGCGCCATACTAAAAGAGAAAAATTATTTTGAAGTTTTTCCATAATTTACTGTTAGTAAAGACATTTTAAGCATAACATTCTGATAAGTTATAATAGTATTACAAAGATCTTAGCACAAAATAAACGAAAACAACACTTTTTTAAAATCCCGGGAATTCCCGGGACAAAAAGCATTTCCCGGGAAATATAAAATAGCTTAAAATGGACCGGGATCCCGGGAAAGAAACCCTAGAGGGTACTATTGCAGGTATAACAATGAAATTTTGTATCTAATCCTTGTTGTATTTTTCGTATTCGATGAAAATATTAAGGTTGCAATACGACTTCCGGTTCAGCCGGAAACAGACTCAAACTTTGAAATTTTAAATAGAACACCCTGTATATTATTACATTTTTTGATTCCTTTTAACATTTATAAGGTTATATGGGTCTAAAGTTAACCGTTTTCGTAAAATTTACATTTTTATGAAAATTTTGAACGATACAGCACTTTCAATGTGTTTAACATTTAAGTTATTTAAAAGGGCAGTAGAATTTCGTTTAAAAATTAAATTGACTGTACATTAATTAACACATTTATGCCCTAGCTACATTTTTAAAAGAATGAACAGTGTTTTTTTACACTTGGTCAAACTCGTAAAACTTTAAACATCGATAACTCAATTTTCTTAAATACAACACACTATTTGTTTTTACATAGTCTTGAAGAAAATTCGATTGTCTTTTAATAACATTACCATGTTTCATACCTAAAACTAATATTTTTCGCGATATCGCGATTTTATTGTAAATTATTCGGGCAACGTACTATTTTCGATTAGGCTATGCGGTTAGAGTTGAAACCGTTTCCGATTCAACTGAAATTCATACTGTAGAAACACAAAAAAATTGTTTATAGGATTTAGTCATTGTCCCACCACACTAATCCAATGAATAAATGCATAATTTTAAGAAACCTCGATTTAAATGTAAAAATGGTAAAATTACATCAACAATAAGTGATGAAAATACTATATTATAAACTATAACTTTCTTGTTTTTATATTTCAATTGTTTCAAAATTACTGCTGTCTATCAAGCCTAATCGAAAACATTATGTTGTCCTAATAATTTACAATGAAATCGCGATATCCAAAAAAATATTAGATTTTGGTATGAAACATGGTTAATGTTATTAAAAGACAATCAAATTTTCTTCAAGGCTATGTAAAAACATATAGGGTGTTGTTATTAAGAAAAATGAGTTATGGATGTTTACAGTTTCACAAGTTTGACCAAGCGTAAAAAACACTCTGTATATTCGTTTCCTTAATAGGGGAAGTTGGGGTAAGATGACTAGGTTAACAAGAAAATTAAGTTTTGGCCAAGAGAAAAATGATATAATTAAATAAAAATGACGAATACATACATTGGTGAATTACCTTTGAATTCCCTATGATTTTAAACTAAACAGCGCTTCCAATATTACAATAAAAAAACATAAACAAAAAATGTCATTTTAGTCATCTTACCCCATAGTGCGGGTAAGATGACGAACATAATGGGGTAAGATGGCGCCTACATACATAAAACACAAATAAATTGTCCTTGGCCATCATAAGTGGTGCAGTCTTCATGGCACCACTCTTGACATTTGCAACACTGAATCCAGTCTGTCGCTGGTGGTTCTGTATAAGGTTTGTGGCAGATTAGACAATAATAGGATAAAGATTCAGTTGTTTGAGAAGATATAGCAGTTTTTTCATTAGGCCCATTTCCTCCCTTCTGTTTTGCTAACCTGTCTTTCTCTTCTAATTGATTTTTTATGGGAGTGCCAGTAATTACGCTCGCTGAGAGTTTTTTATTATTTTGAACAGGACTATTAATAGATGGCAAGGGTCTGATTTTCCACAGTGAGGTGTCAGATTTCGACTTTGAGCAGCTAGGGCTTGTTCCTTTATAGGTAAATAGTTTGCCCTTCACAATCCTTGTTGATGGAGAAGGTTCAGGTTCTCCATCATTTTTTACAGGCGTAAATAAAGCATAGCTTTTCATTTGCTTCAACGGAATATTGCCATCTGAAGAAGTCTGAATCATCTGAGTTTTCATCAGGAATCTCTCTACCAATGTTACCATTAGTATCTCCACCAATGTTACCATTGATATGGTCAGAAACATTCAGGTATTTCATATCTTGCAGCAGCTGCATTGCAGGATGTAGTTCCTTCTTCAATGTCGTGCATAGCCGCTATCATTGCGCCTTGAGACCACTGACCACGATTGGTCTTTTTTTTTGTAGATTCTTGGCATGGATGTTCTGGATGTAATAAAATTGTATTACCAAAAACAGTGCTTACCGGTTGCTGGGGCAAGATGACGAATCGTTATCTTACCCCTGTCATCTTACCCCACTACATATTAAAAATGTTTTTCTAATTTACATAAAAAACTACCAGAAGATTTATAAAATTTAAACAGAATACCAATACAATCACAGGTAATGTACAACCTACAGCAAAATTCAATTTGTTTTTACCTGAGTTTTCCAAAAAAAACACCAAACACCGGCAATAGATATTGTAACCGAACATGTGATGACAAACAATTGCTTTTAACGGAAGAAATTTGAACTATATTAAAATCTTATCAGCTGATATTAACTTCGTCTACTAACCTCCAGATGGTAGTGAAAATTTTGAATTTGAGTTTTTGATGGATTGCCTGTAAAAATCGTTCGTCATCTTACCCCGTTCGTCATCTTACCCCAACTTCCCCTACTATAACTAAGTACCTAACTGGAAATTATTGTTATCTCAGAAAATCAATTTTAAGTTTTTAAACGCAAAAAAGTAATTAACATGAAAAATAGTTATTGTTTTTTTGCTGTAACCTTAGAAATTTAAACAAAGTAAGTATTTTGTTTCCTTACACACGATCATATTTCATAAAATGAAATATGTTAAAATATTTTTGAAAAAAGGTGAGATATCCAGTTATAGCACTAAAAATATAGTAAGTAATTACAACTGTGTACACATGAAAATAAATTTTTATTCATTAAACTGTTTACAAAATCTACCAAATAGTAATTGAAAATAGATTTTACTCGCTACCACTCAGGTTGCTTTTTGAAGATTGAGAATCTTGAGGTTTTCTACGTTTGTCTCCTTAAAGTAGGAGGTTTTCACAGTAAGATCTGTACTCACTAGGAAGTTCAGAAGGCGTTATTCTAAACAACGACATTAGACCATTATATTTTTAATTTTTAATAGCAATTTGATCATGATATAAGGGCTTTAAAGTAGCTGCATCAGATAAAGGAGATCTTGTTTTTTTTTTGCAATTGAGGACCCTAAATTCTTCATCAAATTTCTCTTTGAATCTAACGATATAGGGTCGAGATTTTGAAAAATGTGAACAGCAAAACTTTTGCCATCTTACAGGCTTACGGCTCTCGTCCGCCTTCCTAACAATCATCTTTCGTTCAACATGACTTTTCGAATCCAATATTAATGTTGCACAACTAGTCTCGCAAGCAAAATGAGAAAGTGGTATTTGCTAAGTCAAGTTACCCACTTGCACAACTAGATACCTCATTTTATCTACTTATAGCATAGCAATTTTGTAGGACTTGGGACTTACCTATTTGTTTTTACTGGGTTTTGTGCTTTAGTCAGACAATGAGATTTATCTAGTTATACCATTAAAAAGTGCGTGAAAAAACCGAACAGGTACATGTAGATATCTCAAAATACCCAAAATTCGAGTTACACAGTTATAGTATTAAGGGGGCGATTTTAAAACTGTAGCTAGCGCAAAGTGTTAATAATTTTATAGTCAATCCAATCTTTAAACACAATTCTACTGCCTTTTTAAATAACTTTAATGTAAAAAAAAAAGTGGTGTATTGCTCAAAATTTTCATAAAAATGTAAATTTTACACAAACGGTTAACTTTAGACCCATTAAACCTCATAAAATGTAAAAATATACAGGGTGTTCTACTTAAAAATTTTAAGTTTGAGTCCGTTTCCGGTTTAACAGGAAGTCGTATTACAACCTTAATATTTTCATCGAATCCGAAAAATACTATAAAGCTCAGATACAAAATTTCATTGTTATATCTGCAATAACATTTTAGATATTTGTCTGTTTCCATATTTTATTAATTAATGACATTTTCAATGTGGTTTCCGGCATTAGCGATTACAATGTTAACGCGTTTTGCAAAATTGACCGTACAGTGACACATTATCTGTGTTGATCCTAGCACATCCAGTTGTGATGCGTTCCATGAGATGAATAATATCGTTGATTTCCATTGAATAAATTCAGCATGCTGTAGGAAAAAAATCAAGGCGATTACGTTATACTGAACATTTTGTATGTTCACCACATCGTTTTGTAGTCAAATATTTGCCTATATGCTCAGACTTTGTGTCCAATCTATATGATAATATACATGACTTAATGAGGGCTTTCGTATACAATTTTCATGTTCAGAATTATTTTATTCTTTTAACCCTAAATGCTTTTTACAGTGCATTCCTTTAAACAGATTTAAATTTGGAGTGTTTTGTTTTCTTTGAAGTGTTCAAGTAAAAAACTATAATATTTAAATTTTTCCGAGGCGAAAGTTGACAATAGAAAGCTTCAGAATAAATTCGAAAAGCTCGTTAAGTATTCTTAAGTATTCTCTGCTAAATGTAAATATTATACTGCAGGTATACGCTTATGTATGATGTGGAACGTAGAAAAATTCCACCGCATTTAAAGGTCTTAGCAATCACAATATACCTATGACCTGAAATTTTTACAGGGTTTTCTTTTGTTCGCTTGAAAAATGACTGCGACAGGGCAAAGAAAACAAAGATTTTAGTTATTGTCTTGGAAGACCGTGATGAACGTACAATTCGACTGTAATTCACAGAATAAATGAAAGATTTTTAACAATAGCCGCGGAGTTTTCCTTGGGAAAAATAAAGATTATTAATATGTTCAGTATTTTTTGAAAATGATGGGTCGGCGACTCCAATATTTCGCCGGCTATTGTTCGTTGTTTACTGTCTCTGGGTATATATGTCTCTCTAGTTCACAAAATGTGCACAGAATGGAGGATTAAAGCGATATAGCAATTGAAATTGTACCTTGTAATTCAACGTAACACGAGTCCTTAGATTAAATTCAACTCCTTGTCAATTCGTTTCTCCGTTTTCTTGTCACCACGTCTAGGATGTCGGCACCTACTCACTTCAAATGTGTCGGCTCGAGTACGGCAAAAGGTGGCTTTGAAACGTGACTGCCGTTTGTTTCGTTTTTTTTTTCTTTATCAGGTTTATTTTAATGCACACGGTTGACGCTGCAATTTAACTCATGTCAGTGGCGTACCTAGCGATGTTAAGCCTTAAAATAAATAAAATAAAGCTACGAGTAGGTACCTTAAAATATAATTTTATAGCTTATTTAAATCATGACATATATTGCAAATTTTTATGCAGCTTACCAAAGTGATGCCAATTCTGTTACTTCAAACCTATAAATCTACAGTTATGTTGTCAAGATATAATGGCATTTTTATACAGAGTGTTTCTTAAATATTGCGGAAAATCGCCTATTTTTTTCCCCAATATTTAAGAAACTCCCTGTATATTTTTAATTTAACAAAGTTATTTTATAATTTTTGATATCCCTATAAAAACATGCTATTTGCTTGTGTTTTTTTCCAAATTTTAACTAACATCATTAAATATAAAAAAATGGCTTCGCCATTTGGGTCAATTTTACCAACGCGATGGGATTAACATCTTAGCCTAACTGACAAATAACTATTTTTTTAACTAATGTTGATAATATAAAAGTAATATCTTTAATTACCGAGCTCGGTGGATGGTTGGTAAGCAGTCTAGCGATTAATCGGGAGGTCAAGGGTTCGAATCCCGAGGCCGCCTGTTTTGTAGGGATTTCAGGTGGTTTCCTCTACCTACTATAGGCAAATGCTGTGACAGTACTTTACCTACCCTTACTTACCTTATCCTTGTTTCCTTCCCAACCACTTCAGTGATTAGCCATAGCAGAAAGAACATACTGAAGTAAAAAAAATCAGATAAAAAAGCATTACACAAAATTCGTTACTGTCAAATAATTTTTAATACACATCTGCTTCTTTTTTGCTTCACACAGAAGTTAATATATGTAATACAGTGAGCTCGCGTTATAAGCAACTAACGGCGGCCAATTCCGATCTAAAAGTTGCTTATAACGTGAAAGTTGCTTATATGATAGAAATAGAAACGATTCGATTTTTAACATAAATAAATCTTGTTTTTAGTAGTAAAACTAAAAATAAAAGTTTACACCATAACAACGCGATCGTGGTCGCGTTGCTATGGTGATCTGTACGTACCTATGTCAAACGAAATACGCGCGTGCCACGTACCTTTAGTCGTGATCTATGTACTTGTACATCTCTAAAATAAAAAAATATGATGTGATTTAATAAATTGAACTTAATGGTCTTTGGTAAATTATATAAAGCCAAACAATTTTAGTAATTTCACCTACCAGTTTATTATATTATTATACAGCGTCATTCAAAAAGTCTGCAACAAAGAAAAAAATTTTTATTAATAATTTCTCAAAAAACGTTATTCCTGATAAAAGTTGGTGCATGGTCTAAAATTTATTTATGGGCAAAAAAAATTTGATAAAAAGTCATAGAACACTAGATTTTACCGATTTTTGAAATATTTGTAAGTGTAAAGGGCCCTTATTTTAAGAGTTTAAAAAAATGTGTAGGAAAAAGGTTAAGTAGAATCCTAAAATAAGTCTAGATTTTACTTTTGACGGTCAAATTCAAAATTTTATTTTTTAAGAAATTTTAACATTTAAAAAGTCTGCAACAAATGGAAAAGTTTTTTATTATCGATTTTTCTGAAAATTTTATTTTTATTGAAAGTTAGTATATGGTCTAAATCTAATTTTAAGATGAAAAAAAATTAATAAAAAGTCGTATGACACTAGATTTTAGTGGCTTTTTGATTTTTTGGATGTTGAAGTTTCGTAAAAAATAAAAATTAGAATTTAACCCTCAGAATTTAAACCTAGCTCGGTTTTTAGATTCTTAATAACTTTTTTCCATATTGTTGCAGTTTTTAAATGTTAAAATTTCTTAAAAAATAAAAATTGAAATTTGACCGTCAAAATTTAAATCTAGCCTTATTTTGGGATTCTTAAACACTCCGTCCATAATTTTTTTTTGTATCTCTTAAAATAAGGGCATTTTACTCTTGCAAATATTTCAAAAATCGCTAATATCTAGTGTCATATGACTTTTTATCAAACCTTTTATTATCTTAAAATTAGTTTTAGACCATGCACCAACTTTAATTAAAAAATACAATTTTCTGAGAAAAAAATAATAAAAAACTTTTCCTTTCGTTGCAAACTTTTTGAATGACGCTGTATATTAATATTCTCCTAAAAATAAAATAATTGTTAAAAAATCTATTGTTAATTTAATTTTCAAACGATATTTTACTGCTTTTTTAAGTAGGTAACCTGAATGTTAAAAAAAATTGAAAGTGCTATATCACTCAAAATTTTCGTAAAAATGTAAATTTTACGAAAACGGTTGACTTTAGACCCACATAACCTTTTACGTTTTTTAAAGTAAATTTTAAGAGAAATCCAAAAATGTAAAAACATACAGATGTTCCATTTAAAATGTTAAAGTTTGAATCCGTTTCCGGTTGAACCGGAAGTCGCATTGCAACCTTAATATTTCCATCGAATCCGAAAAATACCATAACGCTTGTATACCAAATCTCATTTTAATATCTGCAATAGTATTCTAGATATTTGTATTTTTAACCGTCACACTGACAGTTGCTTATAACGTATACTCCGATGCGATAGTTGCTTATATCGAGTGTTGCTTATAACGCGAGTTGCTTATATCGTGGGTTGCTTATAACGCGAGCTCACCTTGTTAAATATTTAATAAATAACAAATAGATCGTAAAGAACAAAACTGCACCTTTATTTTAATTAGTTCTTTACGCGTTATTTGCGGTTTAATTCACCAATTCAATTAACTGAGAACCTAGTTTAGTCATTTTGTAAAGAAAAAATAGAGATTATCTAGGAGCAATTTTGAATTATGATTTATGACGATTTAAAAAAGGATTTAAGAGGTTATGAGTGCAAAAAGTATATAAATTTAGCGTTTAGGGAACAAGTGTCCTTGGTTACAATTTACCGTTGGTTAAAGGCAGTGTTTCGCAACCTTTGTTTATTTTTCTGTATCAAATTTTATTGCCCCCGTTTTTCCATCTCAATTTCCTTTGCGCCCTTCATCCAATCCTCTTGCCCTGTCAAAACATTATAATAGCTTGTATTTCTAAGCCGTCTTTAAACTGAGTATTTTTGTTGTTTTAATAAATAGTTTTTCTTTCGATTTCCAATTTTTTTCACGCCTCACAGGTTGAGAATCACTGGTGTTAGGATGTTAGGAATGTAATTTCTTCTCAATAGTGATATACTCTAAAACTTTTTCCATAGTTGTAACCAGGGCTGTGGAGTCGGAGTCGGAGTCGGAGTCGGAGTCGGAGTCGGAGTTTAGGAGAAATTTCTGGTCAGTGGAGTCGGAGTCGGAGTCGGAAAAAATGTACCAACTCTGACTCCGACTCCGGGTACAACAAAAAATTGCGAGGTGGTCCTTTGCCGCAAAATTAAAACTCAAATTTTAAATTATTTTTTTATACTTATTTATTTTTTTCTTTTATTACACACCATAAAATGTCTTAGTATTTAATTTTTCCGGAGTCGGAGTCGGAGTCGGAGTCGGAGTCGACCTACTAAAATTATCAGGAGTCGGAGTCGGAGTCGGAGTCGACTTTTTTTTTCCCGACTCCGCAGCCCTGGTTGTAACAGGCGTCGAAACTTAAAATTTTTAAGAGAATCCTGTATGGATCACGAAAAAGAGCAAACAATGGGCAATGCAATAGAGCTTGATGCTCAGGAGATGGTTACTATACACAGAAACGTCTTTCCTTAAAGCATTCCATAGAGTTTAAAACACGGAATTTTGTTCCTTCACGATAAGGCATCTTTTTATACAACAACTTCTACTCTACAGGTTTTCGCTGAAAAAAAGTCATAGAGCATTCACCGTACTCACCTGACTTGATAATGTGCAACTTTTGATTATTTTTTGTATTTTAAAATAAATTTGCGATATAAAAAACAAGGATGGGGTGTCGGAGTCGGAAGTCGAGAGTCGAGAGTCGAGAGTCGGAAAAATTACCAACTCCCGACTCTTTTTGATTTAGTTTTTTTTTTCGAGGATGAGAAAGGAATACAAAGTTTAAAATAAAAGCCAAATAACGAGACCGGTCCTTTTTTTTTAACGGAAATGGAAACGATTACACAAACTAGTTTTGTGTGTGAACGTCCATCTGCAAAAAGTATTTGACTGGATAAGGTTTATTGACGGCGCAAATACAAAACGCATGCACGGTAGGGTTAGTTCTGTAGTCAACCAAATCTGACCCCGTGTTGACCTTTAAAATTTTCAAAAGCCAATAGCGCCTTCATTTTGAAGTTTTTAAGGTCGTTATATAGAAATACAGTTCCAATGTTAAAACTTTTCTAAGGATCAAATTTGTTTTCTTTAATTAACCCTAGTAAATAAGAAATTGATAGTTACAAAGTCGATTTATAACGAGGGGTGTTTTGCAGATAAGTTTTGTAAATTGGCACCCATTCCGCAGTAGTGGAAGCCATATTATTTTAATAATATTTCTGTTATATAAGATTACCGGATATCTCCCGTTGATTGTCTCGTACGATCATTTTACTTCAAATTATTAAGTAACAAACTACGCTTAGCTGTATATCAGTAAGTCTATAAATTGTTTCATTGTTACAGCACTATAGACCAGTGATCGAAGACCACACAGTCTTATTTTAAAAACCCGTGCAGTGTTATCTTACACAAGGAACAAATAAGCTAACGTTTTTGAAAAAACATGGCCGAGCAAAAACTTTTCGCAATCGCGTCCCGCTAACCGTAGCTGGGTTACTGACTGGAATACACTCTACTTCCTGTTATTGCCACCTCACAAATAACTTTGTTGTCTCGCTATATTTATTTGATAAAACTAGATATTGCAATATAAAACAAAAGTATTGCAATCTGTGACACGTGATATCTAAAACTTTTCAAGTTACGAATCTTCTCTCGGGGTTTTGTGCAACTTCCTTACATTGTTTCTCAGAGCGAATATCGTCGATTGAATGTTTTGAAAGATTTTGCCAAAAAAACTTTGGTTCATGAAAAAGTTGAAACAGTTCCCTCAAACTTTTTTCACTTTCATTTGCTGCGGTTGTTTTGAATGCGCAAATAGAATTATTTAACTGCTATATTGCAATGGCCTCGACAATTTTTGAAATATATTTTGTAAAATAGATTTATGAAACCATTAGGATTAACCATAATAATTCACATTGATTGCAATTACTAAATTGCTGTCTGAATAACAAATATAATATAAATTAATCTGGTTTTGAATTTGAAATGCGCTTATTTAAAATTTTCTCGCCCAAGTAGGTACTGCAAATCACCATACAAAATTAATAAAACTTCGCATAAGAACGAAGGGACTTTCGTTGTTTGCATACATTAAGTGCATGATTTTAAGCCTAATGAATTTATCTAAAAATGTCGTGTTCCACTAGATTGGCCATGCATTTCATTGTAATATTGTAAATTAATTACATTTAGATTAAGTTTGTGGCGAGTAATTTAAAATCTGTTAAGAACTTCTACTTATTATGTCGGAAACGCTTTTAATTGTTTGATAACGTATCGCTTTAAATTTTTTATACAGCTTAATGTAAGTAAAATCGTAATTTAAATGGCTTTTACAGTTCTCCAACATTAAATTTAGGTGCTGTATATTTTATTGTTGATCATATTTTTAAGATAAATTCATGATATAAAAAAAAGTTTATAATTCGTAAATCTTAGGAGATAGCCGCATTAATATTTTGAACCACTACAATTTCATAGAAATGCAAGGATGAACATTATGAACTCGCCTATTATGAGAGCTAAATCATGCGTTTAAACTCGACAAAGGTACTAAATTTATTGCGGAATAATAAAATCAAAACATATTTGAGATATCAGCAACCCTATTCATTAAAGTTAAGAAAATCTAAAAAATTTAATTTTAATGTTTCTCCAATAATGGTTTTATTTTATTATCTAGTCGTAAGTTCTTCTACTGTTAGGTCAAGTAAGTGAATTCTTACGCACGGTAATCAAAACGCACACTTGTCTAGAAATGTCAAAGTAGACTTACGTCAAAATTGACGTTAACGTAATTACATGTAAGGCCGTTAAAATCGTATGTATTATGTGATCGTAGAAAAAGTATGCTACATAACACGAGTTGTAAAGCAGAAAAATGCACTCGCCGCTACGCAACTCCGTGCGCAACTTATTCACTCGTGCGTAATATGCTTTTTACAACTCTTGTTATGTAATATACTATTGTGAATGCAAAAACTTGTTGAAAAATACCCTAAAAAGTAATGCATATGTAGACAATAATGTTTAAGTATAATATAATATTTAATATTCGCAACGTATTCTGAATCATCTCTAAAAATGTTAAGTGTAACAAAAATGCCATCTTTTTTTTTGTTTTAATTTGTGGACGAAGCATTTTGTCACCCTGTACGGCTTTTTTTAGGATCACTATCTTTGTAATTTTTACCTCTCCATTGTCTGCCATTGACGTCGTTTTGAAATAATAAACTTTGTGGTCGTCTTTGCTTTTATTTTTAGAACGACACGGAACAGTAAATTTTTATTGTATTTTCTTACCAAACATAAATATTTTGTGGTTTCTGTATGATAGCAAATATAAATATTGTACAAGCATTTAATTGAGCTACTTTGACCCTTCGATTACTTGTATTTAACCTTACATTTTTGCCTAAACCGAAGCAATGACGTGCCATTCTGATTTAAATAAAACGAACGTTTTAATTTATTTTTTGAAGGCCTTAATGTTTTGAACAACCGACTGTCCATAAAAACATATGAAATATTTTAAATTCCTGTGCAAGTGTTGATCTGAAGCCAGCCAGATCTTTTGAAGAAGTCATCTTTTATTAAAGTCAAACAGTGAAGAACCATTAATTACTAAAATACCTTCTATGAACAGAGCTTTCACAAGGGGAAAGTTACTTAGTTCATAACTTACGTTCTGAGTTGTGGATTATCCCGGAGTCGGTCCGGCTGTCCAAGCTCCGTGCTCTAACACCCCGAACTATGTCGCTGTGACTAAATCCAGTAACATACGCCAACCCTAGTTCTACCCTACTGCATTGTTTCAGTTACAAACTTTACTGTTGATCTCAGAACCTATTTGCGTGTGGCACTTATGTTTCATTGTTACGTTCTCCTAAATTGCAAATTACTTCTTGTACTTAATTTGCATATACACGTTAACAAAATTTAATGACAATGATATGCTCGTTTAAGTTAAACAGTTTTTAAATGTTTTTAAGTTTAGCAGGTGTTTGTTATAAATTAGCTAAAATTAGTATTCTAGACTTTGTTCTCGTTTCGCTGTCCATACTTGTTAACTAAGGGTTGTTGCAAAAGATTTGTTGTTTTTGCACAACCTTTAACCAATGTTCACTTTCATTAAATGCAACATAGACACACTCACTGTGGTACAACATGGTCATGTACCATGGAACACACCCTCTTGTACTTTGGAACACTGGGAAATGGCTGTAAAAAATAATTTTAAATACAGTTTTCAGTTCTTCAAAGAATAATATTCCGGAATTGCGAAATATGTCTTGACAAAATAGCCAATTTAACATTGTACACTTTGCAGGCTTCTGTAACTGATGTTTTTGTTCCGGGAGCAGTCAAAACTGCTTCTACAGCTTTTCTCATAGCATCTGGATCAATTGGGGCCCTCTTAACGCCACTCTTACTTCTTGGCATAGCGATCTGTTACAAAAAAAACACAAAAAAGGGACAGGATTGTATATCTTGGAACATGTTCAATGGTACATGATGTGTGTTCCAAGGTACAAGAGGGAGCGAAAATAAATAAACATGTTGGCCTAAGCTAGTGGTTCGAATAAAACATTAACTACAGCACATGAATCTACTCAACACAAGATCAGCAACAGTAAATGACGATGTCGCCAAACACAACTTTGTTTTCGGTTAAAAAATCTCTAAATATTTACTTCAAAAACGGTTTCATCAACTCAACGCGCGTTTTCGAGTCAAACAAGACAGATCTACCGTTAGAGACACCTAGCGACATTCTTCACATCATGGTGATGGATTTAGCCCGCTAAGTGCCAGCACTATTTAGAATCCGCAAATGTTCCAAGGTAGGTACACTATGCTCAAGGTACAACAGTATCCCCTACTTATGCAGTTATTTCATGTAAATAAAATATATATTTTTAATTCGGCCCACTTAGCACTTTTAGTACTTCCCATGTGGCCCTTCTATCAAAAAGTTTGTGGAACCCTGATATAAAGTCATGGCTAACTAGGGTTTTTATTTAAAAAAATGTAAGTTTACTTCATGTCTCGAAAGTCAAGGCCGCTAAAACAAATTCTATAAACGATGAATTTCATTTTTCATGTGTAGTGCCCAACTGGAAAGCGATAGAAAAAATCTGGTTGCATGGGCGTTTTTTTCTCCAAAACATAGCTCAAGACACCGATATCAAATTTTTGCTAACTATTATGGTAACAGAGATACCCCGTAAAACATTCGAATTAGGTTCACCCTGAACCCTTTTTGCTTTCTTTTGTTTTTCTTTAAATGCAAATGTTAACAGCAGTTGCATTAAAACGTGTTCTTTAAGCCCCTAATAAATCAAATGATGAAAATAAATATTTCTTTATGTTTTAAATTACAAAATGACGCATTTTTAGTTTGTAAATTATTCGAAACAACTGTTTGAGATGTATTTGAAATTTGAATCGATTATTAATGGAAATATAATATCTGACAACTAAATTCATACCTAATACCCACTAATTTTAAATAAAATATTCGTAAAGAAGTTATATAAACTTGTATAAAGGCATTTGTCGAAGTGTAATTTATTATCAAATCTCGGGGTGGAAATTTTTCAAAGTGGATGTTAATAAATCTATTTTCTCAGTGGCACACAGTTCATTTAATATTCTGGAGACGTTATTGTGCTTGATATATTAGGATGAAGGTTTATAATGTAAAATGGTCTTAATTAAAAAGGACGGAAACAGCACTGCGCACTTTCTGTACAAATGGTTGTAACAGAGTCTTTAAAAACTTTATAAAATGGAAAGATCAACAAAATAAAGTACATCGCTTGTTCTTTCTTTAATTGGCCAAAGTTCCTCAGCCGCGGAATAATACTGAGGATGTTTATTACACTTGCCAGACTTCTTATATTACTTATTGTTATTCTTTAAAGCACTTTATCAAACAACCGCTTTTATAAACGCTCTCTTTGTTTTTAAAAAGCGCAGTGTGTATGTTTAGACGTTTTGTGATAATGTCAAGCGGCAATTTTATTAAACATCGCATGCTCTGGAAAATTTGCCAGGGGATTAAGAAACTTTCTCAATTTTTAAACCTTCCTGCAGGCTTTATATAAGCTTATTTTAATCAAAAACTTTTCAATGTTCATCACATAAACACCTAAAAACTTACACATATAACAATAATTCTACACAAAAAACACAATACCGGGTGTAAACAAAGTGTGGTACACCGCCTTTTTTTTTCTTTAGTTTTGATTTTAGATTAAAGAAATTTTGGACATATGATATGTGCAAAAAACCGGTTTTTTTAGTACATGCACACAATTGTTTCACATCCGGTTTCGACGGAAATGACGCCAAATTTGTTATTTTAAATGGGACACCCTGTATATTTTAACATTTTTAGAAAGAGGAAGCGATTTTGGATACAACTGCACTATTTTGGTTAATTTTTATAACCTCAAATAATTTTTGAACCAATTAATTTTGTATTAAGTTTTAATTTAATGACTGTAATAATTTTTCTACCACCAGAATGACATACAAACACGTAAACCAGCATTTCTTTGTTTCCACAACGATCTTCCGTGGCACCTTTGTTTTTGTTTTGAATGATTTGTTTTGTTTTGCAGTTATGCACAGTCTACTGCGATTAACAGGATCTCTTAATAAATCTTTACCATAATTTAAAGTTTTTGAAGCAGACTCTTAATAAAAATACAAGTTATTGGTATCGATAGATTCGTTAGAAGATGCTCCATTTAAATAACCGCTTGTACCACCATAGTTCCGTTTTCAAAATTTTTGCTTTAAGAAAGCAAAACTTCTCTCATACTACAATTTATTAATTTCAAAGTTTTCTACAACTTTTTGAGACAATACAGACAAATTCAATGATTACCCAGTATTACAAGAATGCTTTAACAAAGTTGTTGAATGCAACTTGATATTGCCTTATACTTGCATCCTACTAGTCCTGTTCATTAAGAGAGGTAATTAATACTCCCTGCAAGTTAAAATTTACATCCGTCTAATGAATCAAAGAATAGAATAATTACAACGAAGTGAAATGAAGCATCGCGTACCTTCATATAGCTAGAAGGCATATCCGTGTAATCATTGTAAAAATACAAAGCGATTCAGTAGTGCTGACAAAACCATGAATAAATCATTGCATACATACAAGCTGTCCTAAAAAATTCAACCATAACTCATTTAAGAGTTATTAAAGAGTCAACGAAATTTTTTTAAAAACAAAAATTCTTGCATAAATGTAGGGACTAATTACAAATTGGAAGATATATTTATCAAAAAATTATGTAGTTTTTAATTTAGATCATCGTCGTTACCAATAAGGGTTTCTCATATTTGAGATTTTTGTTTGTACCGGAATTCCGGGAAGAAATCGATCTTCTTCCCGGGAATTCGATGACTGGTGATAACAAGGTTTTTGCACCTATACCGGTGACGGAACAACGGAATCTGGTTATTACAATCGAATATTCTTATGTCAGCACAAAAGTGCTGAAAGGTAACATTAATATAAGTCAGGTCCGGACTCGTTACAGGCTCGTAACAGATATAAATAATCTGACAACACTGGCGCGTTCATCTCAAAAAAATAACCCTAGGGACCGATATCAGATTTTCGCTAACTATTAAGGTAACCGAGATAGCCCGTAAAACATTCGTACGCGACAACTGGGCGACGCGACGGTCAACTGGGCGAGACCAACTGAGCGACGGTCAACTGGGCAACGGTCAGCTGGGCGACAGGAACTTAAATATTTTTGAACTCTCATCTTAGCACACGATTTTACGGAATGTTTTTGTAAATATTGGTTAACCTTTTAAGGTCCTATGTTCCTAATTAGGAACGCTGAAAAAAAATGCCTATAAATGTTTTAAAAATCGAAATTTTCAATTTTTTTTTAATAGATTACTGTTCCTAAACTGGAACAATGAAGTCTATGTTCAAAACTAATATATGACGCTATCTATGTACTCTTACTAGAGATAGAAACAGCAGCTGCATCATAGCCTGTCATTCAGCACGTGAGGTGTTTCTGCAAGCGTTTTTTCGAATTTCTGGACAATATTGGACATAATCAAGAGACGTAGTTCGAAAATAATTTAAAAATGAAGAGGTATGAGTGCACAATATTAGAATAAAGAGAAAAAAATACAGTTTTTTCATTCATTTATCAATATTATTTTGTAATTAACAAACATATTTACATAAAAACAAAAAAGTATATAATTTTTAATTACACCAAAAAACAACTTAAAAATTTCTAGAAATCATAAAAGTGTAAAAATGTATAGCATTTACCCAAAAATTTAGCGGAACATTTATTTTACTCCGGCACAATATCATAGGTATGTGACAACAAAACAGCAAAACTACAATCCAGTTCTCAGTATTTCCTTCCTTCACTTAAAGGTTTGACGATTATGAGCATAATAAGGTCTGCGTTGAAAGCAATCTACTTTCTACATTAATTCTCACAATATTATAATTTTAATTTCCTAGCTAGAATGTGCCGTCTATTTTACGTGGAACATGCTTTGCTATAAACTCGGAGACCCTAACTAGAAGTAATAATTAACAGCAAACCATGAAACGGTACGTGTTGTCATAACTGGCTTTAACAACTACGTGATAAAACTAGTTTTTTACAAAAGTCTTTGTAGAACACGCCATAAACCTTTTGATTATTTTTAAATTAAAACACAAACAAATATAATTTCACACTCTTCAAAACCATTTACCTACATATATTTTGTTGTACACAGTGTAGGATAAGAAAGTGGTCTACTCCGATATTTACGTATATTAACTCCTACATTGCTAATACTTGTAATATCGCGTAGCATAGGTGCAATACAGATATACAGGTTGTCCAAATTTGATGGGATTACATGGTTATCTCGCTTAATATTCAAGATAGAGAAACGGTTATATTGCCAAAATTGTGCAGTTTTTTAAGAAAATCTCAGAACCGGTTTCAAAAATATTCTATCATTTCCGGTTTTTGATTTATTAGAAAAAAAGGTTTTTATTGTCATATTTATAATGTGCCATACCTCTGTTATTGCTGTAAATATCGAGAAAGTTTCTAGAGATTATTTTTAGATATTTTTATGCACAATTCCGTCATACTAAAAAAAAAACTTTTACCCACACCGTTAAAAAGTTATGACACAAATTTACTTTTTTGTAAATGGAAGCGATAGTTGGCCATGTCCATTTTGAATGCCTAAATTTTTTTCTCATTCCAAATATACAGGGTTCTCGTTTTTCGAGGGCTACTATGGGGATCTCGTAAACAGTATGAGTTATACGACTTCGGTTAAATTAGGGCAAAGTTGTAGATTCACGTACTTAATAATTTGACACAAACAGAATTTATATAGCTTTTTTACTTTTTGAGATATAGGGGAAAAAAAGTGGATTTTTGTTTTTTGTTCGTAACTTTTTCATTTGATGTCGAATTTCAAATCTGTAACAACTTTTAAACGGACACTTTTTGCAAGGAATCAGAATTCCTAATTATATTTTTCATCGGACGTTTCGTTTTTTTAAACCATCATCAGGTACTTCATTTTTTTTTGTAATGGAGGCTATATCTGATTTTAACGCCAATTTGTAGAGCATTTTATTCTGAATTCGACACTGTATAACACTTAGCACTTCTTTGAATCAATTGTTGTTATAAATGGCAAAAACAAATATTTTATTTTAAAAAATTCCTAATCGTAATGATAAATAATTGTCTTTGTTCCTTTTACCTAGTTTAACGTTTCATAACCATTTATTTTTTTTCATTTTACAAAACAGCCACTTTCTCTATTTCATAGTGATTTAGAAAAGGGTTAATTAATAAAATTGACATTTCGTTCACAAAAGCAGGTATTAATTAATATGTTGAGAAAGCATTAACATTGTTTACTTATTGGCAAATATTTTTAGAATATTTTCCTCAGTTAAGTAATAAAATACACTTATACATCTAATCTCTTATACAAGAATTTGCAACAAAAGTTTCGTAACCAAATATAAATTTTTAGTTTTTAAAAAACGTCAAAAAAACTGTATACTTATTAGAACCCATTAACGCATTAGCAAAAATTTTAAAAACCTTCCTTACTTGTACCAGGTGAGTTTTAAAAGATTTTACACAGGTTTTTTTGTTTTGTTTCACATCCTATATTTTTCTTTAAAAAAAAAACTAAAAAACCTTCGTAACTTGTGTATTATTATCTAATAATAACTACATCAATCCTTATATATTTTAAATGAGAAAAAAATGAGAAATTTAAATGGATCATAGCCAAAAAAAGGCAAGTTTGTGTCATAACTTTTTACCGAGCCCAAAAAAAATTTCTTATATCATCGAATTTAACATAAAAATATCTAAAAATAAACTTAATACATTTTTTCTATATTCACAACAATAACGGAGATATGACACATCTTAAATATGACCACAAAAAAATTTTTTTTAACTTAAAAACCGGAAATGATAAAATATTTTTGTTCTGAATTTGTCTTTAGAAACTTCACATTTTTTGTAATTTAACCGTTTTTATATCTTGAACATCAAATTTGAACCACCCCGCACATCCTCTCTCTTCAAGGTGTTGATTGAACGATAGTTAAATAATATACATTGGCTTGGACGTTTCGTTCATTTTTTAAACATAAAAATTACGTTTACTTACAAAACGGGGTGGAAATAAATTTAAATCTTCTTCACATTTCATAAAATTTTAACGTTTCACCATTGATGAAACACTAAACACCATTTTGACAATCAGAGTACGTGAAAATTTTGTTGAATTATGGCAGCTTTGTAGATTAAATTAATTACATAAAAAATTTGGCGCCTCGAATACAAACACGTTTTAAGATTCACTCTTAGAAATTAAAGTGGGGTAAAGAAAATTAAGTTTAATTACATCATTAATTGTACACAAAAGATTTGGTTTAAAGCTAATACGACACCTTTTCACCTAAACGACACCTAGTTAATAGATTTAATGAGCCACAATAAACCGCCGCAATTAACTCCGTGAATGACATTCTCGACGTTTAAAAAAAAAACTACGTTGTTCTTTTGTTTAAGACATAATCATGGTTTTTATTAGAGTAATTAAAATAAATTCTGAGAAATTAGATGGCTGTCGCATTAAAATAAGAAATTATTGATAGACATTCATTTTTTTTTTTTGAAAGCGTGTCTTTAAATGTGCCTAGATGGTCCTGGTTCTGAGTTGTCCTCTCATTTTGTAATTAAAATACGTTATTAAAATCATCTTAGAACTAAAACAATAAATAAAACCATAATATGCCAGTGCCTGACAAATTTTTGAATAATGAGAAATAGTAGGTACTCCTGTTAGTAAACTTAATTTTGCACCCCATTTTGTAGGGATGCTGTCTTAATTTGGAACGTGTGTACATACAAATATTTCTTTTACAATAAGCTGAAAAAAATAATTTAAATAGTCGATATAATTTTAAAATTTTGTTCGACAACATTTGTACGGTCTAACATTTATACGCTAACTTCTATACCGGGTGTAAATGAAGTGTGAGGGGTGTACCTTTTTTTCTTTAGTTTCACTTAAATGATATTTTAGACATAGATATAATATGTGCAAAAAACCTGTTTGTTTGAGCCCACGCACACAATTGTTTTACTTCCGGTTTCGCCGGAAATGACCCCCAACTTTGTTATTTTAAATGGAACAACCTGTATATTTTTACATTTTTGGAAAGAGGAAGCGATTTTGGATTTAACTGCACTATTTTGGTTAATTTTTATAACCTCAAATAGTTTTTGAACCATAATTTAATTTGTTATTCAGTGTGCCGTGACCTGCATAAATTGAATTTTATTATGTCAACCATTGTCCATAAAACGTTTTTGTACATTCTTATTGACATTTAGGTTACTTTAATGGGCTTTAAAGGTTGAGGAATCGGTTTTTTGACAATTTTTTTTTTAAATGAAACTATGGTGGTACAATCAATTATTTAAATGGAGCATCTTCTAACGAATCCATCGAAACCAATAGTTTGTATTTTTATTAAGAGTCTGCTTAAAAAACTTCAAATTATTGTAAAAGATTAATTAAGAGATCCTGTTAATCGCAGTAGACTGTGCATAACTGCAACAAAACAAATCATTCAAAACAAAAACAAAGGTGCTACGGAAGATTACTGTGGAAACAAACAAATACTGGTTTACGCGTTTGTATGTCATGGCGGTGGTAGAAAAATGATTACGCTCATTAAATTAAAACTTTGTAAAAAATTGAATTTTGGTTCAAAAATTATTATAAGAGGTTATAAAAATTAAACAAAATAGTGCAGTTGTATCCAAAATCGCTTCCCTTTCCCAAAATGTACAAATATACAGGGTGTTCTATTGAAATAACAAAGTTGGGGCGAAACCGGAAGTGACACAATTGTGTACATGTACAGGGTGGCCTATTTTCGATGCCCATACATGGGTATCTCGGTTATAATCAGAAGAGATAGAAATAAACTAAGTACGTAGTCTTAATTACTGGAATAAGCTTGTTTCTTGTTGGCAATAAAGTATAGATTATAAATTTTAAATTATCCCATTGTAAGTTTTTATGTCAACCTTCGTCACGTTAATATTTCAGTTTTTCGATCATATCTGGTGTGCCATAAATGTTTTTAACAAGTAAAAGCACGACAAATGGGGTAGTTCACACGGTGACATTTGATGTCGCGACATCGCTTGACATTCGGTGTAAAATGATACATTTGAAAGTCGCGACATCAAAATAAAAATGAACCCACTTGTAAGCCAGAGCTGGGCAAAGCACCGACCCAAAGTGCTTGAAGCACCGAGCATTCAAGCACTTGTGTAAGTGCTTGATCTAATTAAGCAGTAAGTACTTTGGTTTTTAAAAATGCTTAAAAGCATCAAGCACTGACCCAAGTGCTTAAAAAATTAAGCAGCAAGCATTGAGCATTTTGGAAATGCTTAAGAGAAATTTAAAATTTAAACAGTCTTGTAGCATACATGTTAAGGATTAAATACTATGCAGTAAGCATATACAGGGTGTGTAAAAATTGGCGGAAGCGCTACACGTGACGATGTTCTTCGTAAAATTCCAAGTCGACAATCTTGATACAAAAATGTTGTACCATGCTTCCTATGGCTTCAAGAACCATTTCAAGAAAAATACATTGATTTGCGTTTGGACATTTTTTTATCAGCAATTTTTACTTAGGTATTTACAATTTTGGTTCGAACTGAAAGCCTTCCGTTCGTAAACATAGCTGCAAACTTTTGGGTATCGTAAAACACAAACTAGAAATAATTACGAGAAAAACAGAGATGACAGCTAATGACAATGTTGCCATATGTATTATTTTCATTCAAATCAGTGATTTACATATTTTCAACACCAATTTTTGAAAGGAAGAACACAATATCTAGGAAAAAATACTATTCGAAATCTATTTTTATTCAAAATTGCAGCTTTTTCATTTACAAGTATTAAATAATAACGCTTATTAAAGGACTAAATGTCAAAGCTTTGAGGACCTCTTGCAGACACAGCAAGCATGGTACAACATTTTCGTATTAAGATTTTCGACTTAGAATTTTACGAAGAACATCGCCACGTGAAGCGCTTCCGCCAATTTTTACACACCCTGTATAAATTTAACAAATGCTTATTAAGCACTGTCTTTCTAAAGTGCTTAATAAGTACCAAGTGTTCAAGAAAGTGCTTGGTGCTCTAAGCATCGAGCATCTGTTTTAGAAAGTGCTCCAAGCATTGTGCTCGAAGCATTAAAAGTGCTTAAAAAATTATTGCAAGTAGTAAGCATTCAAGCATTGCCCAGCTCTGCTTGTAACTGCAGCAACGAGTGTTGTAGAGCAACTAATTATTTTGAAGTCGCTATATTGGGCAATAGATTTGTCCCATAAACAAGGATATTGTTGATAATGCTCTGAAATCCTTGGAACATCTATTGAGAACATGGTAAATTGGAAATCGATAACAAACAAATGTATTTTATTTGTCTGTTAATTCAAAATATAGAAGTAGTAGGCTTACGTCAAATGCCGCACTCTCAATATAGATGTCGCGACATCGCAGCACTTGCGTCGTGACATCGTGGCATCACGACATCAACCTGTTCAGATGACGACATTTGATGTAATGCGAACAGTTATTTTTGCCTTTTTTACTCCACGCTGTATATATGTATTACGATTTAGTAGTTACACATGGTGACTTTCGAGTTTTGGACACACTGCGTAACGTAATATTCTTTGATTCTAATTTAAAGTAGGTCCACAATTTTTCAGATCAAAACTCGGTGGTATTTCATAAAGTTAAACCAAAGTTAACTGAGCAAAACTCAGATTTATTCGTCAAAACTTTTCCAACTCGAGAGGCAACGTCCACCTTTGTTACTTTTTGTCCATATTCATTTACTCCAAAGTCTTCTTTGTGTTTTATATAAAAGAAATACCAAAAAGTATAAGGCGTCGGATAAAGATGAAAAATAACGCGATATTTATTTCACAAAATTTATATTTTTAACTTGCATACTTGCCTTCGTTTTATTGGAAGGTTGTGGTCGAGTGAATATAACCGAAACGCCATAAAATGTTATTTTACGTTAACAAATAAAATTACATATTATACATTAGCCATTAAATGGAGCATACGCCACCGCTATTTTATATTTAAAGTGGTAATTTTATCGCTAACTCTATTACGCTGCAGTGTAACGCGTGGCTTGAATGTTGCGGTTACAGCTTTATCAATTGTAATAACATTTTATGTAATCGTTCCCACAATATCTGCACTTGTAAACAAAAACAATAAAACATTATTTTGTTAGCACATTCTGTGACTGCATCTAAAGTCGTGAGTGACACTCACGAATAACTCATTTTGGTCTTAAAATATCTTCTTTACCATATAAATACAGGGTGTAATTAGTGGGGAATCGGTCGATTGTGGCTAAACGGTTTGAGATAGAAAGTTGATTCGAACGGGATTCCATACAGTTTTTTCTTCCGAACACGAAAAACATATTTTTAAATATACAGGGTGAGTCACCTCTCTGGAACCACTAGCAACTTTTATATTTCAAATACAACACCCCATTTTTTATTTAATATTCTTGACCGCCTTCATTTTAGCTTTACGTCGATATAAAATAGTACAGGTTTTTATGCGGCCTTGTCACTAAAAAAAAATAATTTTCAATTTTTTTTTAAGGTTTTAAGTCTTTATTTAAAAAATTCTCCTGAAGTCATTTTTCGAAGCACAGAGTTGTAATTTGGTAAGGACATGTAGAAAACATTGCTCTATTCGCTCGATACGTAAAAGTTTGAATCACGCATACAGGGTGTTCATAAATAGGTGGCAACTTCCATGATTTTAAAAAGCTCGTAACTCACTTTTTTCAAACGCAAACCCCTCTACTTTCTTATGTCACCGAATTCGTCTTTAAGAGAGCTTAATTTTTTTTTACGTATGTCCTATACCAAAAACTCATACTTTTCGAGATATTCGACATTTTTTCTTCTAATCGTTATAGAAGCAAATAGAGTGCCGTGGAAATCGAAAAAACTTACAACATTACTGCATGTATCCTTAAATAAGTAATAGTACTCAAACCTTGTGTGCTTAAACAGAAAATCGAAGGTGTTCCAGGCTTTCATATTCAAATTTTATATTCCTTGTTTTTGTAAACACACAATTCTTTTATTAAGGTCTTACATAACCCCAAAATTAAATAAATTTCTTAACTATTATAAGAGTTGCAATTAATTTTCTATTTTATCTATTTCAAAATATATGTAACATAAATCACTATACAATTAAACTTAGTTTCACTGTTATTTATTGCCCAAAAAGGTACATCGAAGTGAACTATGACACCGAATATCAAATACAGACCACACCGGCCTAACCTAATCCAAAAATTGAATTTCCCAACCTCTAGCAATGATCTAAATGACAGGTAATTGTGAAATCTTGTCTGTGTTTACCAGGGGGCAGCGTTGGATAATCCCTTAGAGGCGTCAATGCGGGTCCAGGGCGGCTGTATAAAGTAAAGGGCTGACGTCCAATTCACTTAGGCCAACAGCTTATTTAGATGCATCGGCGAAGTAATAGATTAGTACGTCGGATACAGGGTGAAGCATAATTTTGAACAGCTAAACCCACTTAATCATTTATTTTAACATGCCTACATTAACTTGATCTGAAACAATTATTTACATTATTTTTTTGCATACCAAAGTATTGTTTTCAATTCGTTTGAATCACACGAATTAATTGCTTATATATTGCTTTCAAAAAATTCACATTAATCGAAAAAATTATTAATTACAAACGAATTTTCAGTTCTTTTATTAAAAACGTTTGCAGCTGTTTAAATCTTACTTGAAAAATAAAATACATAATGTCTTCTTGATACTATGTTTCTTAAATTTTGCAATACCAAACTATTAAAAAATAATGTCGAAAATAAAAAATTTATGTCTATAGACATATTTAATCATAAGAATATATTCTGGTGTTTTCAAGATTATAATAGGTTTGTTCCAACAAGGCTATGCACGATCCAATGTACTGTCAGGATTCTGCGCAGTATCGATATCGCGTTCCAGCACCGTCTCTGATATTCACCAGACGGTTAGTCGGCTGTTCCAACTGTTAAAAAATTAATTCATGAACTAGTCAGTGTACGGTCAAAACAGTACGTTAATGAAGGCATGTACTACTGCTTGGATTTTTACACGCATGCGCTGTTCCTAACTAACGTGAGCTCAGGTAGCTATGCATCGCCCTCCCAGTCCCATTTAGTACTGGGTTCTTACGGTGTTTACCCTTGCGATGCGCACACTTCTATAAGCCCAATAGACACAAATATTATTCACAGTTGGGTAGGTCTTAAAAGCGTTTCAACAATGGCTAATATTGGCCAATACATTTATTAGTACATAGTTCACGCATGAAAATAAACTAATTCATGTACTTATCCATAAATCGGTTTTAAATGGCTTGTTGGAAGAAACCTATTATCATCTTTCAATGAGTAAAGTTATGCCTCGTTTGTAAATTCGTTAAGTTTTAATTAGAAATAAAAAACCAACTCATTTTCAACTTTTTTTTTTTGATGTTAATCTTAGGCCATCAGAATGATTAAATAAACTCCAAAACAAACGATAATCCGAAGGAGCAAGGTAAAGAGAATAAGGTGGTTGCAGCATTTTTCCAGCCAAATTCCCCCAGCAGATGTTTGGTGACTTTCGCAGTGTAAAGACGGGTATTATTATGGTTGAAGTTGATTCCCTCCATTTGCACTATAGATGAATGTTTTCTTTTCAGAGCAGCTTTCAAACAGCAAAATTGCTGGCAGTGTTGATTGTCTGATTATTCTCCAGTAGTTCATAATGGAAGACTTTTTGGATATCCCACCACACACATAATCCTTTAAGGATAAAGGCATCCTCTTGGTTTCCGGACGCTTAACATAATAAAGGATCAATTCGTTCTCACCAGATCGTGTAAGCGAATACAACAATGGTAATCCATTTCAATCGGATATGGCAGTTGGATGCCTAACAATAAAATGTGTTCCGATTTTCTTAGTCGCAATAGTTTCTAAAAATGGTATAAACACACAATACTTGACTAAATCCTGCTTAGTACCTTCAGTTTAAATTGCGGAACGAAGTTTAGTTCCAACCTGGTATTTGTTCAAAAAAATTTGTTTACACCTATGGTGTTTGAGTTATTAATACTGGTCTAATAGGCCAACTATTTGTTTTCTAGTAAATCTTGAAACCAAATACTTAACAACTAGAGTCCATCCATTGATATCTTCTAGATTGTACTGAATATTTGTATGTATACTCTCACTCGCGCACTATGCTCTGCTTTTGACACAAAACACACTACACGAGTTCAAAGGGCTTGCTGCCCTTCAATCTTCGAACATGATGTTGATTGTCTAGCAGTTGAAGAGCTTCAGTCATGATGGTGGAGTTTGGCTTCGTGTTTACCAGCAAACCTTTTAATTACTTCCTTAACCATTGGTATACCAAGATCTCGATGAAGATCACTGTTGCGGACGTATAATGGGTCGTTTACCTTATTACAAAGCACTTTGTTGTGGAAAGTCTGGATAGATGTAATATTGCTGTCTTTGGTACAACCCCAAAGTTAAATACCGTAAAGCCACACCGGTTTCAAAACCTGTTTGTTTATTAAGATCTTATTACATAATACTAATTTGGAATATGTTCCAAGAAGCCAGAAGTACTGTCTGTATTTTACATTAAGTTGTTTTTTTTTTTACATGTTCTTTCGATAGCAATTTTGCGTCAAGAGTCGTACCTAGATAGTTCGCTTGATTTTCAGATGGCACTATAGTCCCATTTATATTAAGAAGAAATGGATTCGTTATCCTTTTATTTGTAAAGTTGACATGGATGGACTTAAGCTGGTTAAGCTTAATTTTTCATTGTTTGGTCCAGTTGAGCATTACGTTACTGGCTATTTGCAACTCTCTAGTCACCTAGTGGATGGTGTCCTGATCTTTGCCTACTGCAAGTAGTACAGTGTCTTCTGCAAATGTGGCTACAGCAATTTCTTCTAGTACTGGTATATCACTAGTGTATAGCAGATAAAGGACAGGACCAAGGACGCTACCCTGTGGTTCGCCTGCTTTTATCTCCATGAAGTCGGAATATTCATCTTCTTGTTTTATTCTGTAGAGTCTGTCAGAGATATATGATGTTAAGATATCTACGTATTGCTTAAGAAGCCTTTTGTTAATTTTATGTAACAGTCCATACTTCATAGAAGACTGCAACAACATCTAGCAATTAAATAAAAATAACTTTTTTATTTCGCCATACGTAATATGAAGAAAGCATTGTTATTCTACGTTAATTTGCCACCAAGCCTATGTTCTTCACATTTCTAAAAGTTTAATAGCGTAGTACAGTTTATAAAAGACCCTGTAAACTGCTATATATTACGTATTAGTAAGGCTTTCGGAGCAAATACCTTAAACTCTGGAACAGTAAACATTAAATAGCTTACGGATATATTCGACTAAAACTCAATTAATTCTATAGCTTACAGCGATGTAACTCCCCACATTTATTTAATTATTACTTGATTTATAATTAAAGTTGCTGCGAAACGCCAAAGTTTCGCTTGTATAAACTAAAAACTTAAACACCTCAGTGTGATATTTAAATATTTAAGTCGGAAAGTCTGAAAAACAACAGATGGATCTAGTTGCGAACAAAACAAAAAATAAAAACGTACGTTTCCAGGATTCCATACTCTGAACTCGCTGGTGATTGGGTAAACAACCCGCATACAAATAAAACTGTATGCATTTCAAAGTAGGGCGCTTCTGCAAACTCTAATATTTGTATTGATTTCTAAATTATAACTGCTGTTTACTGCTCGAAACGAAGTTTCTCGAACTTGGAAATATCTGCGTTTTACAGCTTTTTTACATGCGGGTTATTTGAGAAGCAAGTCTAGGTCTGACTACTATTTGTTTATGTTTAAAACTGCGCAAGTTTTGATTTATAGTGGCATATCCTTTAAGAAAAATCGTTTACATAATTAACGCTTACTAACCGTGAAAGTTAAATTTTAAGACATACGAGTTTAATTTATTATTAAGCACACAAACTTTTTCTTAGATCTCAAACCCTAAAAAGGTATAAAGCCTAAAAATCATTGCAAAGGTTATTTATGTGATGAGACTAGATGTAAAAGTGAACTTTTACTTTTAAATTTTAATGACGTTATTATGTTTAATAAAACCAAGTAAGTAAGAGTCGTTTAGCCCTTTTGCTATTGTCATATGCGGAACTCTTTACTAATCAGATATACAAACCGTACCGTTTACATACAGGGTGGTCCAATTTTTTATTGCAGTCAATACAAAAGCTCATTTTAAAGCGAATATTCCATAGTAATATGGGTCCATAAACGCTTCCTTTTAAAGATGCAGGGTGTTGAAATTTTCGAAAAAAATATCGATTAATTTGTATTTGTAACCGTTCCCTAACCAGTAGACATATTTTAACCAAACTTGATATACAGCACCACCTTACAGGTGAGAATATCAAGCCCCACAAGTAACCAGTGGTGGAGTTGTAGGGTTTTAGTTTCAAAATTAAACTAGAACTTGTTTTGGGTAGAGCATTTTATTGTAAACAAAAAGTGCTTCTGACTTTTCTTCGTATCATCCACCATTTGGCGCAAAATTTGATTTATTTTACTACTCTCGCGAAAAATTAGCTCAAAAGTTCGATCTAAAATTGTCGCGAAAAGAAGAGAATTATTGCAAGTTGCAGAGTAAATGCTCAAATGTGGATCATTAATCGTTAATTTAGCTGAACTTCTTTAGCATGCTCTGTTATTCAAAACGCAAAAATCGGAAATTACTTCTTTGTTACGAACATGAGCAAATTTTTCGCGAGAATAGTTAAATAGATCAAATTCCGCGCCAAACGGTGGTCAAAACGAAGAAAAGTCAAAAGCACTTTTTGTTTACAATAAAATGCACTACCCAAAACAAGTTCGAGTTTGATTTTGAACAAGGCTGTACTACTTTTTTTATAAAATTTATTAAATCTGCACCCCACAATTCCACCACTGGTTGCTTGTGGGGCTTGACATTCTCACTTCGTGAGTTTTATACAACAAATGAAATGACTGCTCTCCCCCAGCCTCCCTACTCACCTCACCTGGCCCCGTATGACTTATTTTTATTCCCCAAATTAAAATCGGTGCTTAAAGGACGTCGTTTTGACTTCTATTGACGACATTAAAGAGAATTCGGCACAGAAATTGAAGGCGATACCCAAAGAAGCATTCCAGGACTGTAAGGCAAAGTGGAAACACCGCTGGAATAAGTAGTGTATCTCCAGAGAAGAAGAGTCCTTTGAAGGAAATAAGTTGTAAATACTAAAAAATAAAAGTTTTACTAAAAGTTCGGTAATTTTTTGAACTGACCTTGGATGTGTTATGTTTTCGATCTATTTTTTTTTTGTACCCCTATCACTGATTTCTGCACTTTGTTCCTTTCTTCATTTCTTTTTGTTGTTTTCCAAAACCCGCTGCCGTATTCCATTTGAAAAATTGACTTATTTGTGTTTAAAAAATTTAGCTAAATGAACCGGCCATAAAAAAAACTATAATTTTTTAAAATTTCAACGAGTCAGCAATCACTACGACATTATTGTCTAACGATGCTTTAAAGGAAATCATCCTGTGATATACATTAGTCATCATTCATATGTTATTATGTTATCATTAATATATTTTTAGGGTACAGTTCCTGTTAATACGTTCATAAAACCTTAAATAAGTCAAAAAATATTTTAACCCTAGAAGCCCAATCATATTTTTGAGGCTATAAAGCCAAATCATACGTCAAAACGACGTACAATTATAAAAGAGCTCTATCTAAATAAACTTTACTGCAAATAATAGTTTTTTGTATGGTTTATGTGAAATACTTTCTATGTAAATAAAAAAACAGAAATTTAGAAAAAATATTGTTTATTTAAACTCTGAAATGTTCACTTTAATTAAACATACAAAAAATGGCACGAAAACTGAGATCCTTGTAATTTTTTCTTATGTACTACAAATTGTTTACAAAAATCAACTATTTATATTTTTTTATGGAAAACTAATCAACTCTTATCAAACATAAATCACTTACGTCAAATATAATTCAGAAAATTCGAAAAGTGCAAAAGTTAACAAAGCCCAAACATACGTCATAACGACGTGAACATTGCGATAACAACAAAATGGCGGCACTTATCAAAGCGAGACTGTTGTCTCCTGTTAGCTCTGGGCATGTACCTAGTTGGCTCGGATGGTCACGGCGATCTAAGCAAGCATGCGAAAGAGATCGCGAATATGTGTTGGAGTGTACGTCAAAATGACGTAGATTGGGCTTCTAGGGTTAAATACAAAACATCTTACATGTTTTTGAAAGAGAATTTAATTTTGCATTTAAAAATTAAAAACCCTACAGGGTGTTCTTTTAAAAAAGTTACGTTGGTGCGCAACACACTGTGTATAAATAAAAATAATTTTAGTTTATGTATAGTAAATGACCACATACAACTTTTATTAAAATCTGTTTTTAAAAGCTTAACTAATAGGTAACAGCAGAGCTCTCGAATAATTCGTCTTTGCTGGAACACCGTATTACTTTTTTCTACAATTGGTTTATCGTTGAAGTATTTTCATTGTCAAAAACTTCATGTTTGATTTTCATTAACCCAGAGAATTTATTTAGAAAAATGTTGGCTGAATGTCTGCAATAAACAAATTAGTAGTACTGGGTTAAAAGTAATTGATTTGCTGAAAGTATTTTGGCGTAAGCTCATTTGACCAATTTCTTTATTGACGCTTAAGATTAATTGTCATTTATTTAATCAGTGCCATTTGACTTATTTGCATAAAGTCTAAGTGATTAATTTTTAAATTAATTATTTTATCGTTTATCTTATTCTTATTTAATTTAGACCTCGCGTTGATTTCCATTAGAAATATGACAGAAGTTTGATTATTTAGCTATAATTTGTTAGTTTATGGGCCGTATATTTTTATTGGCCTGTTTTTATTTTACACCGTACTAAACTCTCGAAATCTGTTCCTGAGCGAGATTTCGAACACCTACGTCTGCCGGCGTGAAATATCCAAGGGGGCGTGTCCATTCGCATATATCATTATTACCAGAAACTCGATTTATCTTGTGTCTTGGCCAGCTCGATCCTTACACGTTTTACTAGCGCTAAGAAAAGCAGAGTAGTAAAAGTTAAAAATCACCTGGTATTGTGTAGTTATTGATAGGAAATAAACCAGAGAATGACGAGATTTTTATATTTCTGCCAGATGCTGACAAAACATCATAAATTCATACTTTTCAGGATTCTGATCGCAAAATCAAACGTAAATTGAGATTTATGAATCGTACGACAGCGAATAAAACGGGTTCTAGTCATGGAAAAGTTGCAACAACACTATTTTTAACTGTTTGGCCTAGTTCCCGAACTCCATTGGAAAACACATTTCGTTCGACTCATTTCGTAGCTCCTATATTCATTACAGTTAGAATAAAAAATGCGTGACTTATGAGGCGTGTATAATGAATTTAAGGAAAAAAAATGCCGTCGCGGTGATGCTAGGAGTCTAAACTTTCGGAAAATATATAAGTTTGTAGCTGCTTCATGAAACTTTAGCTTTCAAGTAATAAATCAACGCTAAGTTTGCTTTCGACAGCAGTTCTAGTGCACGGTTTACCGCTGCATAAATTAGTGATTCGACTAGACTGAGTTCGACGTAAGATATGTAGTATTTTAAATCTTTACTGCAGTGTCTCTGCATTAATTTTTAAGGCTTCATAAATAATATTCTCGTTTTATTTTACTTCCAGTGACACCGCTGCATGATGAATTTAGTCAATTAAACCATTTTATTAGACTTTAAACATAAATTATGTACCGCGACGCGCGATAAATTCATTTGGGACTTGATTTTTAAAAAAAAAATATATAACAAACAAATCGAAAGTGTTACAAACAAGAAGAAAACAAAGATAATATAACTTTGATGCCCCTATTGGCCTTTTTAAACTTTTATGTACATGAAACTCTGTAAATGAAAAAAAAACTCAGAAATTCATTAAATCAAGACTTGTTTACTTAAATTATGCAGTGCTTAAAGAGTAAGGCATTTTTTGCCACTTCTCAACACAAACTGTGTTGCGGTATATGTGGGTTTGTGGTTTTCTTTAAAGTTTCAACTGCGTTTTCCTTCGATGGTTTCATTTTATTAACTAAAGCCCTTGGGAATTTGTTTTTCATTTGCTTACACATATTGTTACCTACATTAAAATAAAAAAATTATTTATTTTCTTTCGCTGGCCTACGTAGAGTCCCAGCTTGGTTAAATGTTGACAAACTGAAAATAAATGTCGACAAAACAAACTACTTAGTGATAAACAATGAGAATGTGTTTAATTCAGTAAGTTATAGAATTGGATGGTGTAGTATTAAATTGTGTCCGGAACATTCTTCGCCCACAATTCTTCGCCCACAATTCTTCGACCACAATTCTTCGACCACAATTCTTCGCCCACAATTCTTCGCCTCCACTATTCTTCGCCCACAATTCTTCGCCCACAATTCTTCGCCTACACAATTCTTCGCCGCCACAATTCTTCGCCGTCACAATTTTCCGCATACAAGCATATCACAAATTTTGTTTGTTAATGTGACTGTTTTTATTTGTAACGTAATTTTTACAGATTATTTTAGGCTTATGTAAAATAATCTGTAAAAATTACGTTAAAAATTTAAACAAACACATTTACAAAGTAAATTTGTGATATGCTTGTATGCGGCAAAAAATTGTGGCGGCGAAGAATTGTAGAGGCGAAGAATTGTGAAGGCAAAGAAATGTGGGCGAAAAATGGTGGAGGCGAAGAATTGTGGACGAAGAATTGTAAACGAAGAATTGTGGGCGGAAAATTGGGGGCAAAGAATTGTGGGCGGAGAATTGTGGGCGAAGAATTGTGGGCGAATTTTTGTGGCGGAAAATTGTGAGCGAAGAATTGTGGGCGAAGAATGTTCCTAGACCCGTATTAAATATTCAGCTGTAATAGTAGACGATAAGCTTAATTACTTACTAAAATTTTAATATACAAAAGTATCATAGCACTCCATTTCGAATACTGCTCTAGTATTTTATTTCTGTCGAATACCTACTAATGACTAAGACCGTCTTCAAAAATTGCAAAATAGGGCTATGAGAATTATTTTACACTGTTCCAGATACACCAAAATTACTCTAATGCTAGATACTCTACAGTGGCTTAGTATTAAACAACGGATAATTTTTAATACGATTATTTTCATTTTCAAAATTATAAATAATCTGCTTCCAAATTCTTTGTTGAAATATGTAACCCAAAACTCTGATATTTAAAATGATCCGAGTAGACACTGTAAAGACTTTAAATTTCTATTCAGGACACGAAATTACACTCAAAATTCTCTATTTTATAAAGGACTGAAATTTTGTAACGATCTAACAAGCGAACTTAAAAATGAAACTAATATTTGTAAGGTTTAGACGTAAGCTCAGTAGTTTTATTAAGGAAAAGCTTTAATTGTTATATATTCAAATACAGAAGTTGTAAAATTGTAAACATAATTAGCAAAATGCTTAATAAACTACTCCTACATTATTATATTATTATATATAAATCCTCATCTGCCATTGTTAAATTACTACACAAATATTTCAGCAACGTGGATATCGTTGCTGGTTACTGAGCTAAATATAAATTATCTAGGATAATACAACAGGCGGTAAACTTTTTTTGAGGTTTTTTTATCATTGCCATGAAAATTCACAATTTCTCGACACAAAACAGCATTGAAATTGGTTTTTTGGGGCGCCATGGACAAAGTTTGTATGAAAATAATAAATAATAGGTAATTCTCCAAAATAAGTTTATTATCCAGTGTTATTTTAAAATACTATTTTACAATAAAGATGTTTACCTACGAAGAAGTGGTAAATGAAACTATTTAAACTAATTTTTCACTGAATTATAATGAATTATTTATTTGATTTCATAAAAAATTATCCCGTAGTTGTTGCGATGAATGTGCGTTTTATTTTATTTTTAAATTTTGCATTTTTGTCGCGTCTTTTTGAATGTGTTAATATGGCCGTTGCGCATGCCCACCAGACAGGCCTTCTTCAGGAAAGAACAGTAAGTGTAATTGCCCACGTGTCGTTGAATGTATGAAACTTATTGGTACGTAAACGCAATCTTTCGTTTTGTAATCTTTAAATCAATATATGGTCCTTCGAGTTTGACTGATTTCTGGTTATACCCAACAGTAACAATTTAAACGTTGTACGTTGTATTCCAAATTGTATTTCTAGATTCGCAATGGGTCATCTTTAATTCAACGTCTGTATATTTGTTGAGGTGCTGTTCTTTATCTTGATAAAATGTCATAACCAATTTTCAGTAACTTTGTGAGCAGACAGTGGTAATTGGCGTGGTTTTTTGTATGTTATTATCAATATATGTTATTCAATTAACAGAAATTATTTAATCAAATGAAAACGCACCAAACGAACTATTTTCTGTACTGGGACTTTTAGAGGAGTAACAATACGTAAAAAAACTTATCACACAAAACTTAATTCAAAAATCAGTCAGTAGCAAACAAAATCAAATATTTTTAGCTCGCATTTCAGTTTCTATCCACTTTTTTAAACGAAATTTAAAATGCATTAAATACAAATCAATTAAGGAGCGGTTTTTAGCAGTTTCAGTCCTACTCCTAAAACTATAAACAGAATCCGTTGTATTTTGTTTTATTGTTCATTAAAATGCTCGGTAAATAAAGAACGATTTGAAAACAAAAGTACAATTTCTGTAAGTGGTTTTGTTTTGTGAAACGATAGGTGAGCTTTGTTTGTATTTAATAAAATTGCTCGCGAAAAGTTGGGAAATTGTATCAAGGAAATCATATCTCTCAACTAGATATATCCAATAAACGATTTGTATTCCCCAGCGGCAGCTGTTTAATCGTGTATTGAAATTATTAAAGTCGCAGAAGTTTTATTTAATCAATGAATACTTTATTCTAAATTAAATGAAGCGTCTAATTATTTTCTATTCTCAATTCGCTTTAAACTTTATTAACTCATTTTGTAACGATGGTATAGGTACAACAAACTCTATTAATTACTGTACATTTTCAATATTCACATTGTTTCAAAAAGTAATGCACAATAAAAAAAACTAGGTTTATTTATTGATTTCTTACTTAACCCTTGTCAGGCGGCATAGGTACAATTATAACTTTTTAGTTTTTAAATTGCAATAACTTTTTTTCTGGCAACCGTAGAGGGCTAAAATTTTGTGACATCTCTACATTTTTGATCTAGATTATAAGATGAGCTAAATTTCAGAAAAATATTTCCCCTCTTCCGATAAAAGGGGTCAAGTTGTTTTTCCATCCATAACAGGCGGCATAGGTACAATTGTACCTTCATATATTTTGTATGAAATTATGAGGGAAAAAATATTTTTTTTGTAAGTAGTATTTTACTTTTAAAAATAGTAAGAAATAGTTGATTTCCATTTATTTATAAAAGAAACAGGTTTCGCGCAAACTACGCAGGACCTCCTAGTCTTACGTTGTTTCCGATTCGGATCTCGGCAGTCATAACAACTGCCAACGAGAGGTGAGGATTTGCGAATACCATGAGGTACTTGAGGACCTGCTGCCTCTGGTGCTACCACAATCCGTCGTCCAAGCACCATTTCTACTGCACATCAAAGAAAATGGTTTCTCATCGACATTCGGTTTGTACCACGAGCTTTGATTGCAGGCACATAACTGATTGGCCAAATCTTTCAGGAACTTTCTTCGTTGATCGTTGGCTCTGAGCCGTGGGTTGTGTTCTCTGTAGATGATACAGGATGCTAACCCAGTGACGTCAAACATGTTATAGAAAAATGCTAGAGGCCAACGCAATGTTCTTCGTTTCACAGTGTACTCGCCTAACATTTTGTCCATAACATCAACTCCGCCTTTGGAATTGTTGTAATAGTTTATCATTTCTGGCTTGGTGCTAGTTTGATTGAGGTAACTGGCCAGTGGACCAGTCTCTGCTATCCCTAATTAAGTGTCACATATTGTTAAAACTTGCAGCAATTGCAAATAAATGCAGAGAGAACAAAATCAAGTTATTTATCGTTGTTTAAAAAAAAAGACCCACAGTCACACAATAGATAGTCTTACCTCATTTAAATAATACCACGGTTGCAACAAAACCCCTACAAGCTTCTTGTTTTAATAACTGTTGATACATTTTAGTTTTATGTTTCAGAACTCAGAACTGTCTGAAAACTTTTAAGCAGTTTAAAGTAAGAGATTATTTGAGTTTAAGTTTTTTCACAACACTAAGTAAATCTGTCAGTTTTACCACCACGCGTTAAAAACCAAGATATTTAATTTTCATTTAATATAAATCCATTGTTAGGATTTGAATTTAAGCATAAATTACTAAACAAACTTCTTGATGTTAAATGTTACATTCACTGTCACTTAAGTTAAATAATTTTAGACTGAAATCCAAAATTAAACGCAAAGTAAAAATGCCAACACCAAAATGCAGTTTGCATTCATAACGTAATATGAAAACACTTAAAGAAAGTTTATATTTTGTAATAAATATCACTTTAATAACACGCCGGAAATGAATGTGTAATTACCGGATGCTTTGCAGTTTGTTATAATTTGTACATCAAACAAACTATCATTCATTAAAAATATACGACAGGTTCACCGTGCAAACGGATGAAATAGCTCATGTTTTATAAAACAAACTTGTAATTGCATTATTTATACGTTAAATTTTCCATTTGCAGCCCGTAAAATGTATTTAATTCATTGCTTTAAAAGCAAAATATCTAAATACTGAAAGCATTTGGTTAAATTTAAAACATCTTTTAGAAACATATCTATATAAAATATAAACCAATTTTTTATATGCAAACAAACTTAGGTAGTTCAATCGTACATAGCGTAAAAAGAGTTAAAACACAAATAAATTTTTATAATTGCTCGCATTACTGTTCCTCATATACAGGGTGTTTCACTTTTCCATGAGACACTATTGCTATCTCCGTAGAAAAAAAAGTTATTTTTAAATCTGTCATCAACTACTACGACTGCCATTTAAAAAAAAGTTGTTTCGTCAAATATCTCGCACGGTAATTTATAAATAAAAATCTGACTATCGCCATCTTATAGCAAACAAACTCTACAAAACATTTTTTTTTTTGCGTTTTAGTGTATTCGCAAAAATAGGTGAGATATTTAAGTTTAAAAATTTTGATCGATTTCGATTTTTCCGTTATATCACGCGAGCCATGGAATTTTCAAACAAAACAAGATCTTGTTTAAAATACACTCCTAAATAGCTGACTTTTGTCCCATTTAACCAACCTTGTATTTTCATTATTTACGGAGATAGCAATAGAGTCCCATGGAAAAGTGAAACACCCTGTATACCGATGATACATAAATTAACTTAGTTAATAAGTTATGTAAAATAATACCGGCTTTTCCTAAACATTTAATAAACTGTGCTTCAAATGTAATTGAAGGTAAGTATAATGTATAAACATGTTTACATTAAGTTTGTTAATAGTTCTTTCGAAATTACTCTTTCTAACGGCAACAATAATGTTAAAGGATCCGAATAAAACCCAAAGATTATAGATTTCAAAAAAACACATTAGGGGTAATGCAGACTATTTTGGAGTATTTCTATTTTTTGCATTATTTTGGCCACGAAAACCATATGGAATTTCTTGTACCGTAAGACAAGCAAAACATTATTATGAATTGTTATACAGGGGGGTGCATTTTCGATGCTCACCATTGCTATCTTGGAAACGGTAAGAGATGCAACGTCGGTTAAAAAAGAGAAAAGTTGCACACTTTTATGGCCATTGGGAATTTGAAAAAAAATCCTGGATATTTTGATGCGTTTTAGATTTATTACAAAAAACTGAAAAATGTGATTTTAGAAAATTATTATTATTCTTCCTACCATTTACACTATTTAATTTAAACTTGGTTACTGCATGTTTTTGACCATCCTGGGTTTGATGACGTCAACAGAAATTGTCTAAGCCTTCTAGATTTCAAGTTGCGATAATAAACTTTTTTATTTATTATGGCCGCCATATTGGATTTTTGCACCATCAGACAGACAAAAGAATTGGCTTTTTAGATTGGTAACCCAAATAATCTTTTTATTTTCTTAATTTTCCGAGTAGGCTATGAAGGTAGACAGCAGTAATTTTGAAACAATTGAAAGATAAAAACAAAAAAGTTATAATATCATATTTTCATCACTTATTTTCGACATTTCTAATATTGTAGATGTAATTTTACCACTTTTACGTTTAAATCGAGGTTTCTTAAAATTATGCATTTATTCATTGGACCAGTGTGATAGGACAATTAATAAATCCTATACACTCATTTTGTGTGTTTCTACAGTGTGATTTTCGCTTCAACCGGAAACGGTATCAACCCTAACCGTTTTTTTTTTTTAATTTAAAGATGAGACTGGCCAGTGACTTTTGTTTAATCAGCGTTTTTTTCGGGTACTCAATACATTATTAATCGGCTTTTAAAACTTTGCAAACGATTAAAATCAATTATATGAAAAATATTGTGGCCCTGATAAGAAACTTTTGTTTGGTAAAATTACATCTACATTATAAAAGATGTCGAAAACTCGAAAGGAAAAGATAATATTATAACTTTTTTGTTTTATCTTTCAATTATTTTAAAATTACCGATGTCTACCTTCATAGCCTACTCGGAAAATTACGTTGCCTTAATAATTTACAATAATATCGCGATATCTCGTAAAATATCACTTTTAGATGTGAAACTAGGTTGATGTTTTTGAAAGACAATCAAATTTTCTACAAGGCTATCTAAAAACAAATATGTTTAAAAATATTGAGTTATCGATGATTAATGTTTCACGAGTTTGACCAAGCGTAAAAAACACCCTGTATAATATTTTAAAAATGTAGCTAGCGCAAAGTGTTAAATAATCAATTGTTAATCTAATAATCTAATTCTCAAACGAAATTCTACTGCCTTTTTAAATAACTTATAAAATTAAAAATTAAATCCAAAATTTAAGATAAAAATTTAACACGTTCTTAGACGACGGGTGTTAAAGAAAATTGAAAGTACTGTATCGCTCAAAATTTTCATAAAAATGTAAATTTTATGAAAACGGGTGACCTTAGACCCATATACCTAACCTTTTACATTTTTTATAGTAAATTTTAAGAGTAATCCAAAAATATAAAAATTTACAGGGTGTTCTATTTAAAATTTTAAAGTTCGAGTCCGTTTCCCGTTGAACCGGAAGTCGTATTGCAACCTTAACACTTTCATCGAATTCAAAATATATCATAATGCTCAGATACAAAATTTCATTGTTATATCTGCAATAGTGTTCTAGATATTTGTCTGTTTCCATACTATACGCAACCCTCTTCCTGTATTATATGATTAAATTAATAGTTTTTTTTCTTACTTATTGTATATTCATAATCGTTCGCTTTACTGCCGCACCTATTACAACAATTTTGATTTAAATTTTTTTTAGTAACAGATCATTTATAAAGCCTATTCATTTTGGGAACACTTTTTTTATCTCCGATAATAGCTTAAAATTTTGACAATTTTTTTAAATAAAAATCTATAAAATCTGTTGATACCGCACTTACTAATTATCATAATAAAAAGTTTAATTATTTTGCACCACATAACACCTATTTTAGAGATACTTTTGTACTCGTAGTTTCCCTATTTTTTTAGATTAATAGTTCGCACACTTTAAACATAAATAACTTAACTGAAATTATTCACAAAAATCTTACAAAAAACTTCGCAATCGTAAATCCAAATATAAATATACACGCCAAGGAAACTGTCAAGTGTCATGAAGCACGAATGCGCAGCATGTTTTTCCAACAAAGTAATTTGTTACATAACACTTATTTTGTATAATTTTTTGTATTCAAGACTGCATTAAGAGAGCAGTTCCTTGTTATCGATCTTCTCAATATAAATTTAAATACTGCGGAGCATCTGTACTGTAATCTTTTATCGTAACACCCGTAAGCCTGATTTATAACAGGGCAAACGTTATGCAAACGAAATGGCAACAAAACGAATGATTTTTTACTGGCGTTGAGGGAGAGGCAGGCAGTTTATTGAAACATAATTTGACTAATAAAAGCATCTCGGTGCCATTTATTTTTTACGAGACGTTGGAAGGACTCGGGCCTCATTTTGATGGTCTATTGAAAGAGATGGATCCCTGTACGTACATCAAAAACTATGTGCCAGTAAATAAAGGCTGTTTTAAATCGTTTTGCGTTTACTGACTAAAACAGAGCTCGTGCTTTGTTATCGCACTGATAAATGGACACACTATAAAAATCAAGTCTGCGCTATTGTGTGACGTCAGATAACACAGTACCTAACATAGTGAACGATCGTTACACAGCTGTACGAACGTTAAACTATTATTTCTAATCACTTAAATGTTATCAAATATTTATTTTTAAAGTATGATCACCACAATTTCCTTAAGTAAAAATTACTTGTTAATGTCGAAAAATATCGATTATCGAAACATACACCCTGTATATCGATATATCGACAGACATACAGGGAGGAATACACTAACCATAAGAAGACTATTAGGATCTCGTAAACGATAAGAGCTACAAAGAAGTTTAAATTAGATTTAAAAAAAAACTTGTAAGACCTATTATGTGATGCTTTAATGTTTTAAGAAAGTTCCATGGCAAGCTAGATAATTTACAAAAAAAAAAGTTTAAATCGTAAGTAACTCGGTAGCAATTTCATGGTACAAAAATATTTTTAGGAAAAAAGAGGTAGAGTTTTTTCATCGCTATTAAATAGTGATTCAGAAACACTAAAACAATCGGGAAAAAAAGATAGTAAGTGAGAAAACATGAAGAATCATATACACAATGAACACTGGTCCAGCCAGACCAGTGGTGCACAGCTTAGGACTACCAACCTTGCATGTCTAAACCTTCACGCCGCCAATTTTTTTAATGAATTTTTTGTTTCAAAATACATTAAAATATGTTCGGAGAGGATATCATGAAATATGAGGTCCTTACGAGATTTTTTTTATGAGAAAAATATATTCAAACTTGAAATTGGTCCAGCCAGACCATGGGGTGCACATAAGGGTTAATGGTTAATATGTTGAACCTTGAATTCGGGACACCCTGTATAAAACAGATTTGTTAACGTATATCCTATGAAGTTACATTTTCATTTTTACATCAAAACGACTATTCTTCCCAAAGTTGAATGTCAAAGTTCTGTTTGTTTTATTGTCTTATAATTTGCGATTGATAAAAGGGAAATTTAACCTTTGAAACGTTTGTAGCTAGTTAGTCTTTCGTTATTGTGAAATAATATACTTTATTAACGTGCCAGTTTGATGTTCGGTTCAGACATAAAATTATATTGAGTTTCTAGCCAACTTTTCATAAAACGTGCATCCACATGACTATAATTACGTTACAGCAAAAGTTTAACCTGATGCGAATGGGAAGTTGGGGTATGAAGTACCTCCACTCATTGTTAACTTAATTAATTTACGGTGACATAGCTGCTTTAAGAACTTAACTGTAACACTAAACGAGATTATATGCGACTCTGTATTTAACACTACACGGACTATATGCCACTTAGCATGTTGCGTTTTATTGTGCCATTACACTGGGTGCCGTTAACACAAGGTTATTACAAAAAAAAAACGGTGCTTTAAAGAATGTTAGTCTGTACATTTTGCAAGACAAAAACTTTAAAATTATTACATTTGAAATTTAACAAATGAGTATCTACTATTAAGGTTCTTATAAACGATAACACGTTGGTCGCCAGTCGCCACGTCAGCCGTATCTGGCTGACACCACTAAGTTCTTCAGGCAACATCTTAGACGTTTAAGACTGACATCTGCATCCGATTAACAAGTACAAATTTTACTGTGAACTGGACGGACGTTTTATGTCAATTTGGCATGGAGTGCATAGCTGTTTTTTCCCTTCAATAAACAAATAAATACCTACCTATTTTTGTTTTGTGTTAAATCTTTAACTTAATCCCTTTAATAGAAATTTCATGCGGTTTACGTACCTGCTTCCAAGGAAAAGGGACTAAAATAATTGATTACCATGCCGATTAGGAATTTTTCAAAATTAAATATTTGTTTTTGCCATTTTTAACAACAGTGGTTTCAAAAACGTGCCAAGTGTTATACATTGTCGAATTCAGAATAAAATGCTCGACAAATTGGCGTTAAAATCAGATATAGCGCCCATAAGAAAAAATTTACCTGATGATGGTTTTAAAAAAGCGAAACGACGGAGTAAAATATAATTGGAGATTTTGATTCCTTGCAAAAAGTGGCCATAAATAAGTTTTTACAGAAATGAAATTCGACATCAAATGAAAAAGTTACGGGCAAAAAACAAAAATCATTTTTTTTACTTTTTGCCCTATATCTCAAAAACTAAAACAGCTAGATAAGTTCTGTTTGCGTCAAATTATTAAGCACCTGAATATACAACTTTGCCCTAATTTAACCGAAGTCGTAACAATTTGTCTAATTTAAACTTTTTTGTAGCTCCTACCGTTTACGAGATCCCTATAGTGGCCCTCGAAAAACGAGAACCCTGTATAATTCATCATTGAAAAATCATCTGTTTTTAGTTTTTTCAAAATATTTAAAAAAGTTGAGGGTGTAGGTCAAATGCTAAATTGGCATTAAAGTTGTCTGGAAATTTTGCCCCTTTGCTAATTTAACCGACTATGCAACTCTTACAATAGAAAAGTTACCCATACAAAGCTTGTCGATTATTGTCAATTATCAGTCTGTACAATAAATTTTTCAGTTATTTATTTTATCTAATTATTTGTCCGCCTCTTCTTGTCGTTGTCTCAAAAACTTGTATTTTTTTGTAACAACCCTATACCTTACACATTTTAATTTATAATCATATTTGCCTTACCGTGTTATAATTTAATATATGCAGGCATTATATTGCCAATAAAGTGAAATGAATTTGCGTTTATTGTTCCTCAAGTTCTTTTATTAGACCATTTCCAGCATTATATTATTATTATACTATAATTAATCGCCTTTCGTTGTGAATTTTATGACCTTTATTCGTCAACGTGGATTTCAAATCTCACTTAACAAACTCCAAATATATTCGCACCGTGGTAAGACAAAAAAAAATTCATGTAAAGATGTCATTTTCGTAGATTGTCTTTATAAATGTTTGACTTATTTAAGTGGTTCAGTGGTATACAGGGTGGTCCACATAGAAGGGCCACTATTGGGATGTCGTAAACGGTAAGGTAAGAGTTACAAAAACTTTAAATGAGACAAATTGTTTCCATTTCTGAAACCTATTGAGTGACGCTTTAATGTTTTAAAAAGTTCCATGGCACACTAGATTATACACAAAAATCAAAATATTTTTTTTAAATCGTTAATAATTCAGTTATACTTGATGGTACAAAAATATTTTTGGGAAAAAAGTTGTAGATTTCTGTGCGCACTGTTAAATGCAAACGTTCATTGGTTCAATATGCTCACAAGGGAGGGTCACGATACGTTGTCGCTAGAATTTGATTAAGGCTGTCTTTATTGCATTAAAGACATCAAAACTAAATGTTTTCCAGAGTTATACGTGCCACTGGTCATTTCTCTCGGAAAAATAGGGGAAAAAGGAAAAATTAATATAAAAAGGTCATTTTTGTGATCGCGTTGGCCATGAAACCGTCAAAGATAAAATCTAAATTCTTCTATTTACCAATGAGCGCATCCCTTGCAATTACAATGGCGCAAAGTTTTTAAAAAAATCTTGAACGGTTCCGGAGAAAAACGTCAAAACGAAACGCCTGCATAAGCGCTATGATTTGAGAAGTTGTGGTATAATCTGTATAACTAGGCCTACCAGACGTCCCGAATTGATCGGGACAGTCCCGGTTTTGAAGTTATGTCCCGGTGTGCCGGTCGGTTTCGCGTTTGTCCCGGTAAAAAAAAAATATTCCGCGCCGATTGTTTTGTGAAATCTGACTTTATTAAAAATAAGTTTGTGATGAGTGTCTGATAGAAAAGTCAGAAGTGTTTGCCATAAAACTGAAATTTTGTATGATAAAGTATGTAATCTACATTATCTAATTTGACATTAAAACACGTTTGATCTTTTAAAATTCAAAATAAAATGGCCTGCGGCGCATTTTTTCTCCACCACTTTCTTGTGCCAATTTCTTATGATTAAAAAAAAGGGTAGGCCTATGAATAACTATATCTATGCGAACTGCATAGGCGTTTGACATAGGGAAAACCGTTTTTACAAAGTTCTCGTTTTTCGTGTTTTTCTCCGGAACCGTTTCATATTTTTTCAAAAACTTTGCACCATTTTACTTGCAAAGGATGCGCGCATTGGTAAACAGGCAAATTGAAATTTTGTTTCTGACGGTTTCATGGCCAACGCGATCGCAAAAATTACTTTTATTATTCAACTTTTCAGTTTTTCCCCTATTTTTTCGAAGAAAATGGCCAGTGGCGCGTATAACTCTGGAAAACATTTAGTTTTGATGTTTTTAATGCAATAAACACAACCCTAATCAAATTCTAGCGAAATCGTATCGTGACCTTCCCTGGTTAAGAAAATATGATCATCTACAAAACGCTGCTCTTAAATTTGTACTACACCTTCAACACATGTAATAATTTAGAATTATTAGGAAGTTACAGTACGTGAACAATCAATAAATATTCTGAAATGTAAAAAATATCTTCAATTATTTAAGTTTTCCATTTGTTGAATTTAATTCAGTACAGCTAGCTTAATTATGTTTTTTTTTTTGGCCACCGATTAAACTTAATAAATACAATAATATTGCTATAACTTGCTTATTTTTAAAGATAAACCCAACAATCCATACATCAATGATACGAGAAAAAAAAAATCTTTTTAATGAACCCATAGTCAACTATAGTTGTCATTTAAAAAAAAATCAAGTTTTGCTTATTTCTCAAAAATCGAGTGTGCCATGACTTTTTAGATATTGTTTCTTATTTTACCTAAAAAGAACTACAGGAATCAATTTACATTTTGATTTTAACAAAGGCGGCTATGAAATTATTTACATTGAATAAATCGTCTGTTTTTTTAGTTTTTTCAAAATATTAAAAAAAGTTGAAGGTGCAGTTCAAGTGCCAAAATGGCATTAATTTCACCTTGAAATTTTGCCCAACTTTGCTGACGTAACCGACTATTTAACTCTTATAATAACAAAGTTACCCGTGCAACACATGTAGATTATTGTCACCCTGTATATGCTTTATCGATTCCAATAATCAATGCAAATATTTCACCTTATAAAAGTTAAACTCTTGTAATTATTACAAAGTATACCGATTTAAATACAACTCTTTCATTTTAAATCTAAGTAATAACATGTTTAAAAGTAATTTTCGTGCACGATTTCGTAGATTTATTTGCCTGCAAAATAAATTCACGCCTTCTAATTTAAGCAGTCGACTTGTTTGCCACATTCTCATACACACAGCAGATACATACAAAGGAACCTCGCCGAAGTGTCGAACTGCAGCCAATTAAATAAATAAAACACTTAAATAGATTCAGTCTAGAAAATAGTTGGCCAGAGAACGTAGTAATAAAACGCCGAAGAAAAACACCAGCCAGGCGGTTGTAAAGTTTCATTACGAAGCAGGAAAAAAGTAGGAACTCTCTTACAGTTCCGTTTTGAAATTGATTTTACTACACGTTCGTTCTCAGAAAGCTCCTAGAGCTCGAAGAGAGATCAGATACCGAGATAACATGCGAACAGAAACAAAAGTTAGGTAAAATTTAACCCGGGCGAATTATCCCAAACAAGGTTTTTGTTAGATACTAACAATTCGTTTTCCGAGATTGGATAACGATCTATAGAGGGCTTTGAAATTTTTATTAAAATCGAGTAAGTAAATGGGGATTATCAAGTTTGGCGTACGGGGTTTATCCCTCGCTGAAACTTCTGAGACTCGTGTAATTCTTACTGAAAAAACCTGTAAAATCGTAGTTTGAAATTTGTCGTCAATTTTTAGTGACTTTTGTCACGCTATCTCGTAAATTGACTGTAATAAGTGGCTTCTAAAGTATGCCGTATAAATCATCCCGATATATGATTATTTCATGCAGACTTGTGTAATACTTTTAACTTCCAACGAGGCATAGGAATTCAAATGGAATAATTTTACTTTCAGCTTCATGTGCTAGTGGCATGACGAGGCTCAATATGAAAAAGCGTGACAACTATAGTTAATCCCTTTAATTACCGGCTACACGTTTCATGTAAATATATTTTAATTTCGTTTGGTAAACATCGGCGGTAATTTAAAAAAAACAAACAGCTAGTATTTACGCACAAAAAACATAAATAAAATGGTGTGCCTTCACTTGAAAAATCTATATAAACAGCAAATTTCCGTAAACTCAACCAGTGCTTTTCAATCGGTGTGCCGCCAGAGCCGTAGCAATGTTTTTGGCGCCCTTGGCAAATACCTAAAACGGCGCCTTTCTTTAATTTATTTTATTTTAAGAAATATTTTTATTATAAGTAAGAATGTATTATAAAGAAACAAAACATATCTTCAAAATAAAATATTTAATATGTACAGGATGGGCCTGAATTATGTACCTACACCGCCGTAATTCATTTATAGATGGAGCCACAATTTTTTAATTAAATATTCATAAGAATACTGACCATTGTACATCGGCGCATGACCTTTGTACAAGGTGTCCCACAAGGTATGCCTTCGCAAATTTTTGCATAAATCGAATGTTTAGGACCTAAATAAAACGTTTTTACCGATTATAATGTTTTTCATGTGTCCCTTCATAGGTATACAAATATAGTGAACAGCATGGAGATCTCGTTAACGGTAAGAGATACAGAATTGGTCAAATAGGCCAAAATGATCTATGATTTAAGAGCAAATGTTCTATGAAAAAAAAATGGAAATAAATTACTAGTTTTTGCGCTATTGATACAAAACAAAACACATCAGGTTTTTAATTTTTGCTTATAACTGGCTTAATTGAACACACTCAAAATATTATTCGACTTTGTTGGGGCACTTTTTTGCATAGATTTAAAATTCGTCAACAATGTTTACCTATATTCATTTATTTTTGTTATTTTTACATCGCTTGTATTTAAAATAAGAAAGTTGATGGGTCCAGGTTTTCCGGAAGGGAAAGTAATGTTGCCCTAATATTTTATCTAAATAATATTATTTAATTTGATGTGATGCAGTTTATTAAACCCCGTTTAAAGGAATTATGTTTCAGACTACAAACTTAACAGTATTCTCACATCCTATGTTGTAATCGCACAATAAGCGAATTCTGTTAAGTTCATTATGCACCATGCATTTTCCGTTTAAATGTCACGTTGCTAAGCCAGGGTATTATGGTAATAATCTTTTCTGACAGTCAGTCATCGTTCGATTCAGTAATGTTCAGTAATGTTGAATCAAAATTAATGTAAGATTCTTCAAGTGGTTTAGTTGTTATTATGGTTTTTTGATAAATCTGCTCCTCAAGTAATTTGATTATTATTTTAGTAAATTGTACGATCCCCAGCTACGACCCCCAAAGAGCACGATGGCTTAAAGCTTAAAGCTTCCGGGACAATATTGTGTTTAATTTTCTATTTTTACATGTTTAATAATTATACAGGGTGTTGACTGAGAGTATCGTACATTACATAGTACTTTACCATGCAAAATTAGATAGTTACAATTATAAGCTCCTCTGATTATTTTACGACAAAAGTGTGAACATAGCAATTGCTTAGAATTAAAAACTGCTTAAGATTCTTTACTTACATTTTCAATTTGGTTAGCATTGCCGCCTCCTTTAAGAAAACTTAAAAAATGTAGCTGTAGTCTGGTCTTCTTAGTTTTATATGGATTTTGTGCAACTGAACAATAATATGCATCTTAAATTGAGAGTTCCAATAGCAGAATAGTCCTCCGGATCCGAATATCCTATGCTCGAAGTAGTTCAGTGTTGCCAAAACAAAAAAAAAGGGTGTTTTTGTGAAATTTGTAACATATGCAGTTTTTACATATTTTTTTATCCGTAAAACTTAATAACTTGCTTATTTATAAACGTATCTCGGCGATTTTGTTTTTAATTATTCGCTTTGATTGGTCGAATCGCACTATGTGAAAAATTACTCTACGAGATTTAAACTTAAAAAATATCGCGATAATCTGGTTTTCTATAGTTTTACGGATTTTATGCAGCTTAACAATAAGCATCTTAAACTAAGGCTTCCTAGAGCAGAACAACCCTACGGATCCGAGTTTTAGGTGTAGTGTTGCCAGAATAAAGAATAAGTAATTTTATGAATTAGAAAGATATGCGATTTTAATATTTTTTTTATGTGCAAAACTTAATAACTTACTACCTATTTATTATCGTATCTCAGCGTTTTTTTTTTTAAATTAATTGCTTTAATTGGCCTAACCGCACTGTGTAAAAAGTAACTCTTTACGAGATTTAATAACTGTCAAAAAAGTTTAACGCGCGACCTCGAAATTTTGGAAAGCGCGTAGGTACAGCGTAAAATGTCAAATGGGATAGCTTTTTTATTTTCACAAATAAACTATATCAAGACGATATTGTAACAAAATATTAACGATGTTTTAACAACAAACAGAACTCAGATATTCCTAACGGTTTAAGAGACACGCCCTTAAAAAAAAAATCTTTGTGGCGTCCCAAAGTGTAAACTTTGTTTAACACTGTTATTTTCTGAGTAACCAATTAATAAGATAAACGTTATTAAAAGGTTTTCCGTACGTCGAAATTCATTACTGTCCTATGCCTTGTCTTTTTACCCACGTGGAAAATTTCTAAAACAGTTTTTTTTTAATTCAATATTAGACGAATTAATAAAAATGTAATATTATAATTATGTATATGACCGAAAAAATTATCTATCAAGACGACCATGCTTTGTAAACCATGCATCTAACTTTACATTCTTGTTGCATTTTGCAACACGGACGCCATTAAGTTGCGATACGTAAATTTTAATTCGATTTTTAAAGTACTTGACGTGCCATAAAACAAAAGCAGAACGACCGTACCTCATCAGCAAATACTGCGCGTTGCAGACACTAAATTCAAGTTTATTTGGAATCTAATCGCATTAATAAATAAGAAAGCACTGCACTCTAGATTTATGTGTGGTACCATTGTTGACCTCATCACATAATTGAACAGTTTTCGGACTTAGTCCAATATTTATTACTTGCACGGATATGAAACACGGTCATCTTCACTGGAATTTTAATAATGCAAGCAAATGAGCGTAAAATTCTGGAGACTTTATTAATTAAATCAAATTGCTGCATGCATCACAACTTCCAGATATTCCCTAGCACTGTAGTTTATTATAATGGTTCGTAACCAGAAAAACAGGTGCGTCTTCAGTTTTAGTAAAAATTATAAACAGAATTTGTAGGGAAAAAAATTACTGAAGAAAAGTGAATAAAATTCTTATCACATACAGAAGGGACACCCCTGGACAGGGCTGGCCTTGGAACCAATTTATACAAATCTTATAGGTCAGGCCACGGAACTGGGCTAGTGAAATAAGTTGTTCACAATTTTAATTCATTTATTATTCGAAACGTTTAACTAAGTAAATACTAAATAGTTGTCTAAAAGCAATTATTTAAGAATTAAAAAAAAAAATCCCACACAAAACAGTGAGTGAACAGTATCAATAACGCCAATAAAAGTTTTCAGTCAACTATTTTTTTCTTAAAAAAAAAACTTTGTAACTTGCGTATTATTGATAAAAATTTCATAAACCCTTAAATATTTGGAATGAGAAAAAAATAAGGAATCTTAGCCAACTATAGCTTCCATTTAAAAAAAAGGTAAGTTTCTGTCATAACTTTTACGAAGACGGTTGAAATTATAAAAATATACAGGAGGTTCCGTTCAAAATTTTAAAATTTCAGTCCGTTTTCGTTTGAACCAGAAATTGTATTTCTGCAACTTCAATATTTTCGCCGAATCATACCTAATGTCATTGTAATATCTTTGATAGTATTACAGATATTTGTGTCCACCTTTTTGCGCAGCACTATACAGGGTGTCCCAATTATACACCGCCAAAAAGCAGGTTCCTGAGTGAAAATGATGACCATTTGTCAAATAATTTGTTATCCGAAAATGCTTCCTTTCAAAGTTAGAGACCTCCAAAGTTGCCAAAAAAAAAATCAAAAATCGATTACGTCCTAGCCATTAAGCTAGAGCAATCAAACTTGGCCGAAATGTTTAGTTGTTTCCTATTGACTTTGTGGGATAATTAGAAAGAAAACACGTAATTGGAAGTATGATTTATAGACAGGTCATCCGCTTAATTATGAACAAGCCTTAAGTCAAGTATGACATTAACCAACTAAGTTTAGTAAAAAAATATTTGAGGTGAATAAACAGAGTTTGTCGATGCATCTTTAGCGCTAATTTTTTCGAAAACGGCTACGTTTACAGCAAAAAACATAAAGGGACGATTTTTTTTCTCTTAAGTCGTACTTTCTTATGGACGAATGACATTTTCAATTTTATTCCAGAGAAAAAAATTTTACTAAACCTAGTTGGCTAATGTCATGCTGGAAAAAAGTTCTGAAGATGGTAAGCGGATGACCTGACTATAAATCATACTTCAAATTACGTGTTTTTTTTCTAATTATCCCATAAAGTCAATGGGAAACACCTAAACATTTCGGCCAAGTTTGATTGCTCTAGCTTAACGGCTAGGACGTAATCGATTTTTGATTTTTTTTTTGGCAACTTTGGAGGTCTCTAACTTTGAAAGGAAGCATTTTCGGATAACAAAATATTTGAAAAATGGTCATCATTTTCACTCAGGAATATGCACCTACTTTTTGGCGGTGTATAATTGGGACACCCTGTATATTGGCCTGGAAGCGATAGAATAGACTTGTCTATTGTAGGGTGCGCTGGGTGTACCAAATTTTTAAGTTGGCCCCTGAGTGCAACACAACCCACACTATGAATTTAAAAAATAATGAACTCTCCAGAAATTTATACATTCAGAAAATACCCAACTGACATGAAACCCCTGTCAATTAGTAGCATCTTATAAGATATTCAAACTTAACAAACATTTGCAATATATTTGACCGGTTTTTATCTTTTCGAAAAAAATACACTAAATACAGAATAAAAATTCGGTACTTATTCAATATATTATTTTGGCTAGTGTTTACATACACATTTCGTTTCAAGATATTATTAATTTAATACATGACATTTTTCAACCCTTGAAGGAAAAAAATGCTTTCATTATTTTCCCAATTAGCTTGTGTCATGTACGATGAATAATTGTTTTTCTGTGATAAAATTACTTTTCATTTACCGCTGTAACGCGTAACACGAAAATATATTTCGTTCGAAATTGGCCCGTGAGAAGATTAAGCTTTTTATAAAAAAATACGCGTTTGTTTAAACGACAGCTGCCAAAACCAACAAAGGTCTTTATTTTCGTACTTCCGATTATAAAACAAATATCGAGGCAACAACCCTTGTTTTTATTCGTGATAATGATCGCCAGGTTTTTGCATACATTGACAACAACTGTTTTATTGATTGACGTCAATCATTCTGCCAAACTGTTTCCAAAATTGAAAAGTAATAATTTCGTATTTCTTAAATTATGTTTACGTGGAATAACACAACAGGAAAAAATAAAGAAATAGGAAAGTTTATGATATGTGTTGTGACGCCGCCTCGCCTGGCACCGAATATTTATATTTTACATTAAAATACATCTATAAAACTTTTTAAACAAATCACACTGATGTTTCATTCACCATATTTAATTTAATACTAAAAATAAATTTATTTATGAGCATTTTGACTTCGGTATAACATACCAACTTGAAATATTAAAGTAATTACTAGGGTTTCATCTTTCAGCAAAAAATGTGTAAGTAAATTTATTACATTATGACTAGAACACTACTTGTAAGAAATGCGCTTATGGAAAAGAATAACAAGAAAAGAATCTACAATGAAAACAGGGTTGAGCAGATTTAAATCAATTGATTTAAATCAAGTGAAAAAAAACATCAATTTAAATCACTTATTATATGAGTAGGTAATAAAACATTTATAACAAAACAAAATTTTATTTTCTCAAATAAAAAAAACATTAGGTATATGGTATTTATGTATATAAGTATTTAAAAAAAAACAACAGTTCTTATATGTATATACGTATTAAATACATACTTATACGTAACGTAACGAAACGTAATTCATTTAAAATAATATATAATAATATACATTTATAAATTTTTGGTATTGTAATGTTGGAATAAAAATACCAGTTTTGCAGCCTTTTCAGTTCCCAGTTTATTTCTTATTGTCGAATGGACCAATCCAAATGTTGAAAAAATTCTTTCAACTGAGTTACACTGCACATTAGTTGTGTTAATATTGGCAACACTTTATTAATATCGGAAACATCTTTTTGTGATTTCCACCACTGTATTGGAGTAACATTATTAATAATTTCCTCACTAAACATAACAGATTTAAATGGATCAGATTTAGCTTCAAATTTTATTATTATGGGTAATAAACCACTGTGTGGGTAACTTTCTGCTGCTACTTTTAAAGCGGCGTCTTTTTCATTATATTTTAAAGGAAATTTTGTTTTTCTAGGGTCTAATAAATAAGCCAAAAAATGGTACGGTGTCAAAGCTTGAGCATATCGTTTTTGAAATGCAGCCATTTGTTTAATATTTAATGTAATAGTATCATCAAAAACAGCCTCAAGTTCTTTCCATGCTTCTACAGCATCAGCTAAAAATGCATCTGTTCTTTGTAATTTGTCTAAAGTTACGAAAATTGGTTTTATTATTTTTAAAAAATCTTCTGCCGATCGTTTCAGTTTAATGTTAGACACCTTTTGGAATATTAAAGAATCAATTTGGTCTTTGTTCTCTTCACAAATTTGTAACAATTTCTGCCATTCTTGTGTAAATATTTCCAAGCAATCTGCAAGAGTATTCCATCTTGAGGCAATATTAACGCCTTACCTCCGGCAGCTTTATATTTAGCACTTGCCAAATGATTATTACGGAAATACTTAACAACATGCACAACATTTTCTTTAATATCGCGTATCTGCAAGTCCTTGGAAAGTAAATTTAGAATGTGTGCTGAACATCCATAGGTTATCACATTTACATCGGTTACTTCATTTTTAATGTTTTTTCTCATTTTGCTCATATTAGCTGCATTATCTGTAACGAAACTTGAAACTGCACAATTATATTGAGTTTTGCACTTATTTATTAAACTGATTGCTATACTTGTTAAATAATCGGCTGTATGTGCATGTCCTGATGTATCTATACTTTCAAGGAGGAAGGTTGATCCATAATCTGTTGTTACAGTAGCGCAAATTATCGGTTCGTTATGTACATTTGACCAACCATCTAAGAAAAGGCAAACCGAACTATTTGTTAATTTTGCAAGACATTTTTCTTTTTCTTCCATGTACACTTCATTTAATAATGTTGAAGATACAGCGAACCTAGAAGGTGGTGAATAACCTGGCCGTAACATTTCGATTGCTTTTATCACTTCTGGTTGTTCGATACATCTGAAACTACTATTTGTCGCATAAATAGCTTTTGCGATTTGTCTATCAAGATTTTTCTTTAACTCGTTAGAAGTACGCACTACAAATGATTTCATTAATAAATTTTCAGTCATTTCTTTTTTTTTTTAGCAGGTGGTGAGCTTATATTTGTATTTGTATCCATTCTAGACGTACTAGGTTGTGGATCAAAAAACTCTTTCGGTTGACTTGTTTCTATGGTGGTAGGATTAGAATCTGTGTCAGTATCTTCTGTATTACATTCAGTAACTTCATTCATATGCATTTGTTTCTTCTGACATTTTTCACGGTGTGCTTTTAATCTTTGTACCAGACCTTGTATTTCTTCTTTGCAATATTTACAAACTGCTCTGCTCCCAGCTTTCCCTTTCAATTTTTTTGATTTTTCTATAAAATGTTGCCAAACACTATCCCTTTTCCTTCCTGACATTATGTTGCGTTTATTTATGTGATGTGTACACGTTTGCTAACTAAAATGAACTGAATAACAGAATTTGGGATACCCTTACATACAAAACTGCATTTGCATGTTTAGACAAGTATTTTCAGGCATAGAATTCGATCACAGGTCACATATAGTTGATGATGAATAGCAAGCATGGTTTTGTAGATCATATACTACACTTTGAAATATAAATATAATCATACTGTTTATTGCTTGTTAAGACAAAGACTTAATTATATATAACATCACTATTTAGCACTGATTTTTTTCGAAATTTTTATTCATTATATTTAATTTTTTATTTTAACAAAAATTCTCCAATGAATTAAATATATTGGTTATTAAACATATTAGCACAAAACAGAAATAGCATGCAAATATGAACATTTGATTTAATTTTGTAAAAATCTGATTTAAATCAAAAAAATCTGATTTAAATCAAAAAAATCTGATTTAAATCAAATAAATCGATTTTATTGATTTTTTTAAAAAAATCATGATTTTTATCAACCCTGAATGAAAATGAAAATTGAGATCAGCTGAATTAAAATAGTTGGAAAAGAACCAACAAGAAATGTACAAGGAGATAAAAACTTAGGAAGTTCGTTTATTGGTTTTGATTTCTTCTTCATCTCTTACTGTGTAGTAATTGCTCTAGACCTCTGAATTACGTAAAACAACTTGCGGGGATCCAACTACCTGATAAAACATATAACTAGCCAAAATAACAACAATAAATAATTGTAATAAGGGAGATCGGGGATGAATAAGACGAAAATCGCGAAGGTAAGGGGCTTCCGATTTTTCATCCGAACCTAGACTTAATATGTTTCAAGCAAACGGGATCATTCGCATTTTTTCGTCCGATTTTTGACGAACACATTTCTGACGAAAACGCATCCAAAGGACGACCAGCCTAAGAGTTTTCCTGGCGTTCTGCGCTGGGAGTCGAACTGTGTTATCCTTTAAAAAAAAAAAATTACTTTTCCTTTCTCTGTGGGTTCTTCCTGGCGTTTTGCGCTGGAAGCTGAAACCCAGGGAATTTTCTAGATACGCGAAAGGCCTTCTTGGCGTAAATCGCTGGGAGCTAGGCTGCGAGTTCCCTTTTACTATTATTTTCAGGTGGTTCTTCCTGGCGAATCACCCGCTGGGAGCTGAATCTTTAACTACTAACGCTGTTAACATTTTTATGAAACAAATTCGAGTACGACGGAGAAATTGCACTCCGTTTATTTATTGCGACACTAACCGAAACAGCAAAGTTTTGTAGAGCTGTGAGAGAGCTAGCAATGAATATAAATAAATAAAATCAGTTACAAAATCTTTAGTGTTTTATTTATTGCTGTCTTTAAACTCCTCTAGTACCTGGTGAACTCCGAGCCAACAACGTCGACGGCCCAAGCACAACAAGCTTACAAAAAAAGAGGTTAAATAAAAAAATAAACAAAACAAACAAAAAAGAAAGTAATCAAAAATAAAGTACAAAGTTCTTAGCGAACTGTTACAATACACATTTAATTACGTTGTCTTGTCAATGTTGACTAGGGATTACGTCTCGGGAAATTCCCGGGACTTTCTTAGTCTCGAGTCCCGGGACATTTAGTTCGAGACTCGAGACGAGACTTAATGTTACAGAACACTGATTAATTTTTTATACTTCTTATTTTTAAATAAATTTTACTACCACGAGTTTAGCAAAAACATTTTGTTTCATAATTTTTTATGTTTATAGTTTATACTAACAATCAGTATTTACTTAACTTTATTTAAATTTTTTGCCTGCTATATTTAATTATTTATGTTTATTTCTTGTCTGCTTTAAAGCTAAAGGATAATTGTTAAGTTTATTAGTAAAAATATATTTTACTTATGCTTGTCATGTTTTAAAGTTTAATGAAAATTGTTAAATATATTTAAAATAGGCACATACTTGGAAATATATACTTTATTTACTGTAGAATGTAGACTTAATTAGAAATAATAATACTACTCCTACTAGTATACTTTATTTATAAAATAAATGCTTCAAAAACAAAATCTGTGAATTTGTTTTAATTTAAAAAATATATATATATATTCTGTCAACTGTCACGACCGATTCACGATCGCGATACGTGCAAACAAGCTATTTTAAATATGTAGCGGGTACTTTCAGAAACAATGTCACTGTCAAGAAAACTTATTTTTTACAGTGAAAATAACCTATGAATTTTGAGTACATGAACATTTCATCATTTTTCTTGCACCTTAAATTTCCGTAATTTTTGACGGGTTAAACCACTATTTTTTAGTATGTAAATAAAATTCGCAAAAGTCTTGAAGTCCCGGGAATTCCCGGGACTTTGATAAAAAAAGTCTCGAGTCCCAGGACTTTAAAAATTGTCAAGACTCAGAATCCCTAATGTTAACGTAAGCCTACTTTGATATTTCTAGACAAGTGTGCGTTTTGTATCAAATTTATATTTTGGTTAAAAAAAAATGCAATTTAGTTGCTTTTAATTAGAAATAGGTTGATTATAGTCGGCTAAAATTGGACGATTTTTTAGTCTACCCATATTTATTTGCGAAAAATATTTTGGACAGTTAAAGCCAGTCGCTTTTTACCAAATTCCTAACACTTTTTTTCTCTGTACGTGTAACATCACAGTAGTACCACATAAGCTAGGAAGTGAAATTAATTGTTGAAACCATCTACCTAACGACTAATTAAACCGCCCGTGGCTACCATGTTAATTACGCTAACATAATTTTTAATTCGGTAATGTAAAACTTCAACTCTTGCATTAATTAACAAAACTGGCTTTATGAAGATTTTAGAACTCTACAAAGCTCGCCAAGTAACTAATAACTCAAAGTAATTTGAATGCGTCCAAAAAATTTTAAGGGAAAGCCACACAATAAAAACTGCAGGAGTTGCTGGCGACCATAAATTTAGATAAGAAATTTATATATTGCGTCAGCTACCCGCCTTCCAGGGACAAAATTATTTTATTTAGTTTAATTTAGGAAAACACGCGAACAAATTTTATTGGATTTACAATTATAAATAACAAATCGGGGAGTAATTGCGCCTTATCATACTTTAGGTAAATTATTGCTTTAAACACATAATATGACATTAATTTGTTAAATTTATAATGTACGGTATAAAGGGGCATTCGTTTTTTACACACTTAAGTAATAAACATACCTTAAGGCCAATTTTTACAATACTTATACCTCGTTCAAGTCATCTTAACAAATGTCTACATTTTAATTCTTTTTCTATGTTAACACATCTCTCAATATTATATTCTAGTCGAGCTTCATGCAGTGAAAATTATCAGAGAACAAATAGAGAGCAATTCCTTTTACTGGCACGAAAAGCTACCTCCACTTCAATTGTCTTGAAACTAAACGCGTGCAGACGTGTTGCTTTTATGATTTATGACTGTTTCTCGCTTTATTTTTGATTTGCAAGCACTAAGCACAGACATGCTTGCTTAAACAAAGTAACAACGAATTGAAGAGAAAGTACAACGATACATTTGGGAAAGACTTGAGAGAGTAATAATGGATTAGAACTCAAAACTGCGTACTAAAATATAAACTCGGAAAGTTGTTTGTTATGTTAAAAAGACTGTTTGCTATGATTTGAATAAACTTTGAACTGATTTTTCTCGACAATTTTCTTATGCATGCAAACTTTTTTAATACATGGTCGGATTCAGAATTAAATTCTTTATCCGAATCAATAAAAACATGTATAGGTACTAGTATACTATGTAATTTAAAAAAAAAACAGTTTCCTATCGCGTATTTGACATACAATATCTTAAAGATAACAAATGCACATCACTTAATAGAGAATTTGTCGCCGTTTTCAAAAATATAAGGTTTGTTGGGGTTATTTTCAATAATTAATAAGTTATAGGGGTGCGACAGTCAAACTGAATCACCCGGTATATTAATTCAACACCAGTTTCAAGACTCTCGTTTCTTCAACAGTGCAGTCTTATTTAGTTATCTATTTCCAAAGAAGCAAAAGGTAGTTCACACGGTGGCACTAGCGTCGCGACATCAAAATAAAAATGGCCGCTCTTGTAACTGCAGCAACGAGTGGTTATTTTGAAGTCGCTATATTCGGGAACAGATTTGTCCCATAAACAAGGATATTGTTGATAATGCTCTAAAATTGTTAGAACATCTATTGAGGACATGATAAATTTGAAATCGATGACAAACAAATGTAAGTTATTTGTCTGTTATGTCAAAATATGAAAGTATGGTAGGCTTACGTCAAATGGTGCACTGTCAATATCGGTGTCGCGACATCGCGGCACTAGCGTCACGACATCGTGGCATCGCGACATCAGGCTGTTTAGACAACGACATTTTGATGCCACGGCACCTAGTGTCACCGTGTGAACTACCCTCAACTGTCATAGCAATTATCATCTTTGATAACAACGGTGACATTCATTCAAATCTGTATTAATTTGGTTGAATAAATTTTTTTCATTAAAACTACTTTTTCCAATTTTTATGTAAAAGCTAATCTTCTTTATTAATGCAAGGAGTTACAGATCATTTAATGTAAAAACCGTTTTTATAAAAAAAAAAACTTTAAAATACTAACATTTTTTAAAACAGAATTTTTATAAAAAAAAAACAAAGATTTACTAAGGGAACATACAGGTAATTACACTTCTGCAATCTGGGAATAGACATTAGCTACGAGAAAGATAATAACATACAAACAAAACGTTGATTTAAATATACACGTGGCACTATAAATAAAACGCGTAGCAACAAGACAAGAATAACACATCAAAAACAAGATTTCTGATAACAATCAAAGCATGTGCTAGAACTGACTTAATAAGAAATTAAGATAAAGGAGGAAAGGTAGAAACTTACGATCTGGGAGGTAAAATAAAAGAATACCGATAGAAATATAAAAAATACAACACAATAGAACAACAAGAGTACAAAGATGCTAAGAGTATAAATAATAGAAAAAAGAGAAGTAGGAAGACCCATGAAGGGACGGAAACCACTATGATGTATCGAGAAGGCAGATCAAACACTTTTCCTGTCCCTAGCAGGGCATAAGGGGGTAGACGGGACTAATTCACGGGGCCCGGTATTGCCAAGGGGGCCCGGATTCGAGCAAATACACAATATCACAATATTTTGTTAACAAATACTATAAAAAATAAATTTAAACCTTTCTAAGAGTAATGGGGGGCCCGTTGTGTATTCCATCCCCGGGGCCCGAATTTTCTGTGAACGGCCCTGGTCCCTAGAAATGAAGAAGTAGAAGAGAAATAAAATACAGAAGAAATATGAACAGATTTTAAGTCGTTATAAAAACAGTTGTTCTGTAAATTGTAAGCAGAACTGCACCCTCCCTTGTATCAAATTGGATGTCTCCAGAAGAAGTTTGGATTTCTACACAGGAATTTTCAATATGTGTCATCCTGCTCATCCTGCTTATTTCGCCCTTTGCTTTTTACATGTGCCAGGACGCTAAACCCTAAAACTACAACCCCTTGATGGAGGACCTTTATCTTCAACCGTCCAGAAAATGGGGTCGACTCCGAATATTATAGAGGAATGAAATGGACGAGGCGATGGAAAGAAGAGGTCTACAGGACGGGGAATACCAAGACTGACACAGATGGAGACAGAAGGTGAGCGAAGGAAGACAGCGACAGCCGTAGAATCTTTTTACAGACATATATATATTGCAAGTATTTGAAATGAGTTTAAAAAGAATCCTTATAGTGTCCGACAGCCAGGCAACGTTAAAAGCTCTTGGCTCTTTGGAGGTAAACTCAGGACTTGTTCTGTACTGCATCCGGGCACTTAATGTGCTAGGAAGCAGAATTAATCTTAAACTGGTATGGTGCCCAGGGCACCCTAATATGCCAGGGAACGAGAAAGCAGATTGCCTAGCCAAAATTGGCAGCGAGGCACCTTTTCTCGGAGCAGAACCCGCAGTTGGCACATGCTGTGCAACAGCCAAGCGGTGTCTTAGACATTCATACAGGGGCATAACGCTCATTGGAAAAAAGTTGCAGGACAAGCCCATTCTAAAGCTATCCTGTCAATGCTCCAAAGAAAACACAGAAGAAATGCTCAGGTCAGGATGAGCAGAGTAGAAATCAGAGCATCCACAAGGCTCGTCACAGGACACTGTGGGCTAAACAAACACTTCTACATAATAGGGCTCTCAGAGACCGACATAATGCAGAGGATGTGGTGAAGAACAATATGCACGTAATATGCCAGTATGAAGGATTCACACACTATCGGCGTAGACTTCTGTGGATTAAAAACACCAACCATGAAGAGTTAAGAAAAACACCCTTAAAGAAAATCCTGAAATTTTTCAAAAACGCAGGGCTTCTTTAAGGGGCTACCACCAGAGGGTACAATAGACCAATAGGTCGCAGTACAGGAACCCGAAGTAGACCACCTCCGCGGAAATAATAATAATAATAATAAATCTGTAATGAGTTTGATGCTATTAATCCCCATATAATTTTACAACTTTGCCAAATGTCAATGTATAGTTAACATATTATAATAATAAGCAAGATATCTATGGTAGTCATGACATTTTTATCGGTCGGTGTATTCATAAACTGCAACTCAATCATTTTAATAGTTATTTTATTCTTCAGGCTTTCGCGGCTATCGTCCATGTTACAATTTTCGTTCCCGGGTTTGGAACCGCGTCTTCTTGATTTGCGTTACGTTTCGACCATTCTATGTTGGTCTTTATCAAACGACTGAATTGGTGGGTTTGTTGCAGGGTTTATATATCCGGATGTGGAGGCGTGGTGTTCCGCCTGACGAGTTCGTTTCGCCTCAGTGATTTCTTGATGACCGGTTTCCAAATGCTTGGTAGTTGCAGGCCTGTGTCTCTGTTAAAGTTGTTGGGGTTCTTGGCAATTTCCATAGATTCCCTAAATAGTCTAGGCCAGAAGTGGTTGGCGCGGGCCAGTAATTTTGTGTCGTCGAAAAGTATGGTATGCCCCATGTCCTGGGCATGTTCTGCTACGGCCGATTTTTCTATTTGTTTTCTTTTTGTTTGCCCTTCATGTTCTTTAAGGCGCGTTTGTATGCTTCTGCCAGTCTGTCCTATATACACAGAACATGCCCAGGACATGGGGCATACCATACTTTTCGACGACACAAAATTACTGGCCCGCGCCAACCACTTCTGGCCTAGACTATTTAGGGAATCTATGGAAATTGCCAAGAACCCCAACAACTTTAACAGACACAGGCCTGCAACTACCAAGCATTTGGAAACCGGTCATCAAGAAATCACTGAGGCGAAACGAACTCGTCAGGCGGAACACCACGCCTCCACATCCGGATATATAAACCCTGCAACAAACCCACCAATTCAGTCGTTTGATAAAGACCAACATAGAATGGTCGAAACGTCACACAAATCAAGAAGACGCGGTTCCAAACCCGGGAACGAAGATTTTAATAGTGTTTGTAATTTAATCCCGCAAGTAATTTGTTCACTTTTAAATTTATCTTCTATGGAAACGGCAGCTTTATGGAAGTTATTTTCTGTGGCACATTTCTGTTGCTCAGGGGTAACGGGTAACGAAAGTGGAGACATCGTCGCTTAACTTTATTCAATATAACAGAAGAACGCCGTGTCAAATTTAATATTTTATGCAAATCGCAACTAAATTCATTCTGTGGAACTACACAACAAAGTAATGAGAATAATATTGAAGGGCAATATTTGATACAACCTGTAGCTCAAATCGATTTTGGCGGATGCAATTAATTTAAACTATAACGATCGACATCTTGCAAAATTTCTTTATTGTCGTAAATATGACGTTTATGGATTGAAAAACTGGCTCATTAAAGTTTTTTATTGTGAAATGAGTTTCTTGGTAGGATTTTATTCCGGTCTCGTTCTCATTAAAATCTAACGGTTCAACTAAAAGGGTCGATATGGCTTCAGATTCCATCATTCCTCGTAAGATTTTTTCCTGAATCTGTCATGTCAGTGTATCCGCATTCTGCGATATGGGTATAACTACATTTACAGTTACTCTGTGTCGAGATTCGGCATGGCAGGTTTGTAGGTTTTTTTTGCATTATAGATATTACTAAAATAGTACCATGCTTACCAAATGTATTTCAACATTACATTTACAGATACTTTGCTATTTATTTTGGTTTATTTGGTTATTAAATATTATTGAGATGTGTAGTACTGTTTCATTAAAAAAAATCAACATAGTTATACAGGGTGAGTCATTAGTAGGGGATCGGTCGATTGTGGCTAAACGGTTTGAGATAGAAAGTTGATTCAAACGGTATTACATACAGTTTTTTCTTCCGAACACGATAAAAATATACAGGGTGAGTCACCTCTCTGGAACCAATAGCAACTTTTATATTTCAAATACAACACCCCATTTTTTATTTAATATTCTTGACCGCCTTCATTTTAGCTTTACTTCGATATAAAATACTACAGGTTTTTATGCGGTCTTGTCACTGAAAAAAAATAATTTTCAAAACTTTTCAAGGTTTTAAGTCTTTATTTAAAAAATTCTCTTGTCATTTTTCGAAGCACAGAGTTGTAATTTGGTAAGGACATGCAGAAAACATTGCTCTATTCGCTCGATACGATAAAATTTGAATCACGCAGACAGATTGTTCGTAAATAGGTGGCAACTTCCGTGATTTTCAAAAGCTCGTTACTAATTTTTTTCAAATGCAAACCCCTATATTTTATTATGTCCCCATTTAGCCCCATTTAGCCGTGTGATTAAGGTGGCCCTGATTATTATTCTCCTTTTTCTGGTCGACAATTCCTGGAATTTTATGGTTTAAAGAGCAAAATAAACTGATTAGGTTTTATACTTAGTAGACGTCTAATTTTAATTACCTATGCAAAAAATTATACTCCAATTTGCTGTTTAAATTTCAAACCTTTGACCGTAAGCAATGGACCTATTGACTTTCTCTTGCAGTTATTTTTAAGTCAGTAAAGATGCCCTTTTTACCTACTTTGTAATAAAGAATCTATCTCATCAGTGCGAAAAAAGGATTTTGTTCAGTGACAATAGCATTGTTGCAGCCATGTAACCAAGAAATTCTAGGACGAGCAGCTCAAAAACAATATGTGATATCTTTACACAGTGTGAAATAAAAATTCCTTAAAAACTGGCGTAATTTATTTGATCAGGAATTCGTAAAAAACTGATATCCCTGATTGTATGAGTTGTTTCGATATATTTGCAAATTTAATAGAACCTGCGCCAAACGGAGAAAATTTAATAAAATTTACTGCTATTGGACTGAGTATATTCGTACCTAAGCATTGAATAAGTGTAGAAAAGGAGAGAAAATATAGATTTCCGCTTTCATTGACACTTGGAGCGTATATTAGATCCGGCCGGAAAGAAAGAGAGAAGGAAAACCGTACTTTCGCCCTTTTCAAATCGATGATGAAGCAATCTGTAGTTAATTGCTTACCTCCACTACATAACACCTCCTCCCGTTTCGTTTAACGTGTATAATATTGTAAGTGTAAATCGGATAAATTAAAATGTTGACGTGTTCTGATATTAGGAAAGTGTTTGAGAAGTGTAGGCTATTTCGAGAACATAAAACACCCATTCCAATGTAACTCTTCAAGCAGTTTGCAATTACGATAGAAGAAAAAGGAACAAGATATCTTTAATATATATTTTCACCTCGCGAGACTTTTTGACTCGATCGAAACTCGTAAAACTATAAATTTATAAAGATAATGGATAAATCTCTTACAGAACACAACGGTTATGTCTGATATAGACGCTACCGCTAAAAGTCGCTTGGCGGAAGTTAACGATAATTGGTTGTACTTTCAATTAGATTTATTTTAAAAAAATATACAGGGTGATCGACATAGAAGGGCCACTACTATTGTTATCTCGTTAACGGTAAAAGCTACAAAGACGTTTAGATTAGACAAATTGTTCCTCTTTCTAAGACTCATTTAGTGATACTTTGTTGTTTAAAAAAAGTCTTATGGCACGCTGGATAGTAGACAAAAATGAATGAGGAAATTTTGTTTATCCTCAATAACTCGGTTTTACTTGATGGTACAAAAACATTTTTGGAGAAAATGATGTAGATTTTTTTACTCACTGTAAAATGAAAACGTTCATTTGTTTTAATATCGTTTAAATTCTTACAAGGGAAGGTCACGATACGTTGTCGCTAGAATTTGATTCCGGCTGTGTTTATTAGATCAAGGGCATCAAAACTAAATGTTCTGCAAAGTTATACGTGCCACTGGCCATTATCTTCGGAAAAATAGGGGAAAAACTGAAAAATTGGTTCAAAAAGGTCATTTTTGCGATCGCGTTGGCCATGAAACCGTCAGAGATAAAATCGAAATTCTTCTATTTACCAATATGCGTATCCTTTGCAAGTAAAATAGTGCAAAGTTTTTGAAAAAATCTTGAATGGTTCCGGAGAAAAACGTCAAAAACGAAACCCCTGCATAAGCGCTATGAATTGAGAAGTTGTCGTATAATAATTGTATTACTAATCTATGCGACTTGCATAGGCGTTTAACATAGGGAAAACCGTTTTTACAAAGGCATCGTTTTTTGCGTTTTTCTTCGGAACCGTTTAAGATTTTTTCAAAAACTTTGCACCATTTTACTTGGAAAGGATGCGCGCATTGGTAAATAGAAGAATTTCGATTTTGTCTTTGACGGTTTCATGGCCAACGCGATCGCAAATATTACTTTTATTAATCAGCTGTTCAGTTTTTCCCCTATTTTTCCGAAGGTAATGGCCAGTGGCACGTATAACTCTGGAAAACATTTAGTTTTGATGCCCTTGATGTAATAAACACAGTGGGAATCAAATTCTAGCAACAACGTATCGTGACCTTCCCTTGTTAGATAAATTACAAACGTATTTTTTTTTTAAATAGACTTCATACGATTTCATACGACCTCATGAAAAAGCATTTGTGTTCCTGTTTTCAATAATAAAAGATTAAATGTATTTATTTTGATATTTAGGCTCAAAACCAGGGCTGCGGAGTCGGAGTCGGAGTTGTAGCCGGAGTTTAGAAGGAATTTCTGGTCAGTAGAGTCGGAGTCGGAGTCGGAGTCAGAGCCGGAGTCGGAGTAGTAGTCGGAGTCGGAGTCGGAGTCGGAGTCGGAGTCGGAGTCGGAGTCGGAGTCGGAGTCGGAGTCGGAGTCGGAGTCGGAGTCGGAGTCGGAGTCGGAGTCGGAGTCGGAGTCGGAGTCGGAGTAGGAGTCGGAGTCGGAGTCGAAGTCGGAGTCGGAGTCGGAGACGGAGTTTAGAAGGAATTTCTGGTCAGTAGAGTCGGAGTCGGAGTTTAGAAGGAATTTTATTACTTGTTTTTATTTTTATTAAAAATTAATTTTTAATACATTTCCATTGATAGTTATAGTATAATTTTTAAGATTTGATCGTTTTGTGTTTTGTTAAATAGACTGTTTGCTATAATTTGAATAAACTTTGAACTGATTTTTCTCGAAAATTTTCTTATGTATACATACTTTTTTAATACATGGTCGGAATCAACAAAAACATGTGTACTGTGTAATTTAAAAAAAAAAAAAAACAGTTGCCTATCGCGGATTTGACATACGTCATTGTAGAGATAACAAATGCACATCACTTAATAGAGAATTTGTCGCCGTTTCCAAAAACATGAGTTTGTTGGGGTTATTTTCAATCATTAAAAAGTTTTAGTGGTGCGACAGTCAAACTGAATCACCCGGTATAGGTCCAATTTTTTTTATTTTAATGTGAACAGGAGGACCCTCCAGTTCTGTTCCAATATACCAAAAAATAACCCTTACAAAGTTTGACATCGATCAGGTACCATTAACCCGTTAACATCAAAATCTAAAAGAAAAATATTTTTTGCCAAAACTTTAAAAATACAAGTTTTGTGTATATATAGCCTGTTTATTAATTTTATGTTCCAAATTTTATATTCATTGCTTTCGTATTTACTTTTAGTATAAGTTATAAACTAAATAAAAATAAAACACTTAAAATTCTTAAAACAAACCACAGATACAAGTATGGTTTATTTAACGTCTCCCGACTGTGTTTTGGTTATTTCTTTGTGTAATCTTGCACAGTCTGAAGAAGAAAAAGAAAATGAAGTTGTATGAAAAAATGTTTATAAGATCGACGACTAGCATACCTGTAAAACAAATTGTTTTTGGGATTCGTCCTTCATAAATTTAGAGTTGAATTCTTCCATAAATTTCACACCTCTTTTCGCTGTATCATTTACCACTTGTAAAGATTTCGCAACTACCCTTTCTTTTATATAAGTTTCTTGATCTTTCCAATGTATAGGATCTAGTTGTAGAAAGTCTGAGGAAATTTCAAACCTTTTAAATATTTTTTTTTGATTTATTAGTAAATAGCAAATTGCAAGGAGAGATCTTTCTTAAGGAAGTATTCTAAATCATCTAATTTGATGAACAGTTTGTTTTTGGTTTCCTCCGCTTCGTCTGTTTCTTCGGTCAGCAGTATCTTTTGGGCTATATTTTTTCTCCGTTCGTCACTTATTCGTTCATCAAATGTTTGTCTACAAGATTCACTTTGCCTCGTTTTATGCTTCTCCAAGTTCTCATATAGCTTCTTACACTTTTTGATGCAGACCGAGCGGTCTTGAGTTGGTATGCGAGCTTTCTTGAAAAATATTAAAGTTTCTACAATTACTAGAGCAGCACTTTACGCATATTGTAAAACAGTACACTTAAAACGTTTCGTCGGGATGGTAACTTACTACCAGTAATTTCATTTTCCATAAAACTGACAAGAAAGATTGGTTAAGTGACATTTTTAAATTTTAAATAATAATGTCTAGCAACGTTATTACGAAAAGCAATTCTTGTTTGTGCAGTACACAAGTCGGCTTATATACCGCGATGACGTTATTATGCACAATGCACAATTCACAGTGCACAGCCATATGTGGTGAAAAATAATGAATAAGATACATAGAGTAAACCCGGGCAAAAGTCCGCACTTAACGTTCTCAACTCCCTAAGTAAGTAAGTTTTATGTTTAACTGGTCAACATTTTTTTTTATGAACACATTAGACACTTCTCATTGCATCATAAAATGGGTTGCCACCAAAAGTAACGAATTCAAATAAAAATATTTTTTTTATGGTTTGATGTAGATTGGTACTTTTGCCCCACCCTATGGGGCAAAAGTCCAAATTGATGGGGCAAAAGTCCGTTCGCGCATTAGTCTAATTAATATGTTTATATCTTTGACACATTAATATACGGTGTGTTATTTTATAAAATGAAAGTTAATTCTCTTTAAAAATACAAAATAAAAGTTCAGTCCTGTAACAAAATTTAAAAAAATATCACATTTAAAAGAACACAAAAAATATTTGACGAATTCAACAAAAATCACAGGCGAACTCGCCGGTTTCAAAATTTGAGCAACTTTCGTGCCACTAGTTGTGGCATTTACTGCACAATCTAGTCCTCGACTGGTGGATCTTCATATATTTCTTAACAACCTGGGCAAACAAATTCGCTTCCCCTTCTCTCACATGGCTGTTCGTTAAATTATCGTAGAATCTTTCTATTTGGACTTTATTAAAACCTATAATCCTTCCGACGCTTGTCTTTTTGGGCGTTTAAAAGAAAATTTGTGTCGAGATAAAAAAAACTTTTGGTCCAGTCGTCTCCCGCCATTTGTGACTCCTTATTAAAATCGTTTACGATGTTATTTTGCGAAGCAAAGTCAAAAGCCAACCGCCGAATTTTTTTCTAGTAATTCCGTAGAACCTTACGTCCATCTATCTATCTACAGTGATCAGCCAAACTTGCTTCGTGATCAGACGTAAATGTGGCTTTGAATCTTTCCAAATTAAATAGACGGTACAAAAGCCCGTGTGCGGCCTTTTACCCCAGTCAAGACTGCGGCTTTTTGCCCCCATGCGTGCTAATTACGATAGAAGCAATATGACGGCATCTTTAGTTTAAGTTAGGACACGTTTGGCGACATGATTGTGTAGCTAAAATGGAGGGTGTTTATATGAAAAAAGTTGCATGCCGGTTGTGAGAGACTTTTAAATATCACTGCCTAATAAAAGATCATCGAAAACTATAAAAAGCCAAGCATTTTCACACTTAGCTCATTTAAGCAGCGGTTTAACTGCCGATCAAGCTAGAACTATATGTGTCCACCACAGATACTGTATCTCAACTACCTATAATAAAACCTATTCTCTCTTAACTCTCCAGTCCTTGCTATCCCTAATAGGACTTTTACCCCGGTGCGGACTTTTGCCCGGGTTTACTCTACCCATCAGTTTAACAAAGTTGTATTTTCAATCGAAATGGGTTTGTATAATAAACATTATAATGAAATTCACCATATTATGAAATTAAACTTTTTTACAATTATTACGGATTTTGAGCCCCGTGGGGCACCTGTCAATATTTACCAATTGGTCTCAAATTTTACAAGAAGTAATTATTTATACAAAGAAACAAATTGAGAGGGTTCTACATAAAAATATATAAAGTTCAAAAATAAGGACCACCCTAATGAATACCTACACTAAAAACTGTGCTGATAATATTTGTTGTTAAAACTGCCATTTAAATGTTGAAAATGTAAAATAAGCCAAAGTATATATAGTGAAGTCTACAAATTTACAGGGTTTGTAATGACTAAAGTTGAATTAGGTACATAAAATTTGATTGCAATGTCAGGTTTCATTAAACTTCTGAAAGCATTTAAAATTTCGTTTCTCCCTGAACAATTTCAAGTAATCTGACTACATGCATATTTCACCAAAAGTATATGTATATCCGCACTTATAAAGTAAATCCACTTACTTTGTAAAAATATTTTACCAAAAGCGTTTAAACATGAACAGTCTATTTGCCTTTACTAATAAAGACCTTAATGTAAGTCTGGGACATTCCCCACACGTGTTCCTGTTTGTAAATGGTTAAAACAATGTAGAATCTTTTGTTGTACTGAAGCAAAAGTTTCATCTTGAAAGTTACTTTATAATTAATATTTAACATGCGATATTAAACCCTAGTCGTCACTTCACCGTGTTCTCTGATTAAAAATAGCTGTAATCTTTGTCTAACTACTTTAGCAACGTCATTACAATTCGGAGTGCTATGGAATACGTGATTAAGAAACAAAATTCTCTTTTTAAACTGCAAAAGTTTAAAAACCTGTACGTTCTTTAATCTTTAGTAGGCTCTTCTTTCTTTGTTTTAAATAAATGTTCAAAAATTATGTGTTAATTCTATGAAAAGCTACATTTTTTGTTCATTAAAATTTTCATTTTAGATAAACAAAATTCCTTCGAGGAACAAAAGCGAAACTACCGTTCCCGCACATAACGAAACAGTGAACAAGTCTCTTGTTGAGGGTGAGTTTTTCATTATTTTGTTTTGCTCTATTTGCTTTGCTTGTTGTCGCTTCATTAGCGCACTTTTATAACATGCTAAAACATATTTTAAAATAATAAATTGAAATGCATGCGGCGAGATAACTTTTCAGAAATAATTAGCGAAACTAACGCTAAGTATGAAGTACTTTAGCGTCGTTTTACCGCGGTATCGATTTATTCAAAAAATATGTCATCTCTACATGCCTTTTGGTGCACTACAGCTGTCATAGACTAGATGTTTTATAAAATTTTACGTTGTATATGTAATTAAATTATTTTCGTCGTTAGTCATTTATTTAACCCTTTGTCTACCGCAAAAAAAACTATGCATAACTACAGTCCTGGGTCCAATGGACCCTTATGTAAAGTATGGTATTTTCTTTACCTGTTACCCTCCTGTACGTTATATATTGTTATATAATTTACATAATGTTTTTACATATTAATATATTTTGTTTAGTTATTGCACTTTATGAGAATAAAAAATGCTGTGTAATTTTGAAAAATATATTTATTCCATGCAGTTATTACAAACAATTATTACAAAATGTCCGCCACACACATTTTTTTTACATTTCTGACAAATTGTTCTAGTTTTTCTATCTTTTTTCGATGGACAAATGCTGCAACGGTTCTTCTTTTTAGGAGGCTCAAGTTGACCGCTGGTAGATGCTTGAGGATCTAATGCTATAAAATTCCTCCTCTTACGTAATTTTTTGTCCCAATTTCTGTTTAGAGACAACCAAACTATGAAAGCGTTCATTACACTTATGTCAATCATGTTGTAAAAAACAGTAAGTGGCTATCTTCTTGTCTTTCTTTTCACACTGTATGCTCTAGTCATCTGGTCCATAGTGTCCACACCACCTTTAGTTTTGTTGTAATCCAGAATCACCTCACGTTTCTTCTTTGTCCCATTGTCTATTATCTTATTACTGTGAAGGGTGCTAAGAAGTGTCACAATTTTTCCCTTTTTCGGGCAGTACGAAAGAATCATTCTGTCAGTTTGAAAACCAAAAAGTGTAGAATAAGTTTCACGATTTTTTGGGTTTGTAAAGCAATTAGGCAGCTCTTGTTTGTTTTTACGAATCGTTCCGATCATGGTTAGTTTTTTTGATAATAAATAGTTTGCAAGCGAATTGGAGGTGACAAAATTATCACAGGTAATATTTCGTCCTGAATTCTCAATATCTCTTAGTCTCTTACCAATCGTTTTACTACATTTCGCCTTGATTTTTTTCTCTCGTTTCACAATCTATACCTACTGGCTGTATCAATAAAATATATTCTGCAAGAAGATAAGAAAACCCAAAACATCTGGGAATCCCCTAAATGCGTGCGATACGTGCTATGCCTAAACATGTGGGTCCAGTGGACCCGCGTAGTAGTTGGCGGTAGAAATTTTGTATTAAAAAAATGAATAACTGTAAAAAAAAACTTTCAATGAAAATTAAGAAAACAAGTGAAAATGAACAATGTCGAGTAACGGCGAAACTCCCAAAATGTTAAGAGTTTAAATACACACAACATTAGTTTCGGAACGAGTACATTGAACCCGTTTGGTAGACAGAGGGTTAAAGTAACACATGACTATATTAAAGTATTCTTTGCTCCAAATATTTACCTTCGATTTCTTAATCAATAGAATTTTTCTCGCTAGTAAAGTATAGCAGTAATTTAAATTACCAAAAATCACTTATCTTCTTTCAAAAGATCTTTTGTTAGAATACAGAAACATCTTTAAGACTATCTTAAGCTACAGTTTTATTTATTTCAAGAGACTAATAGTTTCTCGTCTAAGAATGGAATGTACCTACCTGAGCTGTGGAAAGTTGCAGAGGTGATTATGATCCCTAAATTGGGGAAACCTCCCTATGAAGTCTCATCTTACCGACCAAACTCATTATTGCCTGTTATATCGAAACTGTTCGAAAAGCTGTTGCTCAAAAGAATAAAACCGAAAATAGAAGAAAAAGAACTAATTCCCTCATCAGTTTGGATTTAGAAATAAACATCAACTATTGACTATGTACTTGACAAAATTAGGAATGTCATAGAAAAATCTCCAAAAGCAAAGAAAGTTTGTTCTACTTTCTTTCTAGATGTAGCGCAGGCTTTCGACAAAGTGTGGCATGATGGTTTAAATAATAAACTAAGATTGCTCCTCGCAAAACAATACTCCCAAATTTTTTAGTGCTACATCTCAGAGAGACACTTCAGAATAAAGCAAGAAGAATCTTATTCATAACTTAAAGAAATTAAAGCAGGGGTTCCACAAGGAAGTGTACTAGGTCCGGTTCTATACCTATTGTATACAGGGTGAGTCATTAGTGGCGGATTGGTCGATTGTGGCTAAACGGTTTGAGATAAAAAGTTGATTCAAACGGCAGTCCATACAGTTTTTTCTTCCGAACGATAAAAATATTTTTAAATATACAGGGTGAGTCACCTCTCTGGAACCAATAGCAACTTTTATATTTCAAATACAACACCCCATTTTTTATTTCATATTCTTGACCGCCTTCATTTTAGCTTTACATCGATATAAAATAGTACAGGTTTTTATGCGGCCTTGTCACTAAAAAAAAATAATTTTCAAAATATTTCAAGGTTTTAAGTCTTTATTAAAAAAATTCTCCTGACGCCATTTTTCGAAGCACAGAGTTGTAATTTGGTAAGGACATGCATAAAACATTGTTCTATTAGCTCGATACGAAAAAGTTTGAATCACGCATACAGGGTGTTCATAAATAGGTGGCAACTTTTCTGATTTTCAAATGCTCGTAATTCAATTTTTTCAAAAGCAAACCCCTGTATTTTCTTATGTCATCGAATTTGTCTTTAAGAGAGCTTCATTTTTTGTTAAGTATGTTCTATACCCAAAACTCGTACTTTTCGAGATATTCGACTTTTTTTCTTCTAATCGTTATTAAAGCAAATAGGATGCCGTGGAAATCGAAAAAGCTGACTGTTCACTTCACTAACATCAAAAACTTGTCATTTAATTCTTGAATTATAGCATTTCCACAATTAATTTCACTTTACAAGAGCAAATTGATATGGTTTATTGCTTGAGAGAAGGCGAAAGAAATCCTTTGCTGGCGGCAAGGATTTACGCACATTTTGATTAATATGCACTTATAGGCTAACTAGTTTATTCAATTTCATGTAGCAATGATTTTTTTATGTTCTATTATTTTATTTACAAAATTTATTTAATTTTTTTTTTGTGGTTTCAACAAATAATTTTTCTTTCATTTTCTATTTTTCTTCGCGCTACCTTTAAGTTTTAGAAACACTAGTAAAGTTCATAACAATAATAAAATTGATTTGATTGCCAATTTATTTATTGATTATAAGTGAATCCACAATACTAAGTATCTACCTACTATTAGTAATTAAATACACGAAACAGTGAATAAACCATGTCAAATAGTGAAATGAACAGTCAGCTTTTTTGATTTCCACGGCATCCTATTTGCTTTATTAACGATTAGAGGAAAAAAAAGTCGAATATCTCGAAAAGTACGAGTTTTGGGTATAGGACATACTTAACAAAAAATGAAGCTCTCTTAAAGACAAATTCGATGACATAAGAAAATACAGGGGTTTGCTTTTGAAAAAATTGAATTACGAGCATTTGAAAATCAGAAAAGTTGCCACCTATTTATGAACACACTGTATGCGTGATTCAAACTTTTTCGTATCGAGCTAATAGAACAATGTTTTATGCATGTCCTTACCAAATTACAACTCTGTGCTTCGAAAAATGGCTTCAGGAGAATTTTTTTAATAAAGACTTAAAACCTTGAAATATTTTGAAAATTATTTTTTTTTAGTGACAAGGCCGCATAAAAACCTGTACTATTTTATATCGATGTAAAGCTAAAATGAAGGCGGTCAAGAATATGAAATAAAAAATGGGGTGTTGTATTTGAAATATAAAAGTTGCTATTGGTTCCAGTGAGGTGACTCACCCTGTATATTTAAAAATATTTTTATCGTGTTCGGAAGAAAAAACTGTATGAACTGCCGTTTGAATCAACTTTTTATCTCAAACCGTTTAGCCACAATCGACCGATCCGCCACTAATGACTCACCCTGTATTTGTGATATTCCAAAGTTAGAAAATAATACTACAGTGACCTTTGCCGACGACACGGCTACTTTAGCAGTAGGAAGAAACAATATAGAATCGTCTGAGAAATTACAAGCAGCTGCCAACCAGATCAACAACTCGACAAAAACATGGCGTATAAAGTTAAATGAAACTAAGTCATTACATGTCAACTTTACCAACAAGAGAATTGAACATGTACCAATCAAAGGCAAAACTATTTTATTAAAACAAAATAAAACAATAACATAAAGTACATACTGAAAATGACAGCATTACACATATGATCCTTAGTGGACCTAATAACTAATCTTCCGGATTTCAATGTAATTTGAAGTTAACAATGGCCAAAAACAGGCACTAATAAAAACATAGGTACATTATAAAATAATACACTCAGTTAAAGAACGGTTAATAAATAAAAACAAATAGAGTATTTGGCAAGACAATAGAATCGGAAGGGGGCGCAATAAAAACTGATATGAAAAAGGGAGGCGCGATGTATTTAATACAGAAAACAGGGGCGTTAATATAAAAAGGTTGAGAAACACTGCTCCAAATTATAGTAAACTCAACCGAATTAAAAGTATTATAGCGTTTTCCACTGGCAGCACTGGTGCGAACTGAGTGCGAACTGAGTGCAAAACTTGTATTTCACTGGAATATTTAGTTCACACTGACCAAGTTTTTTGTATTTCACATGAAACAGAGTTATGAACTAGGTGCGCACTAGATGCGAATTTATCGCACGAGCTAGCAAGGCTCGTGCTGTGTCAGTGCAATAGAAAAAATGGCGTCAACGTCACTTAAAGCTGGGGTAGCCTGCGTAGTTAAGAAAATAATGGAGTGGAAAAAGAAAGGTATATCAGAAAGAGTATTGATGGTAGAAGTACAGATTACAAATAAAGAATTGATAGGGGTGGTAGTGGCATATGGCTCGAATGAGAATGCGGCAGAAGAGGATGAGTAGTGGTTTACTACGGTTCCTGCGACAGTTCGACGGCATGTCCATCCGGAACTTACCATGATCGATGTTTAAAGGTCACGAAGAAGTCTTGAAGGTCGTCGACAATGACCAGAGGGTGGTTGCTGGAGGAGTCTTGAAGGTTATTGACAATGACCGGAGGGTGTTGCCGAAGAAGTCTTTCAAGGTCGTCGACAATGACCAGAGGGTGGTTGCTGAAGAAGTCTTTGAAATGTTTGAGGGTGTGGTTTTTGGGGTTGCTGAAGAAGTCGTCCGGGGGTGGTGGACATTTCAAAGACTCCTTCAGCAACCACTATGACCACCGACTTCTTCGGCAACCCCTCTGTTGAAAAACTACACCACCCCCAGCAAACATTTCAATGACTCCTTCGGCAACCACCCTCTTTCGATGTCGTAGGGGTGAGAAGTCTTTGAAATGTCTGAGGCTTTGAAGGGTGGGGGTTTGCCGAAATCAAAAGAAATTCCATCCGTGATAGTTTTTAGTTGTGGTATTTATTTTAATGCTAGGTTTTCATGTAAAAGTGAAAGGATTTTTTACTAATATGAAACAACATTTAAGTTTTGTTTATTTATGTAAATAAATTAGTTACAATAAACTATAAAAAAAGTAAACTCGTCAATCACGTAAACCTCTTCCATTTTGAGGTTGTCACAGACAGTGGCGCACCCAGGATTTAATCTTGGAGGGGGGCCGGGTTAAACGGATTTTTTTTTGCAAATTCAATAAAATTTATAAAACTCTTAAAAATGTATTTAAAGAATAAAATCAATTTTTCTTTTTTTTTACAAAGCTCTTGAATAATTTCAGCTTTGGTTACAGTAATATCTCTATGTATATATAGCAAAGCTAGTCCATTTAATCGTGATTGTGTCATCGTTGCTCTTAAATAGGTTTTTAAAAGGCGCAAGGTTGAAAATGACCTCTCACTGACGCATGTTGTTACCAGCAGCGTTGCAAATATTTTTAATAAGTTATATATGTTTGAATATATCATTTTGTCGCACTTCGAAATTGCATCAATAGCATTTTTGCAAGGATTTGTTGCAAACGGTTTTTCAAATTTTTTATACCACAACTTGAATTCGGCGTTCAAAATTACTGGATTTATACAAGGTAAATCCCGGTCATAAAATTTACACAACTGGTGAAAATCTTCTATTTGATATTTAAAACTGAATGATTTGACCAATCTGTCATTCTATTTACAAAAATTTACAAAACATATAGCATACATTTTTATAAAAATTCTGTATGTCCGGTCATTGAACATTGAACAACTTTATGAATTTCGGTTTTTGTCATAAGGGTTAATGGAATCGAATAAGTTGGTAACATTAAAAATTACATTTAAAATAAAATAGTCATCTGTAACTTGCTCAAAAAAAGATATACCTTTAAAGAAAGTATAGTCCCCTTGGTGAGGGTCGAGTATTAATAATTTTAGGGTAGATGTTACATCATGCAGCATATAAATAGTTTTGACCTAATGACGTTTTTAATTAAAAAAACAAACAATTATATAAAGAAATTCATATCATCGCTCAGCGTCGTAGTTGACTATTCATATTTATAGGGAAGATGCAACATTTTATCCTAGATCATACACTTTATAAATGGTTTTCACTTAATAAATGATGAACTGCTTATTTTGTAACAGGTTGTTTAGTGTTTAAGTTAATTGACATGATCAAAAATAATTTAAAATGACTTTAAAATGATACAATAAATATCGACTGCTCTCAAAAATCAGAAGTGTTTAATTTAAACTAAATACATAAAACTATGCCTGTTTAAAAAATAAAGTTTAATTTTAGTGAAACATTCAACCACTAATCAATTTGTACACGTAAATAACAAAATTTTGGCGGTTTTGTTAGGACGAAATAATATTAAAATATAAATATATATGCCCGCAAATACAAAAGATAAATATCTTTTACTGTAGAAGCAATTATTATTTAAAAGAAAAAAAATCGTAACGCTAACAGTAAAATAGCATTAAATTATATACACTTACTTTTTAAATTTCTTTCCTCTTTCGTTAGAAATTTTAACTCTTATTAACTGATTATGATTACACTGATTCACTGATTTACTAAACAGTAAACACAAATGCGAACGAATTCGTCCACTGTACTAAACAGCAATGACCTTTTTCTCATAATTTAGAAAAAGATGAACCAAAACAGAAACACATTTTTTATTGCTACACGTGTTGTATGGTAACCCCGCCGAGGGACGAAACTAACCAGACCGTAATAAAATTTTAACACAATGTGTCCCATGGTCGAAGAAGTAAAATACATTTATCTCAATCACTTTTACAGTTATAACTTGTGGAATTTTTTTCTTGATTCCGCATTAATAGGAAATAAGCTTACATAAAAAAAGTTCCCAAGGGGGGGCGATCGTTCCCCGCTGGATCCGCCCCTGGTAAATATAAATAACTAAAATTGTAATGTGATATTTCAAAACTAAAATTAATCAAAACCTATTTAAGAAGCAGCATGTCACAACACCGTCTTAGCGCTTTGTCCACTTTTTTGGCAAACATTTTCTAGCCTGTTTGGGGGAGGGCAGGGCCCCTTGGCCCCCCCTGGGTGCGCCACTGGTCACAGAACAAACAGGTTATGTGTAAGTCATGACAACACACTGCACCAGTGCAACAATGTGTTTTTCGCTGACACTGCATGGTTACTGCATAATATGCGGTCAACTCAAACACTCGTGTAGTGTTAGTGCAAACTTGGTGCGCACCAAAGGCTATCCAGTGGAAAACGCTATTATACTTTGACGTGCAAAGTCACATCTACAAAATTTCATTTATATTCGTTCAATGGTCTTGACTGATATGGACATTAACAGACAGAAAAATATATCTTAGTATAGCTTGTTTCTTAAAAAACACTCAAAAATGAATATTTTATTGAAAACAAACAAAATAACATGACGCAAATGTACCTGCAGGTATACATGTTCGTATTGATTTAATACATTTTGCAAGATTTTAGGACTGTAACCCGGCGCCTCCACTTTTGTTATTCGCTTTCGCATTTACAACTTACTTTTAATGTTTTCTTGTAAAACAAACGCGGGTCTACATAAAATATTCTGAAAAGGAGCATTTTAAATCAGGTCGTCTTGAAATATCACAAAGTAAGCGAAGTCTCGAATGATTACAGTAGGTTATCCCAGGGTAACTAATTTGGTAAATGCTTCTGGCGTAATTTACTTTATTTAATGCACACGTTATTTACGCCACGGTGAACATGTGAAGGTAGTAATATGACCTATTTGTGACACGTGCAGATGTTTCTACAACATGGATATTGCGATTGTTGATAAATATACAGATATGCTACTGCAAGTAGGATAATACTTCCACAATAATTTTTAAACAAGCTACACTGTACTGTATAAACTATAAAGTATATTTTTATTGAAGGTTTCTATAATTGTAACATTCATAGGATTTATTTTTAGGCCTAATACAACAAGTTTTTATATTTGTCGAAGTTTTTTAACAATATTTAAACAAACGCCAAACAATTTTTTTTAACAGAATTAATTCTGATGGCGCGTGTTAATATTTTGATTAGAGTAACTCATGCTTGCGTTTTATTTAATAATAAATTAAACATTACATTTCCAAATGATTTATTTTACCTTTAAACTTATTTTATTTTTGTATTACAGTGTCGCGTTTTTCGTTTTGTTGGTTATTATAAATTTTGTGTATAATTATCATGAATCATTTAATTTATCAGAATAACTTCTAAATGTATAACAACAAACACCTTAAATTATTGCGTGAAACACGTGTAATTTATAAAATTCTCGTTTAAAGAGCACGCCTGTTCGCGCAAATCAGTAGAATTTTTTTTTAAACAGACGGATTAAAAACATAAAAAGACGAAAACTACTCCGTAGGTCGCATTTAATACAAAAATAGACAATTAGACCAACAAAAATACCACACTGACGTTTAAATGACATTATTTGTTGATTAAGATTTTTTGTTTTCCACGGCACGCTTGAAAATTTTGTAAAAAACTTCATTTATTTCTGTTAAACTTTTATTTTTTATTTAGTTTTGCACTAAAATCAACTTATTATTACATCATTGAATTCAGAAAAAAAAAATTCACCGGAATAAGTAAAAAAAATAGATGGTGCCATTTGGGAAAAAAAATTGACTAACGTTGCCATTTAAGTTGAACTTGATAAAAATTGAAATCCAATACAGTGTATAGTATTTGAGGAGCCATTTCATTTACTTTTTTGTTCATCAAAATCGTACAACAAACAAAGGAGTTACAGCTTGCGGCGTTTTTTGTGTGACACCCTGTATCGTGTAAATAGTTAGTATAGTAGTGCATATAAATGTTAGTGTTAAGCTTTTTAATATAAATAGTGACTGGTAACGTTATGTCGGTTTATGTTAATTGTTATATGTGTTAATGGTGTCTTTTGTTTAAATAAATAGTGAATGTAAGCTCGGTCGTATTTTATTGTTTGTGCAAATAAATTAGGAAACCCATGAACGTTACAATATTTTTTGGGTGCATGGACTTTAAAAAATTTTAAAAAATTAGTATTATATGTTTTTTGCTCATATAAATATCGATATATTACACCTAACTTTCTTATTTTAAATGGCAACCATAGTTGGCTTTGACATGAATCGAAAGCCTACTTTTTGCGCTTATCAAAAATACATAATTTGCTTATAGTTGCCGTTTAAAATAAGAAAGTTAAGTCAATTTTATGTGAGTAAAAAAACAAATGAATATCGCTGTCTTATTAAAGACAAACAACCATGCAAAAAATGTAATTAAAGTTTTTTTCTAGCTTTTGGTTTTAAGTGAGTTATTTAACATTTTTGAAAATTGCCAAAAGCCGAGTTTTGGCTATATTTCGAAAATTAAAAAAGATATCAAAAATCTGTTGACGGCAATGAATTCCTCATAAAAAATAAATCGAGACTAAGTACTTTTTTTTTCATCTCTAATAATAACCGTGATACACTGTATGGGCATCGAAAATACGCCACCCTGTACAGAAGACGTCAATATACTTTTTTTACCTTATTTTATATTTGACTTTATTTTGCTAACAGTTTTTAACGGTGCCTTACGCTAGCAAAAAAATGTTACTTGGTGGTCTGTACTTACACCTTAATTAATACAAACAATACTTTCTTCATACTACGTATGGCGAAAGTAAAAACAAAAAAATGCCCAGGCCTTGTTTGAAGGGTGAAAATGTACTAGACCCAAATTTAATTAAAATTAATAAAGTTTTACCCTTAGCCTGACAATGTACGAATGACACTTAGAACAAGCAGCAAAGCAGGTATTTGTATTTATACTTATTATAACAATTAATTGTCCTATAAGATTTTAGAAAACAGTAATTTTATTTAGCCTTTTAAACACCTATGCTCTGTTAAAAAAAATTAACTTGTGAAACATGGATAGAGATTAATAAAATTACCGTTGATTGAAACAAATTACTTTAATTGATGACGAATGTACTTCGCAGTTGTAGCGATATAAACCTGGAGATGCAATATTTGGTAGTAGATTCATTAGAGTCAGCAAAGTCAAAAAGTTTTAGCATGTGGAGTTGCTCAAAACAAACTTTGAACGCGTTACTTCGAACTTTATCGTATAACGTAACATATTTGAAACCGAATAGCTTTTAGTGTGGGTGAAATATGTTTATTTGTGTATTAATTAAGGAATCCGCAGCTTTTCGTACTGACCGTTTATAATTGGCAACAGGAGAGCATTGAGCCATGTACAAGTTTGTACTAATAAGCATAAGGCGTGGTGAATGGGGTAAGTTGGGGTAGGTGGTGTGTGGTGCGGACACTTGCCGCAGTGGCGTTGCAATCGATACTTGGCGTGACAATTCAGCAGCCAAAATAAATAACTAAACATCTAGTGTACCATAAAGCGTTTGAGCAATGAATTCGTGTGCATTAATTGAATTGGTACTAAAGCTAATTAATTTATACAAGATTCCTAATTGAAATGTACCTGTAAAGATTAATTTCGCTCGGGTACGGATTATGCTTGTTAAACGTTTTAATACGTCAAACAGCTTTTGTTTTATTTTCGTGAATTAATAAATCTTTGATAGGCTTTGTTCAGCCGATTCGTATGTTTTAAGCTTTCGATTAACAAATTCCGACCTAAATTAAGTCGATCAAGCATTGTTTAGAGAAGAGTGGCAGATAATGAATTTTCATTTATTGAAAAGAAATTTTAATACTCTGTATTTTTTTAAGACTACATTTTACATTTATATTTTGATCTTTAAACTGAAAAATTTGCCAGATTATATACGGTGTCCCCGTTATCACCGCAAATATTTTAAGTGGTGATAGAGGACCATTTTCTAAGAAACAATTTTAAGTACAATTTTTTTCTAAAATCAAATGCTAAGCAGATATCAACACTTACTTGATTTTTTTACACTTCTGCATTTAAAAGGCTCTGTCGCCTAAAATTTCAATTTTATCGTAAAATACCTTGCAGCTTTTTAATAGAACAACCTTTCGCTTTAAAGATACAGCGGTTGCAAAGTCTAAGAAACAATTAAAGTTTTTAAATTTTTCACATTTTTCTGTACAAACTGCCTTATAACATTTAAACCATTGCCTGTAGACAAAAAATAGTTATAATCAATTTTGTAGACAATTTCATGTTCTATAAAAAAGCTGCAAAATATTTTACGATGAAATTGACATTTTCGGCGACAGAGCCTTTTAAATGTAGAAGCGTAAAAAATCAAACAAGTGTTGATATCTGCTTAGCATTTGATTTTAGAAAAAAATTGTACTTGACATTTTTTCATAGAAAAAGGTCCTCTATCACCACTTCAAATATTTGCGGGGATAACTGGGACACCCTGTATATAACTGGGGGAAAAAACTTACACAAAAACTTGAGATTGATCTACATGAAAAATACTATCTACTGCTCCTACAAACAGAACATTTTCTGTAACATGACTTCGATTAGTATGTTTATTAAAATATACAATAACACATTTTTTAGTTACTTTTTCGCACTAGTCTCATAAACCATTTTTTCATGCTCTCTTCCATGAAACAAAAACCTTTGTATCAAACTTGTACTTCTTTTAAAATCAATTAAAAACTATGCAAAATATAGCCAAAAGATAAAGATAGAGTTAGTTGCATTTAACATTTAAAACAAATTTTCGAGATATTCCCAAAGCCTACCAGTTTAATGCTATTAAATATTGGGTTTGTATCCGTAAACTATCAATAAAGTCGCAATAACTCGAGATATAATGGTTATAGACAAAATTGATCTTAACTAGTTTTTAAGATTATTACATTATCAATAAAAAATGTGTATTATTTCAAAATTTTAAATAGTGAAAAATCACTATGACACTATTGCCCTACAAAGTTTCAAAGGAATCGTTCTAACATAGCCAAGTTGTGAATTATCTTTTTTTTTAGTCTCCTGTTTCTGTCAATATTTTAATAAAAATTAAATAACTCAAAATCCACTGTTTTTATATTTACATAAGACCTGTACATTTTTGAAAGAGAATTTAATTTTACACTTAAAATTATAAAATATTTATTGTGCTCTATTTAAAAAGACAAAGTGACGTATCGGTGCGCAAAAACAAAACACTGTATAGTTAAATATAATATAAAGTTATGTAGCAAATAATCACAAACACCTTGTAGTAAAAAAAAAAAAAGTTGTAACATTTTTATAAGACGAAATATTTATTGATCCGTTACGTTACTTTTTGTACACACTGTATATAATTTGCTTAAAACTGAATATAATCGTATTAAAAACTACCTGATGTTTGATACTTATATGGCCACTGTATTATCTAGCATAAGAGAAAATTTAGTGTACCTCGAACAGTGTAAAATAATTCTTATAAGTCAATTTTGCAGTTTTTGAAGTCGTTGAGTCAGGGGTAGACAAACGCTAGCCTGAGGGCCGTATGCGGCTTCAAATTCTTCCCACTGCATAATTTTTTTTAGAATTTTTAAGATTTCACGAACGAGAAGTTATTTTAACGTTCTAAAAAATTTGGGGCTATGCAAAAGATTTTTAACACCCCTCACAATTAAATTTATTCCGGCTTGCGTCATCCTAATTATCTTTTAACCAACCCTCTGTAGAAAAAAAATACCCACCCCTGGTTTAAATCGTTAGTATTCGCCAGAAATAAAAAACAAGAGCAGTATTCAAAATTTTTGCTATAATGGTTTAATAAATTAGAATTTTAGTAAGAATTGGAAAGTTACTTTTTAATCTACCGAAGGGACATTTTTTTACAAACCGTCTAAACTGTATAACCTGTATAACTTTTTAAATCTAGCTTATTGTCTATTATTAAACCTAAAAATTTAATTCCGTTACTCTTATTTGAAATATCCTTTAGGTTTTACGCTATGGCTAAGCCATCGAACAGTGTCGTGTTTGGATAATATAATAATAATAATAATAATATAATAATGTAATTTATTTAGCGATTTGCTAATTATTTTTTACATTTTATTACATGTACAGGGTGGACCAAATTCGAATGTTTTACGGGGTATCTTGGTTACTGTAATAGATAGCGAAAATCAGATTTCGGTCTCTTGGGCTACTTTTTTGAGAAAATAACGCCTATGCAATCAGATTTTTTTTATCGGATTCCATTTTGGCACTACAGACGAAAAATGAAATTTCATCGTTTTTGAAAATTTGCTGTAACTTCTTTATTTATTAAATTAGAACAAAATGTTTTAAAGGTTTTTTATACAGATTTTTATGCTTAATTTAAATTTAAAAGTAGTTTTTTCTTAGCCTCCGTGACTTTCGAGATATAGAGTAAACTTACATTTTTTTAAATGGAAACCCTAGTTGGCCATGATTTTATGTGAAAGAGTATTTTTTTAGCTTTTCAAAAATATATAGTTTTACATATTTGTTGCTAAAAATAGCCAAGATATGGCCAATTTTGAAAAAATTCGATCATAAAAGTTAGCCATGATTTCGTAAACAAGTGATGCTTGCAATTATTAAACAACTAAACATCATTTCGAAGTAAATTTTTTAACATTTAAGCAAATCCGTGTATTATTTTGTATTTTATAACTGTGTATTGTGGTATTATGAACATGGCTAAATTTGAACTCTTTGAAAAGTTTAATATATTAAAATATTACTTTGTAAGTGATAAAAATGTAGCGGCTGTTTCAGAATTTACTTGGCAATGACGTTTAGTTGTTTAATAATTGCAAACATCACTTGTTTACGAAATCATGGCAAACTTTGATGATCGAATTTTTACAAAATTGGCTATATCTTGGTTATTTTTTGCAAAAAAAAATATAAAACTATATATTTTTGAAAAGCTAAAAAAATACTCTTTCACATAAAGTCATGGCCAACTAGGGTTTCCATTAAAAAAAACGTAAGTTTACTCCATATCCTGAAAGTCAAGGTAGCTACGAAAAAATTACTTTTGTTTTTAAATTAAGCATAAAAATCTGTATAAAAAACCTTTATAACATTTTGTTCTAATTTAATAAATAAAGAAGTTACAGCAAATTTTCAAAAACGATGAAATTTCATTTTTCGTCTGTAGTGCCAAAATGGAATCCAATAGAAAAAATCTGATTGCATAGGCGTTATTTTCTCAAAAAAATAGCCCAAGAGACCGAAATCAGATTTTCGCTATCTATTACGGTGACCGAGTTAACCCATAAAACATTCGAATTTGGTCCACCCTGTACATATATAAATATATAAAATTTAAAACTTTTCCTTAATATGACTACTGAGCTTACGTCTAAACCTTACAATATTAGTTTCACTTTTAAGTTCACTTGATAAATCATTGTAAAATTTCAGTCCTTTATAAAAAAGAGAATTTTGTGTGTAATTTCGTGTCCTGAATGGCAATTTAAAGTCTTTACAGTTTCTAGTCGGATAGTTATGAACATCAGAGTTTTGGGTTATATATTTTAACAAAGAATTTGGAAGCAGGTTATTCATAATCTTAAAAATGAAAATAATCGTATTAAAAATGATCCGTTGTTTAATACTAAGCCACTGTAAAGTATCCAGCATCAGAGTAATTTTGGTGTATCTAGAACAGTGTAAAATAATTCTCATAGCCCTATTTTGCAATTTTTGAAGCCGGTCTAAATCATTAGTGTTTGCCAGAAATATGTACTAGGCCCTAGTAACTAGGGAATAATTTTATACGTCGAGTCTTCGATTTAAAGTAATTAATGCGATCAGAGACGAACGTGTATGTAAATATACTTTAATATATTCAATACGGGTTCGTTAATTGCATTTTTTTAATTAATTGTCAAATTAAACTTTACTTCGCTGAAAGGAGAGTTCGTGAGTTACATGAAAAATGCATTACCCATATTAACAGCTACGTAATTGGACTCTGTTTATTTCGCTGCACCAGTGCATACAAAGTTCAGTTTAATTCTGATTTTGTGCCAGCATTAAAATTTTATCCTTCGAAATTGTGCTCAACTGAAACTTTACACTAAAGTCGGTTAAAATAATCGTAAACTAATGAACAAGCGATATTTTCTGGGTTAAATGAATGTGAGAAAAAAGCGCCCAAAATTTATTTTACAAAGTTATTATAGTAGCAAAACAAAATACAGTGAAACCTTTATTGATCGTTCTTCGAATAATAGATGCCGTCATTTATTTCATAAATTTTCAAATGCATTCTATATAAAAAAATTTAAAAAAATAAGACCGCATCAATCTTTCCCCTATCCATCGTTTTACCGCGTTATTCGTTCAGAAAACTGCATCCTTTTTATTATTTTGACTGGATCGATCGTTTTACAAGAAAACCATATTGCATAGTAAAATATAAATGCCGACGTGTTACGGATTCTCACCGTTGCCACCAACTTTGTCTTTTAGAAGTTAAAAGGCAGGATACTTACTGAATTGTTCGAATCGGCATAACATTTGAAACATACCGACACAATAGAACACTTAATAAGCTGCGCTACAGAACAAAGTGCTCCGAATAGCCACCAAGGTTCCCTGGTTTATCAGAAATGAACAATTACACTTAGAGTTAAATATTCAAACAATCACATCAAAGAAACAACAATCAAATATCATAATAAATTAGCACACTGTCCAGAAGCAGCCTACAACAATGTTGGAGTAAAGAACATCCACTCATACACACCAGGCTAAAAATAAAATTGCCTCAAGACCTGTTTTTCTGAGCAATGAGAGAGACTAAATCCAGATAACGTTTTATTTTTATAATTACTAATAGCTACCAGGGAGGCTGCGGTGCCTACCTTGTTACTGTCAATAATCGTAATACCCTAAAACAAAAGCACCATGAATAGCAAAACAGATTGCTAAACTGCTGACAAAAACATAAAAAAAGGATATTTCAAAAACCGGAGACAATATTGTCACAATCAGAGTTTTTAAAGTAAATTTTGTAAGGCTGTACTTGCAAAGTTCGTTATATTTGATCGTTTACCGTTATTTACCCAAAACTCAGGCGGAAGGACCCCCGCTACGGGGTAGTATTTAAGCAAAGATGTAATGTTTATCTGCCTACTCTACTGCCGACTCCATGCCGGCTACTTGCTGCGGCTACTCTACGCCGGCCGCTTTTGGGGGCGGTTGGCCCTACAGGCCGTGGTCTGTGTGTTTCTGTAAATCGAATGTAAGTTATCATTTTGTATTGTTTTGTATCGTTTGACTATTGATTTGTATTATGGCGAATGATTGCTCTTGTATTGTGAGACCCATGTATTTGTATTGTAAAGCCAGCTGTTAAGTAATTGGTTAATAAATAGTTTTATGCAAAGCGAGTGTTCCCATCTGAGTGTTTTTGAGTTATCTGAGTGTTTTATCAAAGAATATCTAGAGCTTACGCCCCGTAACTCACAATCAGTTAACAAACCTCAGTATTTTTAATATTAATAAACAGGTTCTATAACGACGGCGACATTTTTGGTGGAGGCGCCGGGCAAGGCTCAAAGTTTTTTGTAAAACCTCCCAAAAACGATCCCGTACGTACCTCGAAATTGTAAAAGTTAATTTTGTATTTGGTGTTGGCAATTTTAAATTTATAATAATTTGGAATCATGGCGTTTGTGAATAGTAACGCACATACATTAAATCGTGCTCCACTTTTACCGTCATTTACGGAACCTCCTGTATTTTATCCAAGCGTCGATCCGATTGATTTCATGAATGAGTTTAAAGTTGTTGCTTGTATAAATAATTGGAATGAAGGGCTCTGTTTAATTTATTTTCGAAATTCATTAGTAGGTGATTCTCAAAATTGGTTTGATCATTTTAAAAGGTGCAATCCAAGTGCAAATTGGCAAAATGTTGTTGATAAATTTTATGTAGAACATTTGGGACGTAGTTACGAACGTGAGCTTCAGTATAGGCTTATGAGAAAACGGCAACAGCGTAATGAAAATTTAAAAACGTATTTCAGAAGTGTTGTAGTTTTGTGTACCGAGAACAATAAAATGATGCCAGAAACTGAAATTTTAGAATATTTTATTGATGGTTTATTGCCCGAGTATTTAAGTAACTTGTATTTGTGTAACAAAACTATCCTTGGGAAAAAAGGAATTAGTGCACAAACAAAAACCAGAATATACAACACGGTCGTAATTCCAACTATGCTGTATGGTAGTGAAACATGGCCACTAACATCTAAACATGAGAAAAGAATAACGGCAGCAGAAATGAGATTCTTAAGAAAAATAGCGGAAAAAACAAAAAGAGATAAGTGCAAAAATAAAGACATCCAGAATAACCTACAACAAAAACAAATAACCCAAAGTATTGAAGAAAAACAATTAAAATGGTACGGACACGTGCAGAGGATGCCGCCAGAATCTATGACAAAAAAAATAACAAAAAGTAGGAGGTATGGGAAGAGACGGGTAGGAAGGCCAACAACTAACATGGAAAACAGAATAGAACAAATAGCCCGTGAACGAGGGAAAACAGTTGGGGAGTTGAGAGCGATGACGGCAGACAAAAAGATCTGGAGAAGTTGGGTGGAGAACCACCAAAAGCCGACGCCGTGAGGCAAAAGGCTTCGTAAAAGAAGAAGTATTTGTGTAGGACCAAGTCGCTTAAGCAGGCTGAAGAGTTGGTTGACCTAATAGTAAAGGCAGAAGATGCTCTTAATTTGCAAAAAAAAACGTTTTGATGGTTTTAAAAATAGATTTCCAGCCAGAGAAAATGAATCATTCAGAAATGATTACCTATAGGGTTCCGTTTAATAGAAATTTAAATAAGAATAAATTTGTTGCCAAGATGCTATAATTGTGGACTTGTAGGACATATTTCACTAAGTTGTTCACAGCGCACTTTTATTAAGCAAAATCCGAGTATTTCTAAATTTAACAGAGAAATTGAAAGTGGTCAGTCTAGGTAAATTTTACGACAGGGATTATGCGGTGCACACGAACTGCGGCCATTCTAATCCCATCATTGCCAACTTTTATGACCATGCGTTAATCCTACACTCGAACTGCGTACAAATATTTTCTAACCCTTGATTATATGGGTACACCCTAATTTAATGTTCCAAGAATTAATCCAAAAATTAGTCAAATGAACAGTAATTTTACAGGTATAAATACAATCTGCAAAGTATGATTTAGTTTAGTTGTTAATATGAATGAAATGGAGATAATGTTCAGTGAGCGTGGAAAAGAGCTGTTTGTTTACGAAAATTGTAAATATTATAGATTAACAGTGTCAATTGCATCAATCAAACTTCGCCAAGAAACATTCGGAATCGCCATATGCATTTGGAAAAAAACGTTGAACATTACAAAGACAATTTGATTTCTCGAGTAGATTTTGTTAAATGTTGTAGTTATATTTTCCGACTGTAGACATTTTATACTCCTATTAAGTACCTAATTACTATGTACATATTATTGACAAATTAAATATTTTATTTATATTTTTTAATTTAATTCAACCTAAGCAGTGAATATTTAGGAATACTCCAATCATTTCTGACAGCTTACCTGAATACGAAATTCCAGGAAAGGTATGATTAAGAAATGTCCGCAGTTCGTGTATCGGCTTAACTCTCATGCTTAATTACTAGCCGCAGTTCGAGTGGTACTTAAGTACAAGTCATTAAAATGGCCGCAATTCGAGTGCGCCCGGATTATGCAGTGAAAAGTAAAAGTTTTGAAAATGTTGATTATAAACAAAATTGAAATAGTTGCTTGGTAGCACAAGATGAAGTGTTTTGGTGTCTAGGGTCTCAAACGTTGAAACTCACAATCATTTAACAAACTTCTTCTCTAGTTTATCCGTCCTTCTACCGCTAACGGTTGTTCTTAATATTAATACAATGTATAATTAAAAATAGAAAATTTATTTATTTATCAAAATAAAAAATATGCAGTCAATGAAGAGTGCTGATACACCAAGTTTATTTGTGTGTTAAGTTATTGCACAAAATTTCATATATTAAGTTTTAATACAAGGAGAAACTATATTACCGCCAAATTTCATGTTTTGCATACTATGATATTTTCAAAACTTTTCAGAATCGCTATAACTTGAGCTGTTTGCTCATTAAACCGAATGAAATAATTTATTCCGAACAAACAGTTCGATTGCACAATAAACAGTTCCAGTGCCTGCTGATTTTAAATTTCATTTATACTTGTTTAACATTTAATTTAATTGGGGTTCGCCAAAATCAAACAACCACACACATTTGCTCTAAAAATGTAAGAGACTAATGCAAAGCTCTTGTAAAATTAATGCAGTGGACGTTGTATTTGATGATTGCAATTATGGAAAACCCAGTGGTCTAATAGCTTACACAATAAGAAATAATCACACTTGGGTTTGCTGTCCTCCTTTATTCAACCGCGACATATAGACGAACAAAGAGAGTGTGTAATGGAACAGCGGATTGTTATTACGTGGCAACAATACGTCACGTTCTGGAGAACTAAACATTGTCGGACAGTGATGAGTGGCAGCGGCTAGGCGTTGCGGCAATACGGTGGCCATTCCGGTACACAGAACACACTGCTGGCTAGATTTCTTTCGAGTAAACAGTATAATAAAACGATTTTAAACTGGCAGAGGTCCAGAAACCGCTAATTATTAGAGCGTTTTAGATGATATTACAACGTAATTCGTTTACAATAAACATGTCATACAAGCTGTAAAAAATACTTAAAAAATTTAGTTGGTTTACCAAAATTTCCTGTATAGGAAAGTGTGATACGTAACTGACAATTTTTTATTAATTAAATTTCTTAAAAATTAAAAGAAATAATTTTATTTAACTTATCTTATGAAATTTACGTATGGTAATAGCTTACACAACTATCACAAATGTCTTTTAAAATCTTAGATCACACTTAAACACCCTGAACGCCGAACGCGCAAAACAAAATGTGTACAATTTCCTATGATTTCCATGCAAACTATATAAAATCTGGAGGTCGCAGCCTAGTGGCAAGCGAAACTCAACCGTATATACAATAAAAAGTTGTCCAGCGCCTGTCCTTACCCTCTTTATAAAGGTACTTTACTAAACACTACACCACTGTGGCTACTTTTAGCACTGTACTCCGCTTTTGTACTTTTAACATTAAAATCTGGCACTGCGTCCGTTAGAAAATTAAGAAGTTGAATAATATATCGCAAAAACTGAGCAGGCTGGGTCTACGTAAACAACGCCATGTGAATAAATAAGTCCTCTGCCTCATCCGATAATACCAGAGTTCGAAGTTTTTTATGGAAAATTTATGAAAATTTAGCTACAAATTAGTTTTAACTCTATTTAACTTTTTTCTATGCACCCGAATTATTATTTGTTCAAGCCTAAATGAAGTTGTTTACAATTTTTAAAAAAGATTATAAATCGCTATGAAAACTAAGAAAATTAAAATAAGTTTATTTTTCAATCCCGTAAATACAGTAAATTCTTTCTAAATGCAACATTGTTGGAATCAAATGTTTTTAAAAAAATGCATTTATAGAAAAAATATGCATTTAGAGAGTAAAAGAAACCATTTTTTTTAAATATTTTTAAAATCTTTCTATTATACAGGGTGTTGCATTAGGTAAAAAAAATGTCTTTCACTTTAGTATTTTCAAGTTTATTTAAAATTTCACACTTATCCTTAATCGTTAAATTAACTTTCTTCATGATTGATTGATTGACTGTGACACTGACAGTTTTTACTACGGGTAGCTTGATTTTTGAAAGTTGCGTTTATAGAATGTTTTTGCATATACAGGGTGTGTAAAAATTGGCGGAAGGGCTACACCGAGCGATGTTCTTCGTAAAAAGTCGAAAATCTTAATACGAAAATGTTGTACCATGCTTCCTATGGCCTCAGGAACCATTTAAAGAAAGAAAAAATTGGCAACATTGCATACATTGATTTGCGTTTGGACATTTTTTTATCAGCAAATTTTACTTAGGTATTTACATTTTTTGTTCGAACTGAAAGCCTACAGTTCGTAAACATAGCTGCAAACTTTTGGGTATCCTAAAACACAAACAAGAAATAATTACGAGAAAAACAGAGATGACAGCTAAGGACAATGTTGCCATATGTATTACTGTCATTAAAATCAGTGATTTACATATTTTCAACACCAATTTTTGAAAGGAAGAACACAATATCTAGGAAAAAATACTATTCGAAATCTATTTTCATTCCAAATTGCAGCTTTTTTATTTGCAAGTATTAAATAATAACGCCTATTAAAGGACCAAATGTCAAAGCTTTGAGGACCTCTTGCAGACACAGCAAGCGTAGTACAACATTTTCGTATTAAGATTTTCGACTTAGAATTTTACGAAGAATATCGCCCCGTGTAGCCCTTCCGCCAATTTTTACACACCCTGTATATGGAGTAATGCATTTATAGAGTATGATGCACTTATAGAAGTTGCATTTATAGAGAATTTACTGTACTATATACGTTTAAATTAAAAATTATCTGCTTTACATCTAGATTACGTATTTGCTTTTTAACAAAGATTTATTTAAAAATGTGTACTGGGGCCACGATTGCAAATCCCATAAAGCTTAGAGATAGATTGGCGTTCTGACAGTGGGTGTTTTAGTAACATGAAGCTTATGAATCATACTGACAGGTGGGATTTAGGTGACAAGGTGTAATACTTCAATAGCTGTACCTGGGTACATTTTAGGCCCATATAACATTCCTTATAATCCACTTTCATTACATTACAATTAATTATTTCGGAAAGCTGTGGAGAATTTAGTTTCGTAGTGTTGGCGTCACTAGGTTTGTGGACAAAAATGTACATAAATTCAGAATTTTACATATAATTTTGGAATTTAAGCAAACAACACAAGCCCTAGTGGCTTAAATGAGGATGCAGCTTTTATACACTGTTTCAAAACTCACCATTAGCAACTTCTAAACGTTTCGAGATACAATGTCGGTGAAATAGATCAATTGTACCTAATATTGTAACAATGCTTTCGGTACGCAACGATCAAACATATCTTGTAGGTACTTTTGCCTACAGGTTTGTAATTTTCGTCAGTGCCGTAACGAGGGTATGAAGCGCCTGTGGCAGGTGTCTAACTTTAATGTTTTTGCAATATCTTTTTCAATTGATATTTTATGTTTGTTAATCGCTCTTGGCCAATAGAAGAACGAAGGTACGATTTTACAATGTTCAATTTGCTAAACGAACGTTCGCAGGAAGCTGTTATTACAGGCATTGTTATAAGTATGTTTGTAATGAGAGTTCGTAATTTTTTTGGCACGATTTAAAAAGCCAAAATTTTCAAAAACTACCATGGCTTGATATTTGAAACTCGCAATTTCACATACAAGTTCTACTATATTTTAATGCCAGGTCAGCTGCGCATCATTTGAGATCATATAGCAGCATAATTTTTAAAGCTGGTCCATTTAAAAAACTGCAGTCATTTAAGATCTTTTGTAAAACAGTAAAACTATCAATGAGTTGTATGAGTATTAGATCTAAAATTTTACAAATTTATTTTTTAGTAATGCACTTTCATTCATAGCAAACGAATCATCAGTAGCTTTCTCACCAGGCATTTTTTTTTTGCGCCGTGTCTTTTCTGGAATGTAAGTTTCAATATTTATTGTTTCGGCAAAACTTTTCGCCGAATGGTGAGGCAAATCGAAAAAATCATTTTGGTACTGTTGAATTTCATTTTTTAGAGCTTTTATCATTTTCGCAGCATTTTTTTTTTGTAAAAGTAAATTTACATTATTTATCTTTCCTAATTGCATCCCAAAATATTAGTAATGCAACAAACTTCAATTTTGTTAATAATTTTAGCAATATTCGAGGATTTATTACAGAGTTTACTGTATCTTGTCTTTGCCATCAAACTTGAAACGAATTGGGACTCACCAGTGTTGCCAAATGTAGCGAAATTCCGCTGTGTTGTAGATATTGTATGTATTGTATAGACGTATTGCCGAAATTTAAAAATAAAATATACAATAGCCGACTTTTTTATCTATTTACTTAATTTTTTTTTACATTTATTATATTTCGCGCCCCAAATCTAGTTGCGCCCGTGGCGGGCGCCTCTTTCGCCACGCCCTTGTTGCGGCTCTGATTTTCGTGATATTTTTTTAAAATGAATTAAATATTGTATTATATTGAGTGTCTGATGGTCAGGGTTAATTAAATTTGAATAAATTAAATTTGAAAGAAGTAAATTGTAAAACTTGAAAGCAGCCTCATTAGGCGGGTGATGTAACAACCTAACAACAATTGTTTTTTTCGGATTAATACTGCTGTTGACTCGATTAACTAAATAATATGTGGAGCATTTTGTTATAAAATATTAATGATTACGTAAAACGTGTCAGAATACCTGTACTCCTGCCAAATATTGAGGATGAAACGATGAATGTTACTCCATGTCAGATGGCTTTAGCCTTGACCCTTGCTAGCCCAAATATTTCCTACATTGGCATCTCGATTTGTAGTCTATTTCCGGTTGGGACATTTCGTCGTAAAAAAAGAGTAAAACCTACATAATGTTTATGGTCTGACAACTCATTTTTCAGCGCAAATCTCTCATAGTTTGGCAGAGGATGTAGTGGATGAATATTACTACGATTTTTTTACGTTTGCTAGTTAGCTCCTTAAAAAATAATTAAGGGTAGTTTTGTAGAGCAATTCAAACTTCATAAAAAGCCTTAAAACTGATGACGATATACCTACATAATTATGAATAACGCCGATGCTATGGCATTTTTAAAAACAAAACACTATTTCTCGGAATTTTGTTTTTACACTCTGTTCCTTATTTTCAGCTTTTCCGGGAAATGGGTTTTATTTTCAGAAAGTTTCAATTGACCAAAATTGTAGCCCATAAAAAAAATGCTATCCGGAATGGGCCATCAGTTTTTTTGTACAACCTTTCGTTTTAAAGATACAGCTGTTGCAAACTCTAAGAAACAATTAAAGATTTAACATTTTTAACATTTTTTTGCCTAAACTGCCTTATAACTTTTAAACCATTGCCTGTAGACAAAAAACAAATGAAACCAATTTTGTAGAAAATTGCATGCTCTATTAAAAAGTTTTGAGATATTTTACGATAAAATTGATATTTTCGACGACAGAGTCTTTTAAATGCAGAAGGGTCAAAAATTCAAGTAAGTGTTGATATATGCTTAGCATTTGATTTTAGAAAAAAGTTTTAATGGAAATTTTTCTTAGAAAAAGGTCCTCTATTACCACTTAAAATATTTGTGACGATAACGGGGACACTTCGTATATACATACATGTACAAAAGTATATCAATAGAAAAAATACGCTTCATGTATTTCTTCACGATTTCTCTTCTAAAAAAGAGGAAACCTTTGATTTGGCATAAATGTGTTCTCACTGTAATAAACTGACGATATCTGTCAAATTTTAACAAGACATTGTATATAAATCACCCATAACACCGTAACACGCCACCCTAAAAATGCATCTCTATCAAATACTCCAAGAAATATAAACTATCAATATTTTAAGTAGAAGTTAAATAGAAAATTTTGTTAATATACCATGATATATGTAATTTATGTTTCACAAAAAATAATAACGTAGCAAAATATTATTTAACCTTTAAGTAGTCGCACGGCGCCGCAGAGGCGCCAAGCGTTTTTTAAATCGTTGTTACATTTTTAATTTTTGTCACTAATATCTGTTTATGTATTCCTCAATTGTACTTTTAGGAATACGAATTATATAGTATTATTCATATTTCTCTATTTTACAGTCCGTAAAATGCAATTATGTGCTACTCGGCATGAACGCTATCATTTATGCCCTAGGGCTAAAAATCGACATTCGCAACAAATTTGTTCGCAATGCCATAAAAATATTTGTTCAGAGCATACAATAAAATTGTGCAGTGAATGCTTTGCATCCAATGTTTGATTCGTATTAAAAAAAAAAAAAAAACTGTTTTTACAGTTATGTTTTATATACAGATATATATTTTTTATATCTTATAATTTATTTAGTCATTGTTATTCTTTTTAAGATTTAGCTTATATTTCATGAATAAAGCAGTTTAACACATTTTTAAGATTTTAAGTCAAAAATATTGTTATAAAACCCCAATGGTGCCTCCGAGGCGCCATGCGAGTAGTTATGTATACACAGTACACGCGACTAGTTAAAGGTTAATTAGATTATTGGAGCTGCTTTAAATCTATTTACTTATAAATATTTCTCATTGTATTTCATAAAGTTTTGTTATCTAAAGAGGTATCGAAAACACCCACATGTGTGGACGCATTTTTGTAGGAACCTCTTTCTAGTTAAATAGGAATCTTATAGAACTATTAAATAAAAACCCAGAGGAGATATTTATGTCATAAATACGCTGAAGTGACGAATGCCGATTGCGAGATCCTCGACTGAAATCTGTAAAACAGGAATGAGAAGGAAGAGCTTCCTTTTCACATATCTAAACAGCAAAGCCTCGCAGAGTCGACGGACTCTAAGAATCTGAAGTTCAGAGATCACAGTAAGTCAGCCAAAAACACCCTTTGTAAATAATATATTGACCTCGGAAGCTGGGGAGTTGTGTAAACAACGCTTTTGAAAACGTGGCATAATCCTTGTAACGCAGATGTTCTTTAATAGATTATGATATTGTATTTGTTTTGTTTGCTTTAGGGCCATTTCACTTCCGTATTCGAAATATACATCACATTTTAGACTACGTAAATTAAACTGATGACCACAACAGAACCTTAACGAACATTAGCGCTGCAATATACTGTGTGAAAAAAAAACGTTATTCTTTTATAATACAATTTAACACAAAAACGCTTAACGTATTGGGTTGATGCATCAAATCATAACGTTTTCATTAATATTTATTTTTATAAACCAAATATACAGGGTGTCCCAATTATACACCGCCAAAAAGTAGGTGCATATTCCTGAGTGGAAATGATGACCATTTGTCAAATATTTTGTTATCCGAAAATGCTTCCTTTCAAAGTTAGAGACCTCCAAAATTGCAAGAAAAATAAATCAAAAAATCGATTACGTCCTAGCCGTTTGAGCTAGAGCTATCAAACTTGGCCGAAATGTTTAGGTGTTTCCCATTGACTTTGTGGGATAATTAGAAAGAAAACACGTAATTGGAAGTATGATTTATAGTCAGGTCATCCGCTTACCATCTTCAGAATTTTTTTCTCTAGAATAAAATTGAAAATGTCATTCGCCCATAAGAAAGTACGACTTAAGAGGAAAAAAATCGTCCATCTTTGTTTTCTGCTGTAAACGTAGCCGTTTTCGAGAAAATTAGCGCTAACGATGCATCGACAAACTCTGTTTATACACCTCAGATAGGTTACGAACAAGCCTTAAGTCAAGCATGACATTAGCCAACTAAGTTTAGTAAAAAAAAATTAAATCTGGTTAAGTATTTTACCACGTAAATAGTTATCTTGTGTGTTGTACGGCCGAATCCGCTTGTGCAGGTTTGTTTATGCAGAGCGCAACAGTTTGCTACTAGAGAGCTTGTTGTTATAAAATGGAGTGGAGTAATGAAGATTCATTGCACCTCATTGAAGAGTATTCAGACCATAACTTATTATTGAATCCCAAACACAGTAAGCATTATAATAAGATCGAAAAAGCTTACGTAGTAAAATAAAACAAAACTACAGATGCACTCAGAATCAAGTCCACATTGACACTACTGTGCGACGCAAATCTCTTTGAAGTTGGCTAAAAACCGACAGCACGACGGAAAGCGTGCGTTGTTCGTCACGAAATTATTTGTGTGCATTTCAATGCGGCGCACAGTCCACACCAACAAAAATTTCGACGAACACGAGCAAATTTGTGTCAAATACAACGCATAACGCACATTTTTATTGATGTGGATCCGGCTTAAGACTTTACCAGGTAAATATTTATCTTGTGTGTTGTACGGCCGAGTCCACGTGTACAGGTTTGTTCTAACTTGAGAGCCTCTTATTATATTAATAAACACTTATCGGGAATAGAGTAGTCGTAATTCGTATAATAACGTAACTAATAAACGACTAATAATATAAATACAATAAAATAACATGGAATGGAGCAATCAGGATTCATTGCACCTCATTCAGTAATATTCAAAACATGACTAGTTGTGGAATCCAAAATACTGTCAACATTACAACAAATAAAAAAAGCTGATGCATGAGACAAAACAGCTAAAGCATGTAGTATAGGAGTTAAAGAAGCAAAGAAAAAATGTCAAGCTTGTTGGGGTCTTTTAGAAGGGAGACGGCAAAAGGAAAAATAACTACCGGAACAGAAACAGGTAAATTAAATCATACTACTTATGGTGAAAGTAAAAATAGAATATTAAGCTGTGTTACATATTTATTAAAACTTTAATTTAACATTATATGCGAGTATTTTTTACAAAAAGCATAAAAGTATGTAGCAAAATATAAAATGAAGGATGCAACCTTTACGTTTAAATGTTTTTGTTGTGCTTATACCTTTTGAATTATTATATGCCTGTGACGTTGGCAATAAATTCCCGCATTGCCGCGACATTTCCATAAACTCCAGGTTTGTTTGGTCGTCCACATCCTTCTCCCCATGAAACAATGCCAGCAAAAGTATCGTCTATTACTAACGGCCCGCCAGCATCCATCTGGAAATTCATTAAAAAAAACTTATACGTGTCTATTTTTGGTGTTAGTTTGCTGTTGTTATTAGTAAAATGTAAATAATGACTCTACTATTGTTGCATCTTACACGTGTATAATATTAAAAAATAAAAAATGCGTATAATTATGTTCAAAAACTGAAAACCAACAGCACATCAACAAACTGTTGAATTTCAAACGTACACCAATTTCAAGTTTAGGATTTTTATGTCATCAAAGTTAATATTGAAGCTTATCGATGTTGTTTTATCAATAAGCATGTGAATCCGCAGAATATTCGACGTTTCAAAAGTAAATTGATAAATAAACACAAACAGAAAAGTCACCATAAACAATAATGCGATGTTATTTCAACATTTAATTGGAATTCAAAGTAACTGCTATGAACCAGTTGTGGTCCGACTGCTGTTAAAAAAAAATCTCTATGGTTCCTTCAATTTTAATTTTTTCCACACATTCTACAGCGGCCTCTAAGATTGTGATATGATCCATTGTCGCAAATATTAATATTACAGTTTGAAAGTAATAAAGAAAGTGATAATAAAATTTGTACCATTTAATTTTTTCAGGCTAACAAGCTTTTTTTTGATAAAGAATGGCTTTCACGCCATCTCCTGCTTGTTTGATCGTAGTATAGACTATGAACGGGAACTGTATGAAGCTATATTTTGTAAGGGCCCAAAACCTTTAGTTAGAGAACAGAGAAACGTCTGATGTAGTGCTCATGTTATAGAGAAAGAAAATTTCACACTTTCTTATTTTCGAAAACAATGTAAAAGTTTCACGAACTTATCAGATTAATTTAACAGCATACAGGGTGTTTCAGACCACCCGTACCAGCACTTAAATTCGAAAATGCGACGTCTGACAAAGATGGGGAACATTTTTTTATGACAAATGTGCATATGCAGAATTGAATGACGCTATAGTGCACCATTTTGGTTAACATACCACTACCATTCCGTTTAGAAAAAAATTACTCATTAAATTTAAAAAAATACTTCCGTCCAAAAATTATTTGAGGTTATAAACATTATACAAAATAGTGCAGTTGTATTTAAAATTGCTTCCGATTTCCAAAAATGTTGTTCCATTTGACAAAACAAATTTAGGGTCATTTCCGGCTATACTGGAAGTGAAACAATAAAGTCCATATGTTCCAATAATCGGTAATTTTAAAACCATATGCTACATTTAAAATTTCATTGATATGAATACAAAACTAAAGAAAAAAAGGGGGGTGTCCAGAACTCAGTTACTTGCTGGGTCAGAATCTTTTTTTTTTAGTTAACGCCTCGCGCTATTGCAGCTTCTAATTTCACCCCAATTTATATTTTGTTGTTTACAATCGGTTCACAAGTGATCGTCGATGGTACCCACGCTAGCCGCTGGTGTATCGCTGGACCAACGTAACCGGAGCGGAATCACAACCGGTAAGCCATACAAGTGTGTATGAATTTATAAACTTTTTACATTTTTAATGCGTTGTATATTTTTTTTATTTTAGTATTTTTGGAAACGGTTTCCCCTTTATTGTTTTTCTGTCTGCTAGTTCCTTTATAACTTGAGAACCACTGGACAGATCCAAATGAAATATTGTGGGTGTGTTTATAAGTTATCAAAAGGTGAGTTCCACAGTAGCGCTATTTGCTATCCCATGAACTCACAGAATTCTGCGCAGTATCGATATCGCGTTCCAACAGCATTTCTGATAGTTCACCGAATGGTTAGTCGGCTGTTCCAGCTGCACTCTGACTACTTTTGGATTAGTTTGCAGCCGGTCAAAACAGTACATGGATGAAAGCATGAACTAGCGCTGGGATGATTGGACGCATGCGCTGTTTACAACTAACGTGACCTCTGCTAGCTATGCATCACCCTTCCAACTCTATGTAGCACTGGTTTCTTAAGATGTTTTCGCTTGCGGTACGCACATTTCTATCAACCCAACAGACACACATGTCATTTACAGTTGAGCATGTCGTTAAAGCGTTCCAGCAGCGGTTAATACATTTATAAGTTCATAGTGGACGCTTGTGCAAAAATTAGTTCATGCACAAGCACAAGTAATAAATTCGCTCCAAACTAGCTGCTGGAACAAACCTAGAGCAAACAATTTGTGTGACGATAGCATGGGGTTCCTAGCATGGGTTTGTGTCTTTGCTAAGTGTTCGCACGGCCCGGCAAATAAGTTACTGGAAAGTTAATAATCGTTTCCTCGATAACGAAAAGACATTGTATTATGAAATCTGCAAGGGATATGTACAATACCTTTATCTATAGTAGAGGGTAGTGTATGCAAAGGCCAATGTCTGTCCGTGAGACGTCTCTCCGTGGCGAAATAAAAAACGTAATATACATTACAAGTGAAAAAGTAAAAATAATTCATTAATTTCTCGATAACGGGCGAAGATTCTTTCATGAAAATTGCAGGGGATATGTAAAATACTTTTATCTAAGGGGTAGTACATACCAAATTCATTGCCTGCCCGTCAGAGACCCATCCAACGCATAGTGCCATATGTTATATTCTTTATCAATAAAAAAGTTAAAGTAATTAATTATTTTCTCGGTAACGGAAAGAGATTCTTTTATGAAATTTGCAGGGGATATGTAAAATACTTTTATCTAAGGGGTGGTACATACCAAAGTCATTGCCTGCCCGTCAGAGACCCATACAACGCATAGTACCATATGTTATATACATTATTAGTAAAAGAGTAAAAATAATTAATTTTTTTCTCGGTAACGGAAAGAGATTCTTTCATAAAATTTGCAGGGGATATGTAAAATACTTTTATCTAAGGGGTAGTACATACCAAAGTCATTGCCTGCCCGTCAGAGACCCATACAACGCATAGTACCATATGTTATATACATTATTAGTAAAAGAGTAAAAATAATTAATTTTTTTCTCGGTAACGGAAAGAGATTCTTTCATGAAATTTACAGGGGATATGTAAAATACTTTTATCTAAGGGGTGGTACATACCAAAGTCATTGCCTGCCTGTCAGAGACCCATCCAACACATAGTGCCATATGTTATATTCTTTATCAATAAAAAAGTTAAAGTAATTAATTATTTTCTCGGTAACGGAAAGAGATTCTTTCATGAGATTTGCAGGGGATATGTAAAATACTTTTATCTAAGGGGTGGTACATACCAAAGTCATTGCCTGCCCGTAAGAGACCCATCTAACGCACAGTGCCATATGTTATGTACATTATTAGTAAAAGAGTAAAAATAATTAATTTTTTCTAGGTAACGGAAAGAGATTCTTTCATGAAATTTGTAGGGGATATGTAAAATACTTTTACCTAAGGGGTGGTACATACCAAAGTCATTGCCTGCCCGTCAGAGACCCATCCAACACATAGTGCCATATGTTATATTCTTGATCAATAAAAAAGTTAAAGTAATTAATTATTTTCTCGGTAACGGAAAGAGATTCTTTCATGAAATTTGCAGGGGATATGTAAAATACTTTTATCTTAGGGGTGGTACATACCAAAGTCATTGCCTGCCCGTCAGAGACCCATCCAACGCATAGTACCATATGTTATATTCTTTATCAATAAAAAAGTTTAAGTAATTATTTATTTTGTCGCTAACGGAAAGAGATTCTTTCATGAAATTTGCAGGAGTTATGTAAAATACTTTTATCTAAGGGGTGGTACATACCAAAGTCATTGCCTGCCCGTCAGAGAGCTATCCAACGCATAGTACAATATGTTATGTACATTATTGGTAAAAAAGTAAAAATAATTAATTATTTTCTCGGTAACGGAAAGAGATTCTTTCATGAAATTTGCAGGAGTTATGTAAAATACTTTTATCTAAGGGGTGGTACATACCAAAGTCATTGCCTGCCCGTCAGAGAGCTATCCAACGCATAGTACAATATGTTATGTACATTATTGGTAAAAAAGTAAAAATAATTAATTATTTTCTCGGTAACGGAAAGAGATTCTTTCATGAGATTTGCAGAAGATATGTAAAATACTTTTATCTAAGGGGTGGTACATACCAAAGTCATTGCCTGCCCGTCAGAGACCCATCCAACACATAGTGCCATATGTTATATTCTTTATCAATAAAAAAGTTAAAGTAATTAATTATTTTCTCGGTAACGGAAAGAGATTCTTTCATGAAATTTGTAGGGGATATGTAAAATACTTTTACCTAAGGGGTGGTACATACCAAAGTCATTGCCTGCCCGTCAGAGACCCATCCAACACATAGTGCCATATGTTATATTCTTGATCAATAAAAAAGTTAAAGTAATTAATTATTTTCTCGGTAACGGAAAGAGATTCTTTCATGAAATTTGCAGGGGATATGTAAAATACTTTTATCTTAGGGGTGGTACATACCAAAGTCATTGCCTGCCCGTCAGAGACCCATCCAACGCATAGTACCATATGTTAT